>CM076574.1:1271041552-1271641552 GCA_034641835.2 Pinus albicaulis | reverse complement strand
CAATAAATCAGCAGACATCTTAGTCACATTTGTACAATGCCTTATACCAAAAAATTGAAATTGGCTATTTATACTGTTTGCTATTCCTTGCAGTTCTTTTAGCCTCTTCTTCTTAACCTGGTATACGCCATTCATCTGGTTGCACACAAGTTTAGAATTAGTGAAAACTGCAATGCCATTTGATCCATACTCCATCGCTGTTCCCAAGCCTTCTATCAATCCAATATAATATGCCTCGTTGTTTTTTGTTCTTCCTGGTATATTCATTTTCCTTTGGATGACTTTGCTAGTCGCAATATTGGAAAGCACATATGTAATCACTGCATTCCTTGGATTGGGATAGAAAGAAACTTCTATGCATAATTTCCATTTTTCAACCATATTTAATGGTTTTCTTATCCCTAAAAGAAAACAAATTCAATAAAAATATATATATTAAATTGACATTTATTGCAAATGCATGGGAGAAATGAAAAACTTATATTTAGATCTATTCCAGAGATTGACTGTAGGGGCATTTACTAGATATGTCACCTTTCATAAAAGATGAGATCCAGAAGCTACCTGGCCCTTTACAGACTCTTCCTATAGAACTACCATTGATATGAAAATGAAAAACTTCTAATTAGATCTATTCTAGAAATTGAATGTAGGGGCATTTACTGGATTAGGTTAAAACCTATGTTTTGTATCAAATCACTTTTGGTTTCAATGGGAAACTTTTATGGCTAATTTGTGTTTTACATGTTGAATATAAAAGGTTTTCTCTCTCTCATTGTTTGACACCATGGATATGAAACTGAAAAACTATATAATTGGTTAAAACCTATGTTTTGTATCAAATTAATTTTTTCTTCTAAATACTATATACATGTTGCATATCAATTGGATGCACATAACATGCAAGTTATGTGCAAATGATGGATGATGAATGACCTAAGTGAATCTCCATATCAATTGGATGCAAGTTATGTACAGATGATGGATGATGAATGAGCTGATGTTGATCATAACCTTTACATCTATATGATAGGAAGCTTGATATACATAACAAGGTTTAGACTAGATATAATTTTGGAATTCAAGTTATGTGCAGATGATGGATGATGAATGACCTAAGTGAATCTCCATATCAATTGGATGCAAGTTATGTGCAGATTATGGATGATGTTGATCATAACCTTTAAATCTATATGATAGGAAGCTTGATATACATAACAAGGTTTAGACTAGATATAATTTTTGAATTCAAGTTATGTGCAGATGATTGATGATGAATGACCTAAGTGAATCTCCATATCAATTGGATGCAAGTTATGTGCAGATGATGGATGATGAATGAGGTGATATGTTGATCATAACCTTTACATCTATATGATAGGAAGCTTGATATACATAACAAGGTTTAAAGACTAGATATAATTTTGGAATTTATATTAGTTGGAATATTTCAATCAAAAACTAAATAAAGTCATCTATTACCAACAAACAGATATGAAGATACTTGAAAGAGACTACAACAATGGACTATAGTACCCAAAAGGTGAGAAAGTCATCTATTACCAACAAACAAATATTAAGATACTTGAAAGAGACTACAAACAATGGACTATAGTACCCAAAAGGTGAGAAATTTACATTGACAACATATAGAGATTCAACTAGGCTTGTGTGGATGACATGAAAAGTACAAGTGGACAATGTATAATTCTACTTAGGAAGAGTCTTTGGTTTAATGGTTAAGCAAGAAAGAGTCATTAATTTCTCTATCTAGAGTAGAAGTGAAATACACAGCAGTTACTTCTTTTTCAGTGTTTTGGATGAAATGGGCTCTACAAGATATTAAGGTAAATTTCAGTGAATCTACATATCTATTAAGTGTTTCAATACAAGTGTAATAATAATTTCAAAAATAAAATATTCTACTTCCTTCGATCACTAAACATATCATCATAAAGTACCACTTCCTCATACAACAAACATGTTCCAAAATATTCTCAAATGTGCACAATAGTATTATAAATTTTCATATCTAATTAATAGATGTTGAAGATGATTCTAGCTCATTCTTTATTAGCATTATCATAACATTCTCAAAAGCTCCTCCTGAATCTAAAAATGAATATGGAATGAGTCATTGTACATTATGATAAATCTTGTATTTAAATGACGTTTGATCTATGAATAATATGGAATGAATCATTGTACATAAGGCAGAGAACCAAAAAAAGTAGAGAGCCAAAAGAAGTACATATGTATATATAATTTATATAAACATGTTCCAAAATATTCTCAAATGTACACAGTAGTATTATAAATTTTCATATCTAATTAATAGATGTTGAAGGTGATTCTAGATCATTCTTTATTGGCATTATCATAACATTCTCAAAAGCTCCTCCTGAATCTAAAAAATAATATGGAATGAGTCATTGTACATTATGATAAATAAACTCCTCGTGAATCTAAAAATGAATATGGAATGAGTCATTGTACATTATGATAAATCTTGTATTTAAATGACATTTGATCTATGAATAATATGGAATGAATCATTGTACATAAGGCAGAGAACCAAAAAAAGCAGAGAGCCAAAAAAAGAAGAGATAGAGCCAAAAAAAGCAAAGACAATTTAAAGAGATAGTAGTAATAGACAGTCTTATCATTATTAAACTCTATTACAAAGTTGTAGTAATTGAAATTCTTACCCTTATTAAACTCTATTACAAAGCTGTAGTAATTGACAGTCTTATCAACACATTTCCAAAAAGAAGAGGGCCAAAAAAGCGTATACAGTTAGATTGATTCAATGGTTATTTGCATGTTCCTTACCGGGCCTCTCTCATTCATAACCGATTTCTCTTCTGCATAAATTCCCTACAGGATAATGGGGAGAATGTTAAACGTACCTGGAAATTCGCAGTAGAGGACGCTAAAGACGCTAAAGACAACGATCCCTGAAGACGCTGAAGACCTCTGCAACAAAAAAACCAGCTTAAAACCAAATTTAAAAAAAAACAACAAAAAAATTACAAAAATTTAAAATTTGGTATATCTTACCTCCTTGAGCTTAATTCATGCGGGACAGAACTGAGCGCACGAGAATGCTGGAAAGAAATGAGCGCGCGAGAATGCTGGAAAGAAATGAGCGCGCAAGAATGATGGACATAAATGAGCGCGTGATAAATGTCAGAAATGAGCACGTGAAAAATGTTAGAAATGAGCGCGCGAGAATGCTGGATAGAAATGAGTGTGCGATAAATGTGAACAGAAACCCGGAACAGGTTGCAGGCGATATATTTATAAAATAATAGTTCGGCCAACTAAAAGTTCGAATGAACTTATAGTTCGACCGAACTTTGTTTGCCGGCTTTCCAAACTTAGGCAAAAAATCTGTTTGGCATTTCCGTCAGTACGCTGTCAATGTAAACGGAAAACGAAGTTTGGCCAAACTAAATTCAATAGTTCGGCCGAACTCCTGAATTGTTCGGTCGAAGTATGACAAGAGTTCGGCCGAACTATGGAGGAAAAAAAATTTATGCCCCAAATTGTCACAAAAGTGTTACCCATCTTCGCATTTTCACCCGAAGGTGAAAGGTCACAGGTTGCATATGAGGAGAAAAATGAAGGAAAATAATGGAACATGAAGAAAATAGAGGCCTCATTGATAAAAAGGCTTATGAGGATCAATTGGTAAGCTTTTGTCAATGCATGTTTAGAGCTCTCTAATTATTCTCTCTCTCTCTCTCATACTCTTGAGCACTTAGAGTATTCTTGGAGCACTCTTTGAGAGTGTGGCATACTTGGTAATTTATATCAAGAAGGAAAAGGAAGAGAAAGAAGCGCAAGAGGACATCAAAATCAAAAACTGCAATGGCTTTTGATTACAGGTACTGAGTTGCATGTATGTTTTCCTCACTGGTTTTGGCATGCATGGTGTATACATGTGGTTTCTTAGTCATGATATGTCATTGGCATGGAGGATTTCTTGGATTGAAAAGGGATTTTTCTAGCCTTGCAATTTCCTGGATAACCATGGTGTTGTGGGTTCATTTTCATTACTTGTTTTCTGGTTGGTTCTCATGTATCTTTAGCTACGGGTTGAGTTATTAATTACTTGAATCCTTGGTTGGAAAAATGCTCTGGAAGCTTGACGAACAATTGTGGGTTAGGATACTAGTCCTGGAAGCCTTGGATGGAAAAACACTCTAGAATCCCTAGGTGGGTTGAGTTACTGATCTTGGAATCCTTGGTTGGATAAACGCTCTGGAAGCCCTATAAAAGTTGGGGTTTAGTTACTAGTCCTGGAAGCCCTATTTGGAAAAAAAAATATGGAGCCCTAGAACAGCTTGGGTAGAGATCAATCCGTGATGGTTGTGATGTCTGACCGTGAGATGGAATCACTGGTTGTGGGTTGATGTGGTTCGAAATTTGGAAGACCTAGATTGGTTTTGATTGATGTGTTTGATGAGATCCCATATTCATGCTTGGAATATGGCACGGGGTTGATTGGCTGAAGATAGATTTGGCTCAACCAATCTATGGTCGGGTGGAATGTGGAAGTCCCATTTCCGGTTCGTTTCTACATTCATCGATGAGAAATTCATTCCCTTAGTATTTGGTATGAAAATGTATTGATTTAGATGTGGATTATAGTGTTGTTGTATCCATGGTATTTATGTTGTTATTATGCTGGTTATAAGCATGTATTTTAATAGTGATAATGTATGGCTCTCCCCATGTTTTTACTTGTAAATAAATGCACAATGTATTTATGGTCAGATAGATTGTATTGTGTTAGGTCTCCGTAGTTTGCAAGATTGGCAAGAACAAACGCTGCAGAGCCTACTTCAAAACCACTTTGGAATCCTAGGATCTAGCCCTCCTGGATTCAGAGAGGGATCTCTCTATATAAGTTTTTTTCAAAGATATTTCTTTAAGGCTTTTCATATGGTATTAGGCTAGTTATGAAGTACAAAGGTTTTGTTTGTTTTGGTTGGGTAGAATATCATCAAAATGAAAGAATTCTTTTTGAAGGGTAAAGGTGTGAGTAGGTTGAAATAATGGTTCAGCTGATAGAATAGGTAAGAAACAGTATAAATCCATTGGGCTATGGAGTCACAAGAGGATTTAATTACACAAAAAGTTTCAAGAGTGGTCCATGGGGAAATTCATCTATGTCAAAGGATCTCTCTAAGTTGATTTTGTGATATGGGATATTAAGAAGTGTAGTAAAAGAAGCAAACATATAAGCAAACAAAGGGCAGCTTAAGATAAAGTAAGGACTTTTAACCTAGCCTGCTTTCAGCATACTCTCAAAGGAAAATAGTTAATATCAACAAAGAATAGCCTAAGATCAAGTAAGAAATTTTAATCTAGCCTGTTTTCAGCATATTCTTCAGGAAAACATTCAAGATAAACATAAAAAGTAGCCTAAGATTAAGTAAGGGCTTTTAACCTAGCCTGATTTTGGCATACTCTTAAGGAAAACTTTAAAAACAACTGTTGGAGAAAATACTAGAGGACAGGGCTAACCATAGACTTCCCTAGTTTAACTTTACTTAGCATGCAATGAAAATATCATTCAAGAAAAATAGCTCAAGTTTTAAATAGCAAGAAATGGACTCACCAACATTCCTTGACTGGTTACACTCTATTGAAATCATTCCCCAACACACATTTAGAAGAAAACATAAAGATAAATATTATCAATGAGATTTAGGGTACTTTATAGTAAATCCTAATCTATATTTGCTGTTATTTATCAGAGAAAGTGAATAGTATGGAAAACATAAGAAAAATAAAAATTATAGTAAGAAAAACATCACCATTGACATAGTCCAGGATCCCATAAATAAGCTTGTGTATTTGATGTTCAAACCAGTTACAATCTTCAAGTCCAGTGGGTCTTTCACAACTTCAAACTTCTCTTCTCAGCCTATCTTTATTCAATTACAAAACAGAGCTTCAGCAGCCTCAATAGCTATTTACATTCAATGAGTATTCAACCAACAACAATACTAGCCTCCTCATATGATATATATAGGTAAATTGAGGAGGTGGAGTGAAAGGAAGGTCTAACTATTCAATTAATAGAGAGTAAATGCTTCTCGGCTTTTGGGAGGCCTAATGGAGAAGATATCTAATTTATTAACTCTGTTAATTGATTTTTACATTAAGTTTCATCAACTTCAGTCACTTTTGTTGAATTTTGAGGCTTTTGGTAGGCTGGAAATTAATTCTGAGCTGTCTTTGGAAAAATATCTCTGACTGTGCATTAACTTTGTAGGTTTTTGACTAAATAGTCCCGTAGGTGGCATTTATGGCTTTCTGGGGATTAATTGCTTCAATGATCTGGCATTTTGAAGCGGTCCTTTTCTGATATGTCTACTTTGTGGCTTTAAACACTGATTAGGCCTTTGATTTGGCTTTAGGCCTCCTTTAATAATCTTTATTCTTCAAAATGTGTCTTTAACCTTTTAATCTCTATTTTCATTGCTCAAGTACAGGTGGCTTGCACGTTGGAGGGTTTGACTGAAATAACCAACGTTCATGATGCCTTGGTTAGACTTAGAGCTCAACCCCTTTGTTTCCTTATTTGCATTTAACTAAGCCTCAAAGGATCGTCACCCTCGGCTTCTGTCACTTCCTCTTGACTGTGGGAAAACTGGCACTTTTTATCGTCATTTAAAACCTGCAATAAACAACAAACAATTAAGAAAAACTTGCATTATATGGTTAAAAATGTGAACAAAGGCTGGGCGAGGGTGGAAGGGTGAAGAATAAGGTTTAAATTTTCTTTCGGTGCGAAGATTGTATCGGTGGTTTCATGAAAACCATAAGCAGTTTTCGGTTAGGGTTGAGGCGGCTTATGGTTTTGCATAGAACGAATGCGATATGGTTTGGAGGGTGATGTGTGTCCTCCAAGAAACCACTTGTTTTGCGTGGAAGATGCATGATGGAGGAGATTGGGATAATCGGGCGCGAAAGAGATTTGTGGCCGTTAGATCTGGGCAATCCAGATCGACGGTTATGGTTGCGCGCGATAGTTTAAAAGACGCACGGGAGAAGGATGGTGGGGCTTGACGGTAACGTCAGCAATTCTGTCACAGAGCGGTAGTTCAGACCAGAGGGTGATAGGGTATGGTTTAGCGGGAGCTATTGGATCCAATTAGATCAACGGTCCAAATCTATTCCGGGGGGAGAAGATGGGCGAGGGGTTAGGGAAGTGGAGGGGTGCCGACTACCATTCGATCTGGTGAGATCGAAGGTCTAGATCTGCCGAGAAGAAAATAAGGGAAGGGGGTGAAGGGTTTAAGCACCCAGTTACGGGGCTAAACGAGGCAGGGGAAAAGTTTAAGTGACGAAAAGGAATGACTAGGGGCAGGAAAGAAGAAGGGCTAAGACCTAGCTGATTGTTCCCGGCTATGGTTATATGGAGAAGGGGCTGAGGGCTTAAGCCCTAAGGGGCTTAAAGCCTGTATTTTAATATAAAAGAGCGAAATAAGGCCTAAAGTGGGTTTTTCTGGCCTTTTGGATGTTCTGATAGGGTAAAAAGGGAATTTTTAAACCATAAAAAGGAGTTTTATAGGTTTAAAGGGTTTTTCAAAGGGAATAAAGGATAAACGGGAGGAAAGGTGGGATTTTTCAGAGGAAGAAATGATGGATAAAATGAGGATTAATGACCCTTTTTAAGGAGTGAATAAAAAAGGAGGTGAAGGGGTGAACATGGAGAATGCTTATGAAGGGGATATGATGAAGAATGATGGTGGGATAACAGGCTTCAATACAGTTTTCTTGGAACTAGAAAGGCTTCTTGGAATGCTCTTTTGAAGGAAACAATAGTGAAGATTACTCTTAAGTCATAGGACACCAAAAGGCTTCAAGAATGAGTAGTTTTCTATGAAAATAATCTCTTGAAGGTGTTAGGTCTCTGTAATTTATTAGCAAGATTGGGAGAGTCCAATCACAGAGTTAACATCATTTCAACCAACTTTGGGATTCTAGGATCTAGCCCTCCTAAATCCAGAGAGGGATCTCTCCAATATGTACAAAGATGGATATTGTCTTTGAAAAGCTTAAAGTAATGATATTAGGCTAGTTATGAAGGCCAAGGTTTTGTTTTGTTTGGATGGTTGAGCATGAAAGGTTACTTGAGGGGAAAGTTCTAAGTGCAAAAAGTTTCAAAAGTGAGAAGTTGTAAGCAAATAGAACAGTTTTGGCAGATAGATAGATATAACGCTGGTTTTTAGTCCATTGGGCTATGGAGTCATATCTGGGCTTTAATTTAACAACAACATCAAGTGTGATCCAAGGGGAAAGTCATCTATACCACAAGATTATTGAGATTAAAATGATGAAATGGAAACATTAAAATGTTGGAGGGGTGGAAACTGATAATAATTTCTCAGAGGATTTATAGTCAGTCCAAACAAGAAAAGCCTCTTAAGTAACTGTTTTAAAACCAACCAAGGACATGGCTAACCATAGACTTCTTGGGCAAGTTCTTATTAAAGCAGCTTAATTGACAAACAATCCAGTAATCCACATAATTACCTTCAGAAAGTATGAAAACACATAAGAAAAACAAAGTGTAACTTAAGATCAGATAAAGTACTTTTAAACCTAGTCTACTTTCAGTCAACACCAAGGGAAACTTTCAGAATCTGCCTTTGGAGAAAAGAATCTAGGAATCAGGGCAAACCATATCTTCTCTAGTCTAACTTTAATAGAAAATAATGGAAATAACATTCAAGAACAATGTTTGAGCAAACAGAAGGACGAGGGAACGCCAACATTCCTAACTGTTTAAACTGTATTGAATCATTCTTAAATAAACAAATCCGAAGAAAACATTAAGATAAAGATTTCTCAGCCATAGAAGGTTACTGCTATACAGAAAATCCTAACCCTGTTTAAACTGTTCTTTACAGAGGGAAAATGAACAATATGGCATACATAGAAGGAAAACGATTAATAAAGAAAGAAGCACTTCACCAGTGATAAAGACCATGATCCCAAGAAACAACTTTTATATTGATGTCAAACCAGTTACAATCTTCAAGTCCAATGTTTCAGTTCAGCAATCATCTTCACTATTCAATCTAACTACTCTAGCACAAACAGAGCTTCAAGGGCCAGTGAACACTATGTACAAATAGAAGTCTCGAGCTCAAGTGTATTTCAAAGTTCTGCAACCAACAATTTCTCATCTTCTGTAGAAGTACTTATAGGAAGATGAGGAGGTGAGATTTTAAAAAAATATCTCAAGGACAATTAATGCAGAGTGAAGACTTCTCGGCCCTTTGAGAGGCTCGAGGGAGAAATTTACAGGTGGATCACTACATTAACTGTTTCACAATAAATATCAAAGCTCGGTGGAAGCTTTGTTTGACTTTGAGGCTCTGTTTATGTTTTGGAGTAACTCTGCAGATATTTATGCATTGGTTTCCTTGCAGAAATAACTTCTTGGCAATGTTGGAGGCAGATATTTCTTCGAGCAATAACTTCGGCCTCTGTTCTGAATGGTTTGAGGCGACAGGTGGCTCTTTGGTAGCTGAGGAATCAATTTGCCTCAAGTTGTGGCGGTGGAGGCTTTCTGTCTGATAAAACACTTTAGGTTTTCTTTAAACTGTGTTTTGAGTTGGGGATTAGGCTTTTGATAACTGTCTTAGCCGTAATCCTCGTAATACTGTCTTCAATCTTCTTCTGCTGTGCTTTATTCTCAAAACTGATACTCTTTAACTGTTCTTTTGAATAAAACAATGTCTTGTCGATGTGCAGGCCACACTGGGCTTTTTAAAGGCATTAATGCCCATGAAGCATTGAGAAAACAATGGAGCGAAACCCCGCAGATGGTTCTCTTTAACAGCTCGAAGGCGCAGGAAACGTCTTTCCCAACCCTCGGCTTTCTTTCATTATACAATGGAAAACCATTAAAAACACCTACATAAAACAAAAAATAATTAAGAAATCCTGCGAAATGGGTTAGACTGCTTCAGAAGGCAGGAGAGGAGCATAGCCGTCGGATGAAGGCAACCAACGGTGGAGATCTGCATAGAAAGGCAAAAAGGATAGCGGGAGAAGAATAAGGAGGAGCAGTTTTGGACCGTCCGATCTGGACACGTGGACGGTCCAGATCTAATCGGAGGGTCTCAATCGGGGGTGGCAGAAAAGGGGATGCGATTGAAAATTCCAGCGCGATTAAGCACTGTCCGTTGATCTAAGGACCAGATCGACGGCGGGGAATGAATCAGAGGTAAAAACCCTTGTATTTTATATAAAACCCGAACTTTTGAAATAAACAAAGGTTTTTATGGATCGGGGTGGAAAAACATATATATAAAGCGGATAGGCGCCCGACTGCGGGGCTTTTGGATGTATGAAAATTGATAGGCTCGGGGCTTTATATATAATAAGGGCCTAATCGCAATCGGAATTGCGGGCCTGGTCTTTCCGATCAACCCATTGAAATTTCCCCGATTGCGATTGCGCGATCGGTCTTTTTGATCTAACCATTTTATATTTAACATGTGACTTTGGCTCATTAAATCAAAACTTTGGAAAAAGAGGGTTTTTGTAATTTACAAAGGAAAAATGGGTCGGAAATGAAATATTCACAAGGTTTAAGCGCTGAGGGCGGGCTCAGGGTTATATGAAAATAATATGATCGGGGGTCTTAAGCAGCAAGGCTAATCGCAATCAGAACTTTTGGAGTATGGCAAAGACTTGCGTCTTTGATTCTTTCCGATGCGATTAGCACCTTAACGTATTAGCAAGTGGTTCCAGACCCAAAGCGTATGGTGGGGAAGTGGTTTAGGGCTTAGCCCAAGGGGCTTAGGTCCATAGCAATGAAACTTTGTTTTTTATGAAAAATTTCAAGGTTTTAAATGGATTTGGGGGTTTCGGCACAGCTCAAAAAGAAGTCTTAAACCATGTCAGGAGGATTTTCATGAATGGAAGGAGAAAATTATGAAAAGTAGGGAAATACTATGGAGAAAAGGGGGAGTAAATGAAGGTTAGTTATGAGTGGGAGAAAGGGGAAAAATGATGGTTTCTTCAGCAGTTTCTTACAGGAAATCAGCAGAATTAATAGGAAAAGTGATGAAGATTTTGGACAGAGGCATGAGGCCTACAAGGAGTCTTCAAGAGCCAACAATTTTTAGTGATAAAATTTGTTCCTTGGAGGCTCAAAAAAGATCTTAGCCACCTTTTGGTATAAAAAAATATTATAGGTGGCTAACAGTGGCTCCACTTGGGGATGGTGCCTTCTTGAAGGCATCAAGAATTTAGACTTGATTTCTGGGAGGCTGATTAGTTGCCTCATCCATTGGGCTGTCCTTCTGTGATTGAATGATCTTCTCTAAAAACATATGTGGCAGCCATGAATACAATGAACCTTTATCAACCAGCTTGCTACCTACCCAATCCTACAGATCTAGCATTTTTCTTCATCAGAGTGCACTTGGATTGGAAAACTCTATTCACAACATTTTATTCTTTTGAAAGCAGGAAATCTAATCTACTTCTACTCCTTATTTCTCCCTGAACTCAGATTAAACAGTTGAGCTCAGATATTTCTCTACCTAGTCTACTGTCTGTTGGGATTAAACGGTCCAACAAACTTTCATTCTCTAAATTCTACAACAGAAATTTAAAAATAGTCAAGTCAAGATTGAGCTGTTTGACTTGCTATGATCTATGGCATAAGAACAAGTTGCACATAGATTATTATTTGCAGAAAATTAAATCAAAATGGAAGGCTTAAGATCTGAAAGTTTCTCATTATGGCCTTCTTTTTCTTTACAGCTCTGATTTTTCTTTTTTCTGTGAGCTATCTCTTCCTGGATATCTGGTTCAGATTTTGAGCAAATTAGAACTAGTTTTTCCTCTTTTATGACTCAGAAAATGAAACAGTTTTGAGTCGTCTCTCTTTGGAAACTTTGGTTCAGATTTTGAGTTTGTTTGAACCTTAATTTCTATCCTAATCTATCTACTGATAAGCCAAGATTAAACGGTTTGGCAAATCAAATTCACTACCCTATCAGCAGAAAATTGAAAGCTAATTAGTCAAGATTAAATAGTTTGACTAACTAGAAGTGTGTTTTGTAGGAGTGGAATTTAAGCTTGCACACTTTCAGATTTATTTCTTTTTTTGGCATGGGGCTGTGCCTTTCTTGTTTTTCATTTCTGCCCTCTTTTCTTTCTTTCTTTGTTTTTGTATTTTTTGATTTTTCATAACTTTGAATGCAATGGTGGATGAAATATTCATAATGAAAAAGAAAAAAGAAGGCTTAAAAACATATCATGAATCAAGAGAAGTAATGCTTGAGCATCCTTCCATTGACAGGACCCCCAAACAAATCTGTTCCATCCAGCTCTTGTAAGAAGAATGCATTGTTTCCAGCAACTGAATGAATAGAGTAAGGGCCAAGCCATAGATTGTCAAATTTACCATGCTTTTCCTTGTCTTCTCTCTTTGAGTCCCACTTTAAAACTTTTTCCCCAATCTTGAAATTGCTGGCCTTTGTTCTTCTGTCAAAAAGCTTCTTAATGCTGTCTTGTTTCTGCAATGCTTTGTTATACACTTCCTCTTTGGTTTGCTGAAGATGAATGGCCTGATTTATTCTTCTGATCATGTCATTATCTTCAGTCTGCGACTCTTGAATCAACTTCATAAGCCACTTTCAGGTACATTGGAGAAAAATTGCATCTGTACCATACACAAGCGGGAAGGGTGACATACCAATAGATTTCTTCAAAGTTAATCTGTCAGCCCAAAGTGCATGGATCAGCTTTGTGTGCCAAGACTTCTTGTTGTCCTCCAACAATTTCTTGATTATGTTCACTAAGCTTTTATTGGAAGATTCTGCAAGTCCATTACCTTGAGGGTAATAGGCTGTGGAATGCCCTAGTGTTATCTAGTATTTATGACAGAAGTCAACCATTTTCTTTGATCCAAACGCTGCTGCATTATCTGTGATGATCTTGGTAGGACAGCCAAATCTGGAGAGGATATTGGTTTCTATGAACTTTATAATAACTGAATCATTGGCTTTCCTACAAGGAATGGCTTCTATCCACTTAGTGAAATAGTCTGTGGCAGTAAGGATCCATCTATGCTGGGCAGAAGATGAGGGATGGATTTCACCTATGAAGTCAAGTCCCCACTGTTGAAATGGGGCTTCAACAGTGATTGGATGCAGAGGAAGGGGTAATAATTTTCTCTTGCCCTCAAACAATTGGCATTTATGGCAAGTAGTTGTCATTTTGTGAACATCAGGAAAAAGGGTGGGCCAATAGAAACCAGCCCTCAAAATTTTGTTGGCTGTTGACTTCTAGTACAAATGGCCTCCACACTCTCCTTCATGAAATTCTTGCTTAACCTTCTCTGCATCAAACTCAGGAAAACATTTAAGCAATATACCACTAGCATTTTTCCAATAAAGACACCTATCTACAATGCAATAGTTTACTGCTTTCAGTTTTAAGAACCTTGCCTTTGTTTTCGACAAACCGGGAGGTGTATTTAAATTAAGCAAAACATAAACGATATCAGCATACCAAGGAGAATTCATAAAATGGTTTTCAATAATGGGAGTTGAGAATTCTTCTTGGCTGTCCAAAGCATTAATCATATTAATATCAAGAACTTCAAAATTGGATTCAGCCATTAATCTAGCTAGACCTTGGCCTTTGATGAGTTTAGTGGGTTTTATCTCTAAATCATATTCGAGAATAACAACAATCCACTTAACTCTCTTACCATCTGGGTCCTGTGTTAGAATGTCTTTAACAACCGAATTAGGAACAAAGGCAATGATGTGTGAGTGAAGGATGTATACTCTGAAGTCTTTCAATGCTTTAACCAAAGCAAAAGCTTGCTTTTCCATAATATTATACTTCAAAGGGGCATCCCTCAATGCCTTGATAAAGAATGCAATAGGCTGCTCTTGTCCTTATGGATTTTTCTGTAAAAGGACAGGAACAATAGTATGTTCTGATGCCAATGAGAAGATATAAAAATATTTTGAAAAATCAGGGCTTATGAGAACCGGTGTTTTGGTTAATGCTTGTTTCACCAGCTCAAAGGATGTCTTTGCTTCCAAGGTCCATTTTATCCCTTGCTCCTTCTTCAACATGTTTGTGATATTTCTAAGGAGCTCTGCCAAGTTAGGGATGAACCTTCTCAAAAAGTTAATCTTTCCAATGAAAGACTGCAACTCTTTGATATTTCGAGGATGAGAGATTTGCAATATAGCCTCAATCCTCTTTGGATCTATCTTTATACCCTCTTATGAAATAATGTGTCTAAGAAGCTTACCTTCTTGGGGACCAAATAGTGTCTTCTTAGGGTTTAAAGATATTCCAAACCTTTTGCACTTCTCGAAAACTTTTCTCAAATGTTCTAAATGTTCTTCATCTATTTTTGAAAACACAGTGACATCATCTAGATAGATAATGATGAAGAAGCCCAATTCTTCCGAGAATTCTATGTCCATGGCTCTCTGAAAGGTTGCTCCAACGTTCATTAGACCAAAAGGCATCTTCACATACATGAAAGTGCCCCATGGAGTAGTGAAAGCTGTCTTTAATTGATCAGCAGGGTGAACTAAAATCTGATTATACCCTGAATAGACATCAAGCAACGAAATCCTTTTAGACCCCACCACCCTTTGTAAAATGTGATCCATTTTCGGTAAAGGGTAGTTATCCTTTAACGAAGCTTTTTTTAAGTCTCTAAAGTCTATACAAAGCCTGATTTCTCCAGTCTTCTTCCTAACGGACACCAGATTAGATACCCACTCAGAATATCTAATAGGGACAATAATGACAGCATCTTGCATCTTCATGATTTCCTTCTTAACCAATGGCAACTGGACAGGGTTTATTCTGCGCAGTTTATGTTTGAATGGTTTTTGGTTTTCTTTAAGAGGGATTTTGTGCTGTATTATTTCAGTTTCATAGGATTTAAGATCTTCGTAACTCCATGAAAAAACATCAGAAAATTCTTTGAACAGCTCTATGTATTTGAGTTTAATGTGAGCTGGAAAAGTTTTGGACAGTTTGATCATTTTCGGTTTTTCCTCACTGCCTATATTGCACTCCTCTACTTCAGTCTCTACAGGTTCCAGTTTCGTTTTATTGGCCACATCGTTAAAATCGAACAACTCCTCTAAAGGTGTTAGACCACTCGGCAAATTTTCATCTTTAGAATGCAGAGTTTGTAA
Organism: Pinus albicaulis; assembly: GCA_034641835.2. Taxonomy (NCBI): domain Eukaryota; kingdom Viridiplantae; phylum Streptophyta; class Pinopsida; order Pinales; family Pinaceae; genus Pinus; species Pinus albicaulis. Next base: position 1,271,626,322 of record CM076574.1, on the reverse strand, counting down.
TTCTTCCGTTTCTAACTCTGCACTTAATTATGTTTTTCTCCTAAGTTTGGTAGACAATAGGTTAATATTGGTAGGTTGAGGAGACGATTCTTCTTCACCAAGAAAGTTTTCTTCACTGCAGTCTGTATCATAATCTGAATCTGAACTGTGCAGTTCGAACTCATTTCTAAATTGCATGAAGTCTTCTATTTGTTTGTCATTGTCAAACACTTGCCAATATTTTTTGTTATCAGGCACTGCCGGTCTAAATTTTATCGGAGTTGTGTTGTCTCCAGTCTCATATGGCGTTAGACATGTCCTGGCCGCAAAAGCTAAATTGTGGGCCATAATGTTCTTTTTCCTTGGGATGAAACTCAGGTTTGACTCCTCAAATGTTGTCAATAGATCCATGACATCATTCCGATAGGCTCTAAGTCTAGGATGATTCACATTATACTCCCCATTGACTTGCCTAATGATTAACTCAGAATCCCCGTACACATTAATTCTTCTGGCTCCTAATTTCTTCAAGAGATGCAAGCCTAAGAGAAGGGATTCATATTCCGCTATGTTGTTGGAACACTGAAATTTTAATTTGCATGAGATGCATTCTGTGTGGTTGTTTTCAGTGTTAATGATCCAAACCCCTGCACCAGCATTATTTCTAGTGCATGACCCATCAAAATACATACTCCATAAAGGACTATCTTCGGTTTCGTCTATTTGGCGATTGTCCTTTTTAACTATGGTGCCTTCTAACTGTTCATGATTATCAGCACCCAATTGAATTTGTTTTGACTCCTCAAATTCTTCAATAGATTGAGGGATGATGTCAGAAATGTTAGGGGTATTTTCTGGGTTGTTAAGTCCTAAAAACAATGGACTCATAACCGGTAAATCAAGACCTATGCTTTGTTTACTAATGTTTTCACATGTGGCAAACTGTTTGGACACTTCTGCGTTATTATACTCTTCTTCCTTGTCGGCCTTTAATTCTGTTAAAGTGACTTGCTCACTAGGAGTTTCATTGTTAAACATGATAACAGAATCAAGGCCTGTATTGACAGAATATATAGGGGAGTTTCGTGGTCTGTCTTGACTTGTAACCGTGTATTGCATATGAGACTCCCTGTAAAGTCTTCTGGTCTGATTGAAAACCGGGATGGTCGCATATGTCATGTCCATCTGCATAGTCCCCTGTAACTTAGCTCCCCGGGATCTTGATAATAGCATTCCATACTTTGGGGGGACATCAGCCACAACAATGTCCATGAGTAAACATTTGGCTGGAATCTGGGCTAGGTTAACACAGAGGTCTTTGATCAATCCTAGACATTTTACTCTATTTGAGTCAAAGGAGTATAGGTCTTTGTAGGGTCTGGTAATTTCTAAACCAAGGCTCTCCATCACGGCTTTAGGCATTAAATTATGAGAAGCCCCGGAATCATGCATAGCGTTGTGTAGAATTTTGTCATGAATGTTCAAACTCACATAAAAGGGAGGAACTGGTCCTTCTTGAAACTTCCCTTCAATCTTAGGGCCAAAAATCAACTATGGTAGGTCGTCACTAAGATTAACTGTATCTCCATTTTCCTCTATATTTAAAGCCTTCAAAATTTGGTTCCTATATACATGTTGGGCAGCTAACTCAGTTAATGGAACAGAGATTTTGATCTTTAAGATTTTCTGTTCAAGGCTGAAAGGGGTTTGATTCTTTGAAGCACTTGTTTCAACCTTATTAGCTGTCACTCTATCAACAATTACAGCTTGCTGATTTGTTTTACTTGACACAACTGTTGTAGAAGGAGTACTAGCTGAAGTGTTAGTACTGCTGATGTCTTCACTCTGTTTTTCAGAATTTTGAGTGTTTTTCTCCTTATCCTTATCAGAATTAACATCCACTATTTTGTCTTTTTGTTTGGTTGTTTTGGGTTTGGCTGCGGTGCTGCTTTGAGAGGATTTGTCAGAGGTTTTGGTGTTGGGGGCTTGTTGACTGGTCTTGCTTCTAAGGTCATATTCTCTTTGAGGTTCTATGACGACATTTTCCATGTCCTGATAATAATTTTCATTATCATCTCTTTTGTCGTCGTAGGGTGTGTAAAGACCTTGTTTATTATCATAATGAACCTCAAAGTCATCATCCTCTTCCCCAAACATGTTGATATCCTCTTCCTCTGTTATGTCTTCTGTTTCTTCAACCTCACTTACATAGTTTTGATGAAAGGGAGGGGTGATCTGTTGATCATCTTCCCTGGGTCTGTTTGGAGGTTGGTTCCTTCTAACATTCTGATTCTGGTTCCTATTTTGAGGAGCAGATTGATTTTGATTCGCTTGTGCTCTCTTAATTATGCTCATCTCTTTCATCATTTCTTCCATCATTCTCTCCATTTTTGAGTTGGAAGTAGAAGGTGTGGATTCCTCCCTAAAAGATACTCTCTTCTCGGCTTTCATCCTCGCTCTCTTCTCCATAAGGTTAACTTCCACAGAAAGAGCACCTCTTTTCATATCTTCAAGGGTCGCAAAAACTCTTTCTCTGAGTGAATATGTCATGTCTAGATCAAACCCTTCAGGAAATTTGTTTAAAGCTGAGCCCTGAGGAGGTTTTAGTTCAGGGGAAAGTGCATTATAGACACTGTTAAATCTGGTACAATAAGATTGTACACTTTCCCCAGGGTTCCTATGGAGATTGTTATAGTCAGCAAGGACTTGGAGAGGATTCTTTCTCACTTCCCATTTGTTTAAGAATGTTTGATGGAAGGCTTGGAGATCGTTAATACTATAGGGGGTTAAACCTTTAAACCATTTTCTTGCTTCTCCCCCCAAACTTTGAGCAAATAGTCTCAACTTGACAGAATCATCATCAATTTCGTTTCTGTCAAAGTAGTCATTCATCTTGTCCACATGTTGAGATGTTGTTATAGTATTGCTAGCATCATACAATGGAATTTTGGACTGATAGTCCTGTGGAAGATTGACTAATGGTGCAGGAAGGACTAAGGGAGCATACCATGCTGCCATGATAGGTGGTGGATTTACAAGAGGAGGTGTGGGTTGAAGTGGAGTGGTTTGAACAGTGGATGTAGGGTGAGTAGAAGTGGATGGACCAGGAGTAGACTGTTGAGATGATCTTGGATGAGAGACACCTAAATTGTGAAGGAAATGTAAATCAGGAGGTGTTGTTTCCCTGCTACCAGGATGTTCACTTGTTTCGGGAGATGAAAGTGAAGATTCAGAGTCTAACTGGATTATATCATCAAATGACCTAGTCCTAAATGGGTTCACTAAGTCAGTTTGTGATTGTTGCAGAGCTGAAAGATTTTCGGGGACTGAATTAGCTCTCAAGGGTGATATGAAAACAGTTAATAATTTAACCTTAGGAGACTTCCAAAGGATACTTTCTGGATTATCAACTATCTCAGGTGGGTTAGGGTCTGGGTGGGCTCTAGTGTGAATCTTTTTAGAAGCCACTATGCTATGTTGTTTAGACCTAAAACAAGAAAAGTTCAACCAGATATGACAATCTTGGAGAGGTTAACCAATCTATTTTTACAATTTTAAATCCCACAGTCCTCTAACTGAGTTTGAATGATTTTATAATGATAAGGGTTCTTCCCAGTGGAGTCTTAAGGTCTGCTAGGATTGTGGAGTCGCCAAGTGGAAATTTTTAGCTCCTTTCAAAGGTAAAAGGTCTTATGGTCCACCACCATGTTTATTTAATTCCAATCTGAAATATTTTTAGGTTTTTCTAAGTTATTTTTCAGTTTTGTGGTTGTTAAGAATATCCTAACTTTGTTTCAAAACTTAGCTAAGGTTGCGAGACAAAGGCAGTCTACTCTTATGGCTAAGCCAGCTGATTTTCCAAGGTTAGATAAAAACTTAAAATAATCCTAGGGTTGACCTAGTTTGTCACTGATTCAAACAAGCTCCATCATGATTACCATTTCTTGGTAGTGCTTGAAAAGGCTGCTTTTTACTCTCAAAATGTTCTCGAATAAAAGGTTTTCTAAGGCCTCTAAAAGGTATTAAAAACACTCAGCTCCCCAGTGGAGTCGCCAGAAATGTTAGGTTCTGGTGGCTCAAGCTGGTTAATAAAGCAAGCACTCTATGAACCCAACCGCAAGCTTCTTTATGAATGGATCTGAATGTAAAAGATTCTGAGTTTTGAGTTCCCCAGCGGAGTCGCCAGAAATGTTAGGTCTCTGTAATTTATTAGCAAGATTGGGAGAGTCCAATCACAGAGTTAACATCATTTCAACCAACTTTGGGATTCTAGGATCTAGCCCTCCTGAATCCGGAGAGGGATCTCTCAAATATGTACAAAGATGGATATTGTCTTTGAAAAGCTTAAGGTAATGATATTAGGCTAGTTATGAAGGCCAAGGGTTTTGTTTTGTTTTGGATGGTTGAGCATGAAATGTTACTTGAGGGGAAAGTCCTAAGTGCAAAAAAGTTTCAAAAGTGAGAAGTTGCAAGCAAATAGAACAGTTTTGGCAGATAGATAGATATAACGCTAGTTTTTAGTCCATTGGGCTATGGAGTCATATCTGGGCTTTAATTGAACAACAACATCAAGTGTGATCCAAGGGGCAAGTCATCTATACCACCAGATTATTGAGATTAAAATGATGAAATGGAAACATTAAAATGTTGGAGGGGTGGAAACTGATAATAATTTCTCAGAGGATTTATAGTCAGTCCAAACAAGAAAAACCTCTTAAGTAACTGTTTTAAAACCAACCAAGGACAGGGCTAACCATAGACTTCTTGGGCAAGTTCTTATTAAAGCAGCTTAATTGACAAACAATCCATTAATCCACATAATTACCTTCAGAAAGTATGAAAACACATAAGAAAAACAGAGTGTAACTTAAGATCAGATAAAGTACTTTTAAACCTAGTCTGCTTTCAGTCAACACCAAGGGAAACTTTCAGAATCTGCCTTTGGAGAAAAGAATCTAGGAATCGGGGCAAACCATATCTTCTCTAGTCTAACTTTAATAGAAAATAATGGAAATAACATTCGAGAACAATGTTTGAGCAAACAGAAGGACGAGGGAACGCCAACATTCCTAACTGTTTAAACTGTATTGAATCATTCTTAAATAAAAAAATATGAAGAAAACATTAAGATAAAGATTTCTCAGCTAGAGAAGGTTACTGCTATACAGAAAATCCTAACCCTGTTTAAACTGTTCTTTACAAAGGGAAAATGAACAATATGGCATACATAGAAGGAGAACGATTAACAAAGAAAGAAGCACTTCACCAGTGATAAAGGCCAGGATCCCATGAAACAGCTTTTATATTGATGTCAAACCAGTTACAATCTTCAAGTCCAATGTTTCAGTTCAGCAATCATCTTCACTATTCAACCTAACTACTCTAGAGCAAACAAAGCTTCAAGGGCCAGTGAACACTATGTACAAATAGAAGTCTCGAGCTCAAGTGTATTTCAAAGTTCTGTAACCAACAATTTCTCATCTTCTGTAGAAGTACTTATAGGAAGATGGGGAGGTGAGATTTTAACAAAATATCTCAAGGACAATTAACGCAGAGTGAAGACTTCTCGGCCCTTTGAGAGGCTCGAGGGAAGAATTTACAGGTGGATCACTACATTAACTGTTTCACAATAAATATCAAAGCTCGGTGGAAGCTTTGTTTGACTTTGAGGCTCTGTGTATGTTTTGGAGTAACTCTGCAGATATTTATTCGTTGGTTTCCTTGCAGAAATAACTTCTTGGCAATGCTAGAGGCAGATATTTCTTCGAGCAATAACTTCGGCCTCTGTTCTGAATGGTTTGAGGCGACAGGTGGCTCTTTGGTAGCTGAGGAATCAATTTGCCTCAAGTTGTGGCGGGGGAGGCTTTCTGTCTGATAAAACACTTTAGGTTTTCTTTAAACTGTGTTTTGAGTCGGGGATTAGGCTTTTGATAACTGTCTTAGCCGTAATCCCCGTAATACTGTCTTCAATCTTCTTCTGCTGTGCTTTATTCTTAAAACTGATACTCTTTAACTGTTCTTTCGAATAAAACAGTGTCTTGTCGATGTGCAGGGCCGTGCTGGGCTTTTCGGCATCAATGCTCGTGAAACATTGACAAATCATTGAATCCAACCGTGTGAATGGTTCCTTTTAGTAGCTTCGAAGGCGCAGGAAACGTCTTTCCCAACCCTCGGCTTTTCTTCGTGATACAACGGAAAACCATTGAAAACCTTGCATAAAACAAAAAACAATTAAGAAATCCTGCGAAATGGGTTAGACTGCTTCAGAAGGCAGGAGAGGAGCGTACGGATGAAGGCAACCAACGGTGGAGATCTGCATAGAAAGGCAAAAAGGATAGCGGGAGAAGAATAAGGAGGAGCAGTTTTGGACCGTCCGATCTGGACACGTGGACGGTCCAGATCTAATCGGAGGGTCTCAATCGGGGGTGGTAGAAAAGGGGATGCGATAAAAACGCATGCGATTGAAAGTTTGCGATGCGATTGAGCACAGGCCGTTGGATCAAAGGACTATATCAACGGTGGAGAATGGAATCGGGGAGAAACCCTTGTATTTTATATAAAACCCGAACTTTTGAAATAAACAAAGGTTTTTATGGATCGGGGTGGAAAAACATATATATAAAGCGAATAGGCACCCGACTGCGGGGCCTTTGGATGTATGAAAATTGATAGGCTCGGGGCTTTATATATAATAAGGGCCTAATCGCAATCGGAACTGCGGGCCTGGTCTTTCCGATCAACCCATTGAAATTTCCCCGATTGCGATTGCGCAATCGGTTTTTTTGATCTAACCATTTTATTTTTAACATGTGACTTTGGCTCATTAAATCAAAACTTTGGAAAAGAGGGTTTTTGTAATTTACAAAGGAAAAATGGGTCGGAAATGAAATATTCACAAGGTTTAAGCGCCGAGGGCGGGCTCAAGGTTATATGAAAATAATATGATCGGGGGTCTTAAGCAGCAAGGCTAATCGCAATCGGAACTTTTGGAGTATGGCAAAGACTTGCGTCTTTGATTCTTTCCGATGCGATTAGCACCTTAATGTATTAGCAAGTGGTTCCAGACCCAAAGCGTATGGTGGGGAAGTGGTTTAGGGCTTAGCCCAAGGGGCTTAGGTCCATAGCAATGAAACTTTGTTTTTTATGAAAAATTTGAAGGTTTTAAATGGATTTGGGGGTTTCGGCACAGCTCAAAAAGAAGTTTTAAACCATGTCAGGAGGATTTTCATGAATGGAAGGAGAAACTTATGAAAAGTAGGGAAATAATATGGAGAAAAGGGGGAGTAAATGAAGGTTAGTTATGAGTGGGAGAAAGGGGAAAAATGATGGTTTCTTCAACAGTTTCTTACAGGAAATCAACAGAATTAATAGGGAAAGTGATGAAGATTTTGGACAGAGGCATGAGGCCTACAAGGAGTCTTCAAGAGCCAACAATTTTTAGTGATAAAATTTGTTCCTTGGAGGCTCAAAAAAGATCTTAGCCACCTTTTGGTATAACAAAATATTATAGGTGGCTAACAGAAGGCTTAAGAACACATTTAGCCATCATTTTCTATAACAAATTTTACTGATGGCTAACCGTGGCTCTACTTGGGGATGGCAGCTCCTTGGAGGTGTCAAGAACCTCAAAAATTTGTCTCTGGAATGTAGATCAATGTCCTGCAATTTGACAACCTCTTTTTCTTTGATCATGCTGCTTAAAAAAGATGATCAGTATTACATGAAATAGAATAATTCATTCCCCAAACAACTACCTACACAACCAACTTTCCTAACATTTTTTCTTCATAAGGTGCACTTGGGCTTGCAAACCTTTTGACATCAACATTTTATTCTTTTATTGAAAGTAGGAAACTAATATAAATCTATCCTTATTTCTTCCATGAGTTCAGATTAAACAATTGAACTCATAAATTCTCTACCTAATCTACTATCTGTCAGGATTAAGCTGTCTGACAGATCTTATTCTCTATATTCTAAAACAAAATTTTAAATACAAAAAACTAGGATTAAGCTGTCTGATTTGATATAAGACTATGACATAAAAACAAGCTGCACATAGACTGAATTTTACAGAAAAATGAAACAAAATTGTGAAGGCTTAAGATCTGAAAATTAAGAACATCCTTCTTTCTTCTTCTGACTCAGATTTTGATCTGTTTAGAGTCATCTTTTCCTATTATTTCTTGGTTCAGATTTTGAGCATGTTTGAACCATTTTCTCTATCTTTGGCTTAGGTTTTGAGCTTGTTAGAGCCATTCTTTTCTATCCTAATCTAGTCTACTGATAAGCCAAGATTAAATTGTTTGGCTAATCTGATTCACTAACCTATTAGCAGTAAATTGAAATCTATCTAGTCATGATTAGGCTATATGACTAAATAGCAATGCTCTTTTTGGTAGTGGCATTTAAGCTTGTACACTTTCAGGTTTTCTTTTCTTTTTTGGTATGGGGCTATACCTTTCTTCTTTTATTTCTGCCCTCTTTTCTCTTTTTGTATTTTTTTATTTTTTCAAATTCAGAGAAGAAAAGAAAAAACTAACTACTTGCTCAGAGGCTGAGCTTTATTGACATTCCTACCTACCCTAATCTAGCTCTAAAATATTTACATGTTTAGCTGACAAATTCTCTTTTCCAATACATCCAGTCAATCAGATGGTTCCATGACTGGTCTTTTCTCATCTCTTTGAGCATGCTGGATAGACAGGGCCACTCCCATATCACTTGATCTTTAGCAGCAGTGATAATTTTTTTTTTTGCCTTTGGTGATACAATGCTCCTAACAATCTCTATCCCTTCTTCAAATATCTTCAAGAAATGAGCATAGGGATCTTGAAACAATGCCTGGTTATGAATATTTGGAAGATAGGTTTCAACCAAGCTTACTTTTTCCTCCACTGGATCAAGCTTAAGATTATTTTGAGAAAGAGCTTCTTCCTCATCTTCATTATCATCTGAACTGGAGGACTCGTCATATATTGTAGTGCTGTCCTCTCGTAATCTTGGTATGTTCTGATTCAGTGGATTGTACTCTGTGAAGAGATCATCATATTCTTGAGCAGGGGTATCTTTTATTACCTCAACCCTCTCAGGAAAAGGTTCCTTAATTTCAACCAGCTCAAGAAGTTCTTAATTGTTTTCCTCCTAAACCTTTGAGATGAAAGATAGCTGATTCCAAATCACATGAAAACTGTTACTGATGATTTGTAATGAAGCAGAGCAAATATTTAGAGATTCTTTGTCCTCTTCTACATTTTTAAAGCTTTCTTCATTAGTATTGTAAATAGCCTGCTTTGGCTCATTACTTTCTCGGAGTTGGTGGAACTGATCTTCCTCCCACGAATCTACTAATGATGGTCCTGCAAGATCAACTTCTATTTGGAGAACATCATCATCACATAGATGAAAATTAGGAAAATCATTAATGTAACTAATGTCATCAATCAAGCATAATGGATTATCAGTAGGTCTTTCTTTATTATGATCTATAAGGGAAATTTCTAAATTTTTACAACAAAGTTCATTAGGTGAATGAGAAAGAGTGTTTGTTTTGCAAAACATTTCAGAGGCTGCCTGTTTGTTGATAATCTGATATATTTCTTCTTCTGTCAAAGGAGGAGATGTTTCTGTGTTTCTTTGAGCAAGAGTACAATAATTATCTATCTCTTGTGAAGACTGAATTTGAGGTTGGATGTCTTCTTGAGCCTCACTTAGAAGGGATGATGAATCATTATTTATGCTTGCAGGGATATCTTGAGGAATGTCTTTTATTCCTTGATTGATTTCTTCCTCAACTGATTCATTTAGGTTTTTGTGATAGTTAGGATGCATATGAAATTCTTGAATGGCTGTTAACAGATCTTCAGGATGCATATTAACCAAATCCTCATCAATATCTAACAGGTATTGTATGATGTTCTGAGATTTATCACAAAAATTTGCAGTCCATGATAAAGATGAAGGGTTATCTCTATATTTTTCATAAAATACTTGGTGCATGTCTCTTAAATAAAACAAGCTCCTAGGTTCTAACCATTCATACCAACCCCTTGCCTTTCCTTCTAATGTTAACATGAACATTTTCATAAGGCAGTCTTCATGCCATTCAGTCTTTATCTTCGATACATGTATATGAAATTTGATGAGATGTAACAATGGGTCATCAAACTTTTCACCATGAAAAACAGGAAGGTTATCATCCCAAAACACCTGGGGCATCTTGTGTGGGAATCTAGGGATATGATCTCTAATCATTGGGGCATATCTTCGTTTTATCCTTGGAATCATGTTTGTAAATCAGAAAAGAGGTCACTGTATCTATTTAACCATTTCAAAGTCTTCTACCAGTGGATTCATTAGGTCTTTTGGGATTTGTGGAGTCACTAGGTGGAGGATTTCAAAATTTTTGAGATGAGTTGCTATCCACCATCAACAATTGAATACCAATCTAAGGAGGTTTGTGGGTCTTCTGAGGTCTTAAGGATGTATAAGATGTAATTTACTCAGAATTCCCCAGTATGGTCGCCACTCTATTAGGAATCCCGTAGTTTGCAAGATTGGCAAGAACAAACGCTGCAGAGCCTACATCAAAACCACTTTGGAATCCTAGGATCTAGCCCTCCTGGATTCAGAGAGGGATCTCTCTATATAAGTGTTTTTCAAAGATATTTCTTTAAGGCTTTTGATATGGTAATAGGCTAGTTATGAAGTACAAAGGTTTTGTTTATTTTGGTTGGGTAGAATATCATCAAAATGAAGGAAGTATTTTTGAAGGGTAAAGGTGTGAGTATGTTGAAATAATGGTTCAGATGATATAATAGGTAAGAAACAGTATCAATCCATTGGGCTATGGAGTCACAAGAAGATTTAATTGCACAACAAGTTTCAAGAGTGGTCCATGGGGAAAGTCATCTATGTCAAAGGATCTCTTTAAGTTGATTTTGTGATATGGGACATTAAGAAGTGTAGTGAAAGAAGCAAACATATAAGCAAACAAAGGGCAACTTAAGATCAAGTAAGGACTTTTAACCTAGCCTGCTTTCAGCATACTCTCAAAGGAAAACAATTAAGATCAACAAAGAATAGCCTAAAATCAAGTAAGAACTTTTATTCTAGCCTGCTTTCAGCATATTCTTAAGGAAAACATTCAAGATAAACATAAAAAGTAGCCTAAGATTAAGTAAGGGCTTTTAACCTAGCCTGCTTTTGGCATACTCTTAAGGGAAACTTTCAAAATAGCTGTTGGAGAAAATACTAGAGGACAGGGCTAACCATAGACTTCCCTAGTTTAACTTTACTTAGCATGCAATGAAAATATCATTCAAGAACAATATCTCAAGTTTTACACAGCAATACATGGACTCACCTAAATTCCTTGACTGGTTACACTCTATTGAAATCATTCCCAAACACACATTTAGAAGAAAACATAAAGATAAATATTATCAATGAGATTTAGGATACTTTACAGTAAATCCTAATCTATATTTGCTGTTCTTTATCAGAGAAAGTGAACAGTATGGAAAACATAAGAAAAATAACAATTATAGTAAGAAAAACATCACCATTGACATAGACCAGGATCCCATAAATCAACTTGTGTATTTGATGTTCAAACCAGTTACAATCTTCAAGTCCAGTGGGTATTTTACAGCTTCAAACTTCTCTTCTTAGCCTATCTTTCTTCAATTACAAAACAGAGCTTCAGCAACCTCAATAACTATTTAAATTCAATGAGTATTCAACCAACAACAATAATAGGCTCCTCATATGATATATATAGGTAAATTGAGGAGGTGGAGTGAAAGGAAGGTCTAACTATTCAATTAATAGAGAGTAAATGCTTCTCGATTTTTGGGAGGCCTAATGGAGAAGATATCTAATGTATTAACTCTGTTAATTGATTTTTACATTAAGTTTCATCAACTTCAGTCACTTTTGTTGACTTTTGAGGCTTTTGGTAGGCTAGCAATTACTTCTGAGCTGTCTTTGGCAAAATATCTCTGACTGTGCATTAACTTTGTAGGTTTTTGAGTAAATAGGCCTGTAGGTGGCATTTCTGGCTTTTTGGGGATTAATTGCTTCAATGATCTCGCATTTTGAAGTGATCCTTTGCTGATCTGTCTGCTTTGTGGCTTTAAACACTGATTAGGCCTTTGATTTGGCTTTAGGCCTCCTTTAATCATCTTTATTCTTCAAACTATGTCTTTAACCTTTTAATCTTTGTTTTCATTGCTCAAGTACAGGTGGCTTGCACACTGGAGGGTTTGACTGAAATAACCAACGTTCATGACGCGTTGGTTAGACTTGGAGCTCAACCCCTTTGTTTCCTTCTTTGCATTTAATTAAGCCTCAGAGGATCATCACCCTCGGCTTCTGTCACTTCCTGTTGACTGTGGGAAAACTGACACATTTTATCGTCATTTAAAACCTGCAATAAAAAACAAACAATTAAGCAAAACTTGCATTATATGGTTAAAACTGTGAACAAAGGCTGGGCGAGGGTGAAAGGTGAAGAACAAGGTTTAAATTTTCTTTCGGCGCGAAGATTGTATTGGCGGTTTCATGAAAGCCATAAGCAGTTTTCGCGCAGGTTTGAGGTGGTTTATGGTTTTGCATAGAACGGATGCGATATGGTTTGGAGGGTGACGCATGTCCTCCACAAAACCGCTTGTTTCGCGTGGAAGATGCACGATGGAGGAGTTTGGGATAATCTGGTGCGAAAGAGATTTGTGGCTGTCAGATCTGGGCAATCCATATCGACGGTTATGGTTGCGCGCGATGGTTGAAAAGATGCACAGGCGAAGGATGGTGGGGCCTGACGGTAACTTCAGTAATTCTGTCGTGGAGCGGTAGTTTAGACTAGAGGGTGATAGGGTATGTTTTAGCGGGAGTTTTTGGATCCGATTAGATCAACGGTCCAAATCTATTCCGGGAGGAGAAGGTGGGCGAGCGGTCAGGGAAGTGGAGGGGTGCCGGCTACCGTTCGATCTGGTGAGATCGACGGTCCAGATTTGTCGAGAAGAAAATAAAGGAATGGGGTGAAGGGTTTAAGCGCCCAGTTGCGGGGCTAAAAGAGGTAGGGGAAAAGGTTAAGTGACAAAAAGGAATGACTAGGGGTGGGAAAGAAGAAGGGCTGAGACCTAGCCGACGGTTCCTGGCTATGGTTATATGGAGAAGGGGCTGAGGGCTTAAGCCTTAAGGGGCTTAAAGCCTGTATTTTAATATAAAAGAGTAGAATAAGGCCTAAAGTGGTTTTTTTGGGCCTTTTGGATGTTCCGATAGGGTAAAAAGGGCGTTTTTAAACCATAAAAAGGAGTTTTTTAGGTTTAAAGGGTTTTTCAAAGGGAATAAAGGATAAATGGGAGGAAAGGTGGGATTTTTCAGAGGAAGAAATGATGGATAAAATGAGGATTAATGACCCTTTTTAAGAAGTGAATAAAAAAGGAGATAAATGGGTGAACATGTAAAATTCTTATGAAGGGGATATGATGAAGAATGATGGTGGGATAACATGCTTCAAAATAGTTTTCTTGGAACTAGCAAGGCTTCTTGGAATTCGCTTTTGAAGGAAACACAGTGAAGATTAATCTTAAGTCAGAGGACACCAAAAGGCTTCAAGAACGAGTATTTTTCTATGAAAATAATCTCTTGAAGGCTTAAGAACACATTTACCCATCATTTGCTGTAACAAATTTTACTGATGGCTAACAGTGGCTCCACTTGGGGATGGCAACACCTTGGAGGTGTCAAGAACCTCAAAAATTTGTCTCTAGAATGTAGATCAATGTCCTGCACTTTGAAAACCTCTTTTTCTTTGATCATGCTGCTTAAAAAATATGATCAGTATTACATCAAATAGAATAATTCATTCCCCAAACAACTACCTACACAACCTACTTTCCTAACATTTTTTCTTCATAAGGTGCACTTGGGCTTGAAAACCTTTTGACATCAACATTTTATTCTTTTATTGAAAGTAGGAAACTAATCTAAATCTACCCTTATTTCTTCCATGAGTTCAGATTAAACAATTGAACTCATAAATTCTCTACCTAATCTACTATCTGTCAGGATTAAGTTGTCTGACAGATCTTATTCTCTATATTCTAAAACAAAAATTTAAATACAAACAAACCAGGATTAAGTTGTATGATTTTCTATAATACTATGGCATAAAAAAAAGCTGCACATAGCCTGAATTTTACAGAAAATTGAAACAAAATTGTGAAGGCTTAAGATCTGAAAATTAAGAACATCCTTCTTTCTTCTTATGACTCAGATTTTGATCTTTTTAGAGTAATATTTTCCTATTCTTTCTTGGTTCAGATTTTGAGCATGTTTGAACCATTTTCTCTATCTTTGGCTCAGGTTTTGAGCTTGTTAGAGCCATTCTTTTCTATCCTAATCTAGTCTACTGATAAGAAAGGATTAAATTTTTTGGCTAATCTGATTCACGAACCTATCAGCAGTAAATTGAAATCTTTCTAGTCGTGATTAGGCTATATGACTAAATAGCAGTGCTCTTTTTGGTAGTGGTATTTAAGCTTGCACACTTTCAAGTTTTATTTTATTTTTTGGTACGAGGCTGTACCTTTCTTCTATTATTTTTTCCCTCTTTTCTCTTTTTGTTTTGTTTTTGTATTTTTTTCTTTTTTCAATTCAGAGCAGAAAAGAAAAAACTAACTAAATGCTCAGAGTCTGAGCTTTATTGACATTCCTACCTACACTAATCTAGCTCTGAAATATTTACATGTTTAGTTGAAAAATTCTCTTTTCCAATACATCCAGTCAATTAGATGGTTCCATGACTAGTCTTTGCTCATCTCTTTGAGCATGCCAGACAGACAGGGCCACTCCCATCTCACTTGTTCTTTAGCAGTAATGCTAAAAAAATTTGTTGCCTTTGGTGATACACTGCTCCTAACAATCTCTATCCCTTCTTCAAATATCTTCAAGAAATGAGCATAGGGATCTTGAAACAATGCCTGGTTATGAATATTTGGAAGATAGGTTTCAACCAAGCTTACTTTTTCCTCCACTGGATCAAGCTTAAGATTCTTTTGAGAAATTGCTTCTTCCTCATCTTCATTATCATCTGAATTGGAGGACTCATCATACATTGTAGTGCTGTCCTCTCGTAATATTGGTATGTTCTGATTCAGTGGAATGTAATCTGTGAAGAGATCATCATATTCTTGAGCAAGGGTATCTTTTATTACCTCGACCCTCTCAGGAGAAGGTTCCTTAATTTCAACCAGCTCAAGAATTTCTTCATTGTTTTCCTCCTCAACCTTTGAGCTGAAAGACTACTGATTCCAAATCACATGAAAATGTTATTGATGATTTGTAATGAAGAAAAGAAAATATTTAGAGATTCTTTGTCCTCTTCTACATTTTTGAATCTTTCTTCATCAATATCATAAATAGCCTGCTTTGGCTCATTACTTTCTCGGAGTTGGTGGAACTGATCTTCCTCCCACGAATCTACTAATGATGGTCCTGCGAGATCAACTTCTATTTGGAGAAAATCATCATCAGACAGATGAAAATTAGGAAAATCATTAATGTAACTAATGTCATCAATCAAGCATATTGGATTATTAGCAGGTCTTTCTTTATTATGATCTACAAGGGAACTTTCTAAAGTTTTACAACAAAGTTCATTAGGTGAATGAGCAAGAGTGTTTGTTTTGAAAAAAAATTTAGAGGTTGGCTATTTGTCGATAATCTGATCTATTTCTTCTTCTGTCAAAGGAGGATATGTTTCTATGTTTCTTTGAGCAGAAGTACAACAGTTCTCTATCTCTTGTGAAGACTGAATTTGAGGCTGGATGTCTCCTTGAGCCTCACTTAGAAGGGATGATGAATCATTATTTATGCTTGCAGGGATATCTTGAGGAATGTATTTTATTCCTTGATTGATTTCTTCCTCAATTGATTCATCTAGGTTTTTGTGATAGTTAGGATGCATATGAAATTCTTGAATGGCTGTTAACAGATCTTCAGGATGCATATTAATCAAATCCTCATCAATATCTAACAGGTATTGTATGATGTTCTGAGATTGATCACAACAATTTGCATTCCATGATAAAGATGAAGGGTTATCTCTATATTTTTCATAAAATACTTGGTGCATGTCTCTTAAAGAAAACAAGCTCCTAGTTTCTAACCATTCATACTAATCCCTTGCCTTTCCTTCGAATGTTAACATGAACATTTTCATAAGGTAGTCTTCATGCCATTCAGTCTTTATCTTCGATATATGTATATGAAATTTGATGAGATGTAACATTGGGTCATCAAACTTTTCACCTTGAAAAATAAGAAGGTTATCATCCCAAAACACCCGGGGCATCTTATGTGGGAATACAGGGATATGAACCCTACTCATTGGGGCATATCTTCGTTGTATCCTTGGAATCATGTTTGTAAATCAGAAAAGAGGTCAATGTATCTATTTAACCATTTCAGAGTCTTCTACCAGTGGAGTCATTAGGTCTTTTGGGAGTTGTGGAGTCGCCAGGTGGAGGATTTCAAAATTTTTGAGATGAGTTGTTGTCCACCATCAGCAATTGAATACCAATCTAAGGAGGTTTGTGGGTCTTTTGAGGTCTTAAGGATGTATAATATGTAATTTAATCTGAATTCCCCAGTATGGTTGCCACTCTGTTAGGACTCCCATAGTTTGCAAGATTGGCAAGAACAAATGTTGTAGAGCCTACATCAAAACCACTTTGGAATCCTAGGATCTAGCCCTCCTAGATTCAGAGAGGGATCTCTCTATATAAGTGTTTTTCAAAGATATTTCTTTAAGGCTTTTGGTATGGTATTAGGCTAGTTATGAAGTACAAAGGTTTTGTTTGTTTTGGTTGGGTAGAATATCATCAAAATGAAGGAAGTATTTTTGAAGGGTAAAGGTGTGAGTAGGTTGAAATAATGGTTCAGCTGATAGAATAGGTAAGAAACAGTATCAATCCATTGGGCTATGGAGTCACAAGAGGATTTAATTGCACAACAAGTTTCAAGAGTGGTCCATGGGGCAAGTCATCTATGTCAAAGGATCTCTTTAAGTTGATTTTGTGATATGGGACATTAAGAAGTGTAGTGAAAGAAGCAAACATATAAGAAAACAAAGGGTAGCTTAAGATCAAGTAAGAACTTTTAACCTAGCTTGCTTTCAACATACTCTCAAAGGAAAACAGTTAAGATCAACAAAGAATAGCCTAAGATCAAGTAAGAACTTTTAATCTAGTCTGCTTTCAGCATATTCTTAAGGAAAACATTCAAGATAAACATAAAAAGTAGCCTAAGATTAAGTAAGGGCTTTTAACCTAGCCTGCTTTTGGCATACTCTTAAGGGAAACTTTCAAAACAGCTGTTGGAGAAAATACTAGAGGACAGGGCTAACCATAGACTTCCCTAGTTTAACTTTACTTAGCATGTAATGAAAATATCATTCAAGAACAATATTTCAAGTTTTACACAGCAAGACATGGACTCACCAACATTCCTTGACTGGTTACACTCTATTGAAATCATTCCTAAACACACATTTAGAAGAAAACATAAAGATAAAGCTTATTAGTGAGATTTAGGGTACTTTACAGTAAATCCTAATCTATATTTTATTTTCTTTATCAGAGAAAGTGAATAGTATGGAAAACATAAGAAAAATAACAATTATATTAAGAAAAACATCACCATTGACATAGTCCAGGATCCCATAAATTATTTTGTGTATTTGATGTTCAAACCAGTTACAATCTTCAAGTCCAGTGGGTATTTTACAACTTCAAACTTCTCTTCTCAGCCTATCTTTCTTCAATTACAAAATAGAGCTTCAACAGCCTCAATAGCTATTTACATTCAATGAGTTTTCAACCAACAACAATACTAGGCTCCTCATATGATATATATAGGTAAATTGAGGAGGTGGAGTGAAAGGAAGGTCTAACTATTCAATTAATAGAGAGTAACTGCTTCTCGACTTTTGGGAGGCCTAATGGAGAAGATATCTAATGTCTTAACACTGTTAATTGATTTTTACATTAAGTTTCATCAACTTCAGTCACTTTTGTTGACTTTTGAGGCTTTTGGTAGGCTGGAAATTACTTTTGAGCTGTCTTTGGCAAAATATCTCAGACTATGCATTAACTTTGTAGGTTTTTGAGTAAATAGGCCTATAGGTGGCATTTCTGGCTTTCTGGGGATTAATTGCTTCAATGATCTGGCATTTTGAAGCGTTGCTTCGCTGATCTGTCTACTTTGTGGCTTTAAAAACTGATTAGGCCTCTGATTTGGCTTAGGCCTCCTTTAATCATCTTTATTCTTAAAACTGTGTCTTTAACCTTTTAATCTCTGTTTTCATTGCTCAAGTATAGGTGGCTTGTGCGCTGGAGGGTTTGAATGAAATAACTAACGTTCATGATGCGTTGGTTAGAATTGGAGCTCAACCCGTTTGTTTCCTTCTTTGCATTTAATTAAGCCTCAGAGGATCATCACCCTTGGCTTCTATCACTTCCTCTTGACTGTGGGAAAACTAGCACATTTTATCGTCATTTAAAACCTGCAATAAACAACAAAAAATTAAGCAAAACCTGCATTATATGGTTAAAACTATGAACAAAGGCTAGGTGAGGGCAGAAGGGCGAAGAAAAAGGTTTGAATTTGCTTTCGGCGCGAAGATTGTATCGGCGGTTTCTTGAAAACCATAAGCAGTTTTCGCGCAGGGTTGAGGCAGTTTATGGTTTTGCATAGAACAAATGCCATATGGTTTGGAGGGTGACGCGTGTCCTCCACGAAACCGCTTGTTTCACGTGTAAGATGCTCTATGGAGGAGTTTGGGATAATCGGGCATGAAAGAGATTTGCGGCTGTCAGATCTGGGCAATCTAGATCGACAGTTATGGTTGCGCGCGATGGTTGAAAAGATGTGCGGCTGAAGGATGGTGGGGCCTGACGGTAACGTCAACAATTATGTTGCGGAGCGGTAGTTTAGATCAGAGGGTGATAGGGTATGGTTTAGCGGGAGCCATTGGATCCGATTAGATCAACGGTCCAAATCTATTTGTAGAAATATATTGTTTCCCACCCCGGTTTTCATTTTTCACCTTATTACTCCAAAATAGTTAAATGCCCTTTCCCATAACCATACATTCAACAACTGGAAAATAAATTTTGCTGAAAACACAAATTCTGGAAATTTTTCAGAATGCTGGAAAATGCAGAAATAAAAAACAGCAGTAACAAATAGCCATTCAACACATCATAACACAGTGATTTTTGGTCAAGGTGACCCTGGAAAAACCCCCTACAACTCTTGGGGAAAACCAGTTCGAAAGCTCCTTCTTATTTCTGGAAAATGCTTTTTACAGTGAGAGAAATATTCAGCAAAAAATCAGCAAACAGACTTTACAACTTATCTCGTTTTCCGTGCTTAACCACCGCCTCGGAAAATGTGCAAACAGCAAAAACAGAACAACAATAAATGCTGTACGGCCTCCTCGATTTTCGTGCCCAGAAATCTGCAATAAATGCAGCTGTACGGCCACCTCGAAATCTGTGCCAAAACAGAAATAAATGCTGTTGTACGGACCTCGAAATTCGTGCCAAAAGACAGCAAAAACTTGCTGTACGAAATCTGCCTCGATTTCCGTGCAAAGGTACAGCCACTTGCTGTACGGCCTGCCTAGAAAAACGTGCCAAATAAAACAGCCCCTTTGCTGCCTCGAAATCTGTGCCCAACCTTGCTGTACGGCCCTGCTGTACGGCCTCCTTTTCTCGAAAACCGTGCTCAACAAATCTGCCTGCTGTTTGCTAAATCTGCTGAACTTGTCTTGCTGAAATGTCTTGCTGAAATGCTGCCTTGGAATGCGTGCCAAGCCGCT
The DNA here is from genome assembly GCA_034641835.2 of Pinus albicaulis. Classification (NCBI taxonomy): domain Eukaryota; kingdom Viridiplantae; phylum Streptophyta; class Pinopsida; order Pinales; family Pinaceae; genus Pinus; species Pinus albicaulis. The sequence continues at coordinate 1,271,606,452 of CM076574.1, read as the reverse complement.
GCCTCCTTCTCCTCACTGTCCAGAAATCTCCCTTGCTCTCTTGCTCTCCTTCTCCCAATCTGCTCATGAAAGAATGAATGACCTTTTCCTCATTTTCCTCCTTTAACCTAACCCTAAGTGAATTTTGGGGAATCCCTAAATCCAATGGCTGAAATAGATTGAGATCTAGGGCTGAGATTAAATGCTCATTTAAATCTCACTTTCTATTTTTTAATTCACTCCACTTTAATAAAGACCCACTTAGTCATTTATTTCCAAAGTCACTTTTCCTTTCTAATTTTACATTGACTTTATTAAAGTCACTTTAAAATTATACTTTAGTACTTTATCACTTAAAGTCACTTTAAAATTAGACTTTAGTAACTTTATCACTTAAAGTCACTTTTAAATTAGATTTGACTTTATAAAAATTATAAAGTCACTTTAGGAGAAAAATTAAATTCTTTTGGACACTTTTCCCTAGGCCAAAGATCAAGGCCTTAGGGAACCACCTGTCCTCCGGTACCAAATTTCAACACTCCCTCTTACCGAGGAAGGTGTTCCTCACCACACCCATCTTGTCTCTGAAGTAGACATGCTTGCCCCGTGGTAAGGCTTTGGTAAGAATATCCGCAACCTGCTCATCAGTGGGAATATACTCAAGCTTCACAGCTCCCTTCTGAACATAGTCTCTGATGAAATGATATTTGATCCCGATATGCTTTGACCTGCCATGAAATACTGGATTCTCCGTGAGTTTAATGCAACTCTGATTATCACAGTAAATCACTGAAGGTCTCAACGGCTGACCAAATAAGCCAAACAACATCTTGCGAAGCCAGATGGCCTCACAACTAGCTAGACTGGCTGCCATATACTCTGCTTCTGCTGAACTCAATGCTACTGACTGCTGCTTTCGGCTGAACCACGACACCACTGCCGAACCCAACCCAAAACAACACCCTGAAGTGCTCTTCCTATCAGAAGCACAACCTGCCCAATCAGAATCAGTGTAACCTGCCAATCTCACTCCATCCCCCTGCCTGTAGTCCAGACCATAATCCACTGTCCCCTGCAAGTATCGCAAAATGTGTTTTGCAGCCACCCAGTGAACCTTCCTAGGCTCACACATAAACCGACTCATCGTGTTGACTGCAAAACAAATATCTGGTCTAGTGTTGACCAAATACATCAAGGAACCAATCAGCTGTCTGTACAATGTGGGATCCACCAACTCGGAATCCGAAGCATGAAGCTTCTTCCAGTTGGTGATCATCGGTGTCGACATGGTTTTACAATCCTCCATGTGGAATCTGCCAAGGATGTCCACAATATACTTCCCCTGCCCCAGGAAGAAATGCCCCTCCTCCTGCCACACCTCTAAACCCAAAAAGTAATGCATCAAGCCGATGTCCTTCATCTCAAACTCCGCCGCAAGATCTCTCTTGCAGTGCTCTATGAGTCTCTCTGCACCCGTAATGACCAAGTCATCCACATACAGCACCAGAATGAGAGGCTCCTCACCTATCACAATATAGTAAAGGTTCGGATCTGCCTCACTCTTTGTGAAACCCATCTTCCGCAAGTAAGTATCTATCCTGGAGTACCAAGCTCTGGGAGCTTGCTTCAGGCCATAAAGGGCCTTCTTCAGTCTGCACACATGGGACTCCTTCCCATGCACCTCAAAGCCCTGTGGTTGCTCAATGTACACCTACTCATGTATGAAGCCATTGAGAAATGCGGTCTTCACATCCATCTGGTGGATCTTCCAACCCATCTCTGCTGCTATCGATATAATGGAGCGGATCGAAGTATATCGAGCCACGGGAGCGAAGGTCTCCTCATAATCAACTCCCCCTACCTGGGAGAACCCTCTAGCCACAAACCTCGCTTTGAATTTCTCAATGCTGCCATCTGCAGCATGCTTTACCTTGTAAAGCCATCTGGAAGTAACCACGGATTTGCCCTCAGGCCTCGGCACCACCTCCCAAACATCATTCTTCATGATAGAATAATACTCCTCCTGCATGGCCTCTCTCCAGACCTACTGGCTAGCCGCCTCCTCATAGCTAGAAGGCTCAGAGTCAAGGATGCTGGTAGCCATTGCCATATAGCTACAAAACCTCTCAGGTGGTCTGCTCTCTCTGACCGGCCTCTTAGGCTCAGCAACAGATGTGGCATCTCTCAAGGTGTCCTGAAGCCACTTGGGCTTCCTCTTCCCTGAGCACACTTCTCCCGTCGGAGAATAAAACTCCTCCTCCTCAACATCAGGAGCCTGAACTCCTGACTGTCTGTCTGCTGTCCTCCTGCCTGCACCTGAACCTGTAGATGCTGAGGTACCGTGTGAACTGTCCATCAGTGGACTCCCCAGTGAACTGCTCTGTGGACAGCTCTGCGTGCTGCCCATAGCTCCACCCCTCTGACTCTGTGAGCCACTCCCCACCGACGGACCTGACATCGACATCGTCATAGATGTACCGTCGGATCCTTCCCGATCCCCTCGCCCACCGGATCCCCGTGATCGATCAATCGTCGCCGATGTCTGGTGACTATATAACGCAACTCCCGTGACCTCCCAAAGGCCCCGTCTCGAACTTCACATCCCGCCTGACAACAACTTTCCTCTGTGCAGGAATGTAAATCCGAAAGGCCTTGGAGGTCTCACCGTAGCCCACAAAGATACCCTTCTCTGCGGTGGGCTCTAGTTTGGTCCTCTTCTCCTTGGGTATGTAGGAGTATGTCATGCACCCAAAGATACGAAGATGACCCATATCAGGCTTCTTCCCAGAAAAAGCCTCCTCAGGAGTCATGTGCCCCAAGGCACGATGCGGACTCCTGTTCTGCAAGTAAACAGCTGTGTTGCAGGCCTCTGCCCACAAAAACAATGGCAACCCCTGATCATGCAACATGGCTTTGGCAGCCCCTCCGATGGATCTGTTCTTCCTCTCCGCAACCCTGTTCTGCTGGGGGTTGTAAGGAACAATGAGCTCCCTCCTAATGCCTGCCTCCACACAATAGTCAACAAACTCTCCAAGGGTGTACTCTTTCCCATTGTCCGACCTCAGGGACTTGATCTTCCGACCTGTCTGTGTCTCCACAAGAGCTCTGAACTCCTGAAACCACTTGAAGACCTCACTCTTGGTCTTCAAGAAATAAATCCAGGTCCTCCTGGAGTGATCATCAATGAATAAGACATAGTACTCATATCCACTCAAGGAAACATGAGACATCCGACCGCTCACATCGGAATGAATCAAATCAAGTATCCCAGTCGCTCTGCTGTCACTGCTGGGAAAGGGGGATTTGGCAAACTTGCCCATCGCACATCCTCTGCAAGTATCAAAGTGATCAGTACTGAAATCTGGCACACCTGTAGTGATCTCCCGCAAAGTCCTCAAGGCCCCATGATACATGTGCCCCATCTTGCGGTGCCAAATCTCACACAACTTAGAACTGCTAGCTCTGCTGTCAGTGCTACTGCTCAATGCCAAAAGGGGCTGAAATGAAAACTTGTACACCTTTGCATGGCGTACACCTATCACTCTAGCTGAATCAGCTGGAGCGCCCCTGGGATACATCAGCGCCTGTCCTCCCCTGAACAGTATCTCATATCCTCTATCCTCCAAAGCTGAGACGGATATGAGGTTTTTCCTCATCCCTGGCACATAAAGAACATCTGACACCTTCAAGGGAGGTTTAGACTCCCTCTGAAATGTCAGTGTTCCCACACCGACTGCTCTAACAACTCTGTCATCACCGAGTACTACCTCTATATCAGTGTCACTCTCTGAAAGCTCTGAGAAGTACTCACGGACTCCTGTCATGTGACGTGAAGCCCCACTGTCCACATACCAGATACCCGAAGATGCTCCGCTAATCGAGGGAAATGCATGCTCCCTCTGAACCTCTATGGAAGATAATCCCGCACTAGAGGACTCACACGCAGTGAACCCAAACTCCCGGTCAAAACGATCTGCAAAGTCCTCAACCTCTGCTGAAGCTGCCATACTCTGGTTCTTCCCCTTCTTCTTCTTCTTCTCCGGACACACAACTGCATAGTGTCCCATCTTCTGACAATTCCAACACTTCACTTTGGAATAGTCCTTCTGTGTGTTATCCCGTTTACCTTTACCTTTGCCTTTTCCCCCACCATTGCTTGTGGAAGCCTGCTTCTTCCCTTTGCCTTTCTTGCGTCCTGCCAACAGTGCTACATCCTCATCCTGCTCAACTGGCTTGGCTGCCCCAAGCTGACCTTTCCTGATCTCTGTCTGAATGCAATCATCCCAAAACCTCTCCGATGTGGGAAGGGTCTCACGTGCACAAACTCCATCAGCAAAGTTCATCCATGAACGGGGGAGGCCATTCACTGCAATCCGCACCAACTCAGTGGGTGGAATCGCCTCTCCAATCGCTGCCAACTCATCTCTCACATTAGTAATCTTTGTGAGATATCCAGCTGCACTATCATTGCCCATCTTAATGGTCTTCATCTTCTCCTTCATGACCATTTTCCGGTTCTCATTGGTACTCTGGTAGAGATTGGACAATGCTGTCCACATCTCATGAGCATTTCTCTTCCCTCTCACATGAGGAATGCAATGGTCTTTGATTCCGTCTAGAATCAGCCTTTTACCCTTGTTGTTCTTTTTATTATATGCTGCCAACTGAGTAGCATCAGTAGGCACATTCACAGGGTTCTGTGTGGTATGCACCATAATGTCCCAGACTTCTGCCTCCTCAAAGATACTCTGCATTCTCTCCTTCCAAATGTTGTAGTTGGAATGCCCATCCAACCTATCCTCCACCCTCAGTCCCAATGACATCCTGCTGTCCTAAAACTGAAAAATAACACTGTTGTGGTAAAGATAAAACCTGCTGTTTGTGAAAAATCAGCTTGCTGGAATTTTCTGAGTGAAAAATCAGCAGGCTGTAATTTTCCTCCTTGCTGTCCCAAACTGCCCTTCAGCACTCAACCTCTGATACCATGTAGAAATTTATATTTTCCCACCCCGGTTTTCAGTTTTTCACCTTATTACTCCAAAATAATTAAATGCCCTTTCCCATATCCATACATTTAACAACCGGAAAATAAATTTTGCTGAAAACACAAATTCTGGAAATTTTTCAGAATGTTGGAAAATGCAGAAATAAAAAAACAGCAGTAACAAACAGCCATTCAACACATCATAACACAGTAATTTTTGGTCAAGGTGACCCTGGAAAAACCCCCTACAACTCTTGGGGAAAACCAGTTCGAAAGCTCCTTCTTATTTCTGGAAAAATGCTTTTTACAGTGAGAGAAATATTCAGCAAAACAAAAATCAGCAAACAGAATTTTACAACTTATCTCGTTTTCCGTGCTTAACCACCGCCTCGGAAAATGTACAAACAACAAAACAGGAACAACAATAAATGCTGTACGGATTTCTTGATTTGCGTGCCCAGAAATCTGCAATAAATGCAGCTGTACGACCACCTCGAAATATGTGCCAAAACAGAAATAAATGCTGCTGTACGGACCTCGAAATTCGTGCCAAAAGATAGCAAAAACTTGCTGTACGAAATCTGCCTCGATTTTCGTGCAAAGGTACAGCCACTTGCTGTACAGCCTGCCTAGAAAAACGTGCCAAATAAAATATCCCCTTTGCTGCCTCGAAATCTGTGCCCAACCTTGCTGTACGGCCTTGCTGTACGGCCCTTCTGTACGGCCTCCTTTTCTCGAAAACTGTGCTCAACAAATCTGCCTGTTGTTTGCTAAATTTGCTGAACTTGTCTTGCTGAAATGCTGCCTTGGAATGTGTGCCAAGCTGCTGCCTCCTTCTCCTCACTGCCCAAAAATCTCCCTTGCTCTCTTGCTCTCCTTCTCCCAATCTGCTCATGAAAGAATGAATGACCTTTTCCTCCTTTTCCTCCTTTAACCTAACCCTAAGTGACTTTTGGGGAATCCCTAAATCCAATGGCTGAGATAGATTGAGATCTAGGGCCGAGATTAAATGCTCATTTAAATCTCACTTTCTATTTTTTAATTCACCCCACTTTAATAAAGACCCACTTAGTCATTTATTTCCAAAGTCACTTTTCCTTTCTAATTTTACATTGACTTTATTAAAGTCACTTTAAAATTAGACTTTAGTAACTTTATCACTTAAAGTCACTTTTTAATTAGATTTGACTTTATAACTTTATAAAGTCACTTTAGTAACTTTATCACTTAAAGTCACTTTTAAATTAGATTTGACTTTATAACTTTATAAAGTCACTTTAGGAGAAAAATTAAATTCTTTTGGACACTTTTCCCTAGGCCAAAGATCAAAGCCTTAGGGAACCACCTGTCCTCCGGTACCAAATTTCAACACTATTCCGGGGGGAGAAGGTGGGCGAGGGGTCAGGGAAGTGGAGGGGTGCCGGCTACCGTTCGATCTGGTGAGATCGACGGTGCAGATCTGTTGAGAAAAAAATAAGGGAAGGGGGCAAAGGGTTTAAGCGCCCGATTGCGGGGCTAAACGAGGCAGGGGAAAAGGTTAAGTGACGAAAAGGAATGACCAAGGGTAGGAAAGAAGAAGGGCTGAGACCTAGCCAACGGTTCCTAGCTATGGTTATATGGAGAAGGGGCTGAGGGCTTAATCCCTAAGGGGCTTAAAGCCTGTATTTTAATATAAAAGAGCGGAATAAGGCCTAAAGTGGGTTTTTTGGGCCTTTTGGATGTTCCGATAGGGTAAAAAGGGCGTTTTAAAACCATAAAAAGGAGTTTTATAGGTTTAAAGGGTTTTTCAAAGGGAATAAAGGATAAATGGGAGGAAAGGTGGGAATTTTCAGAGGAAGAAATGATGGATAAAATGAGGATTAATGACCCTTTTTAAGGAGTGAATAAAAAAGGAGATGAAGGGGTGAACATGGAGAATGCTTATGAAGGGGATATGATGAAGAATGATGGTGGGATAACAGGCTTCAAAACAATTTTCTTGGAACTAGAAAGGCTTCTTGGAATTCTCTTTTGAAGGAAACATTTTTATGAGATATGCTGTTTACACCAGTATTTTCAATGTTTGTGACATGTTTGAAAAAATTCCTATCATGGCTAGGAGGGTTCCAGATGATTTATTATTGATGTGATTGCTTCCATATAATTTACCTATTGTTATTTATCATCTCTGAACTTTTCATGAAGTTATGGGAAGAGTACTGGGTTCTAGGCCTGAAAAGGTGGCTCAAATCGCGGGGATGCTGACACATAACTGAGGAATTGGGGCCCTGGACATTGGCATGTTGTGTTATGCTTATGTATATAGCCTCTTGGAAACTGGCTTGCAAGCCTGTGCCTATGTCTATGGCTGAAAGAGGTAAAAAGGTCAGTGTGATCTAGGGGTAAGAGGCATGAATGGTTGGGTTACCTCCTGGGGGTGTCGTTGTTGTTTTACCAGGTCTTTATGTTGTGTTTCCATCGATTCCACTTCCTTAAGGTCGCCTAGGAGGTTGAATCTCATTATAGTAGCCTCTCATCGCATGTTTACCCCGATTGGTCAATTACTTGGGTAGATGTGGGAAGAAGGTGTGACAAAAGTAGGCGAATCATTCCTTGGGATTTGCACAAGAAAATAGGAGGAAATTATTATTTTTAGGGGATAATTTCCTCAAGTATTACGCAAGGAAATAGGAGGAATATGGAGCCTTGAATTGACTATGTTGGTCAGAGCAGGACAATCAACAGGAGAACATGTTTACGGTGTAGGATGTGCTTCATGATCAAAGCAAGACATTTTAATAGTTTTTCATTCTCATATGATTAATGAAAAGTAGCAGAGGGGTTTTTCCAAATTGGATTATGCAGTAAAATCATTGTGTTCTAGGGTTTTTATGGTTGCATTTCAATGTATTTGTTTTAAAATTATGATTTCCATTCTGTGAAATAGTAGAGGAAATTTGTAATCTCTTGTTTTAAGTTTGATTTCATAAATAGTATTAAATTTATATTAATTTTTATATGGTATCAGAGATTGAAATCACAAATAAAGCAGTTAATAGATCTTCTCCCTCATAAATTTCTATTTGTAGATTTAGTGAAGCATTTTTCTTCCGTGCAGGAAAATTTCCTTCAACGAATTGATATTTGAGTATGCCCTTGAGGGAACCTCAAATTTCATAACTTGGAAGGATATGATGAAAGTTGTACTCGATTAAAATGGAGTGATGGAGTACACCAAAACTGAAATTCCAAAACCAACAATATCGGATGCACAATAGTTAGCCTAGTGGAAGAATGATACCACAAAAGCTAGGAGGATCGTCCTAGAGGGTGTGAGAGACCACATAGTCTCGAATTTACATGGAAAGGAAACTCCATTTTGTATGTTGAATATTCTCACTGAGTTATTTGAAAATAATAGTGATGCTAGGATGTTGGCATTGAGGAACAAACTCAAAAACATCTGATTGCAGAAAATTGAAACCATTCCACATTTCCTGTCTAGATCCACTCAGATTCAAGATGAACTTGGAGTAGTAGGAGAAATTTTTTTCTCTTTAGAACTTGTGAGCATAACTCTCCCAAGACAACCAAAATTCTGGCACAACTACCACAACTCTGTAAATGGAAGGGAAATTTTTCCAAATTGGGAGAGAGTTTGGTCTAATTGGTGTAGGAATAAATTCGAAGGAACACTAGATATAGAGTAACATCCAAAGCTAAGGAAGAAAATAAATTTTCATTGATTGGGAAGGGCAAGAAAAATAAGGGCAAGATGGACCAAAGAAAACTAGAGTTTATCCAGAAAAATGGAAAGAAGAAGGACCTAAGCAAGATAAATTTTTTTCACTGCCACAAATATGGGAATTATGAAACAATGTGTCCATAGAAGAAGTATAACAAGAAGCATTTAGGAGAAGCAAGAGGTAAAGAACTTGCCTCAAAATTCAAATTATTCTTTACCCTGAATGCAAGCATGGAAAGCATTGTAATGGGGAGTGTGTGGTATATATATTTAGGTGCCTCGTTCCATATGACCGAATGCAAATAATTCTTCATTATCATAGAGGGGAAGGATCTCCATACATATATAAATTGGGGATGATGGGCGGTGTTATCACTGGAAAATTAGACAAGAAAAGATGACATTATTTAATGTCAGGTGGAAGGATTTACAAGGCTGAGAGACATTAGAGAATCTGAAGTATTTAAAAATATCTAAGGTCTAAAAGGAAAAATAAAATTATGCACAGAAAGAGCTAGTCAAATGCATCTTTGCGTGCAGAATTCTTCGATAAGCACACCTTTGCGCGGCTTTTCCTCAAAAAGCCATGCAGTCCCGAGAGTGGCAAAATTCATGTTCTGGGACCACAAGGCACACTCCAGGAAATTTATCCCACACTTGAGGCCGCCGAAGGACAGCTGTCGAAGCCTCCTTTGGACCTCAAAGGAGCACACAATGGAATCACCCTCCTCTCTTGGGTCACCATCCACAATGTACCAAGAGAGGGCAGGAGGATTTGAATTCTCCTGTAAAAGGGCACCAAGAGATGAACAATAGGAGAACACATTGTTATGCTGGCCAAAATTTCCCCAAGAAATACCAGTAGTGTGTGATCCAGAGTAGAGATAGAGGGGACTTAGTTGTTGGCCATCTAACAACTCCAGTCCACCATAGTAGAGAGAGGGAGACTTTGCGCCAAGGCAGCTCGGAAGTAAAGACATCCTTGCATCGGGAATTGGAGCTCCATAGTTCCAAGGGCCCCTTGGAAAGTGGGTTAAATTTTCATCCTCATTTCCTACCAACACTCAATAAGAGGGGACGTAAGCGCCGCTATTTGGATTATTGAAGTTGTTTGACTCTAGTTAGAGCTTTTGTGTTATTTGTTTTAGTTCTAGTTTAGTTTTTATGTTTGAATATGCATGCTATTTCTCTATCTAGTATGTTTATGTTTCAGCATGTTCCACTAACATGCTTGAATTCATCTATTTTATGCCTATGAAAAATAACTTAAGAGGGAAAAAACACCTCTCTTAAGCAAGTGTGATTTGGTACATTCGCGCGCCATACACACCAACACAGGATTGACGACTCCACTAACTTTTAGTTCTAATTTTATGTGGTTGTGCCTTTTTGCAGAGACCTCCGTCTTTGCTATGGAGTTGGGCTGGAATTGCCCCCTTTCTCTCCTTCTGATTTGAATGGAATGTATTAGTTTTTCTGTGCTAAGTATCCAAACAGTAGTTAAATTGTGTGCATAAGGTTTACTGAAGTTTGCAGGTGAAAAAAATGGTTTTAACTTAGTTAAACAGATTTTATGTGAGGTTAAAGCATGTAAATTAACTTGTATAACACTGTGCAGTAGTATATAACAGAGAAATAAACATCACATGTAACAATACTCAACAAATTTGATGAAACAGTTCACCCCTCGTGGGCTACATCTGTTGTTCCAGCTCAAATGGCATGTCCCTGATATCTTATTGCTCAAAAATGGTAAGTACATGTAAAAGAAAGCCTCAAATGGTTGTTCTCTCTGTATAAATAGCTTCATAATGCTTGAATTAGTCAGGAATGACTATTCATTTGCAGAAAACAGAGAATGTATGCTCAAAACACTGAAAACACCCTAGTGGCCCTAATGGCTCCTTGACCTATCCTGAAGTAAAACCTGCACAAGATGACCTATGATGGCTCTGAAACCTTTTCCAATGTGTTCAGAATGTCGAAATTAGCCTTAAATGACTATTCATTCATAAAAAATGGTCGAATATCCCAAAAGTTATGACCCAAACTGTAATTTGTCCAATCACTCCTAAGGAAGCTCCTCCAAAACTAGAGGAACTCCAGTTAACACCGAAAATTAAGAATCTTCCACCGTTTCTAGTGGTACGCCAACGGAACTGTCGGGTGGACTGGCAGTTAAGTTAAATACTGTGTCAAAGTGGTCACATATAACTCTCCGCCGAAGCCGTTGGATTAACCGCTGGAAGAAATCGTTTGGATAAACCTCGCAATAAATGTTTATTCCTGCATGTGAACAGGACTGTCGCATTGACCGCCGCCGGTTGCGGTGAATGAACCACTGGTTGAAGGCCCTGGTTTTGGGCGGCTAAATGTATGGTGGGGGGCTGGCCTCCCTATCCTCACCACATAAAACACTAATGTTTAAATACATGCGCTGCCCTTAGGGGTTAAGAAACTCATGGTAGCCCGAGTGGTCGAGCGTGTGCACTGCTAGGAGGGAGGTCCCGCATTCAAACTCCATAGTCTCCAAAAAATTTTGAACAACCATATGACCTCCGGTATAGGGCCACGTGGCACCCTCCGGGCTGGCCACATGGCACCAGATGATTGGCCCAATAAACCATATAATAAAAATATTTTTTCAAAATATATATTTTTTGAAAATTTTTGATACAAGTCAAATTGGGTCAAAGTCAATTTTTTAGAGTTTACTGGGCTTTTCAAACCTTCATAACTTTTGCATACGACCTATTTTTTTCGAACCATTCATGGCGCCAGAATCACAGCGACGCGACCTTTCCGGTCACTTAGGTTGGGACCAGTTTCGAGCACTTTCATTTTTGAGCATTTTTTAACAATGGACATGATCTCTTGATCAAACCTCCCCATTGGGAAGATTTTGGACCCCAAAAACTCTTTGGACTACTGAACATGAAGATGAGGAGACTGTGTCCCCACTCTTCCAATCTTACTCCACTGAAATTTCCCTAATTTCATTAATTGGAGCTTTTCATGAAACGACAAATTTTTCATTGATTCCATTGACCAACCATTGCTGTTTTTGACATTGTCATGTTGCACATTTACTGAACTTGAAGAAAAAAAACTTAAATTTTTAGTAAACATACTATTTCTAAATTGGTATATAATAAAATGAAACTTGAAATTACTCTCACCTTGCATCCTGTCCTTATGGCGATTTTTTTCTGAATTAGCCTTGAACTTGTGTCAATTCCTGACCAAGTTTCTTCACCATAGTATCATGCCTTTCTGAAACCAGCAATGATCATTGATGAATCTTGTGCCTTCTTTGCTAATTTTCTTTGCCCTCTCTTGGACCTTTGCAACTTCTTTCACTGACACTTTGTTTTCAACACTATTTGACATAAAAGTCGATTGCTGCAACTGCTTGTCATATGAATCTTTCAAAGACAACTTTCTTTCAGATTGAAACAACTCATTACATATATTAGAATTTACATGAAAAGGATTATGTAAAACTTCTCTTTGTTTAATCATCATCAATGTCAAGTTTTGACTTGCATTGACGAGCCTCTTCATCTGCCTTGCATTAGCTAAAGAAGAGTCTAGTATTTTGCGATGAGCTCTCACAATGTACTCCTTTCCATATTTGACTAAATGGTATTTCTTCTCATGGCGATGGAAGATAGCTTTCCTGTCATACAAGTAAGGACTACCCAACACCATATCTGTTATATCAAGCGGAACAACATATAATTCAACAGTGTCAATGAAATGTGCAGTTGTTGCAAAGTGCAACATGCACTTCTTTGAAACCTGTAAATTTGCATCCTTACAAATCCAACCAAGTGGATATGGTTTCGGATGTGGAATGGTCTCAAGATTTAGTTTCTTGACCAAGTCTTCAAAAATTAAATTTTCTTGTGGCCCACTTTCAAACAATGTGTCAACGTTGGTATGTTTGGAAATTTCCCTCATATGAAATAGTTCAATTCTCTTTTCTTCACTTGGAGATTCTATGTGACAGTTAGATATACTAGAACTGGGTTTAATTTCATTCTCTTTCCCCTTTATGTTCTTTATTGCCAGAGCTATGATTTTTATTTCATCTCCTGAATCTGACCCTAGGTCTTGTTCAGCTATTGCAACTGTCTTGCCTTTCTCCTTGGATTTATCTTTGGCTTTAAAACTTTCTGGTTTCAACTCTGGATGAAGTTTCCAACAATGGTCCTCATCATGGCTTGTTTTAGAACAATGTTTGCAAGAGAATTTTCCTTTCTCTTTTCTAGTATTTGCATTTCTCTTTTTCTTCCATTTTCCTTTAAACTCACTTTCTTCATTCCCATCTAAGTTTTGTTTTCCCCTTGCCTCTAAATGTGTGGCTTGAACAAAAACCTCATCTAGGCTTGTAGGGTTAAACATGAGAATTGTATGTCTTAGTTAGGTATGTAAACCTCCTATATACTTGAGCAAAGTGTTTTGGCTATGCAAATATACTCCTAGTAAAAGAGCTCTTCTTCTAAATTCTTGAGTATACACTTGTACATTTTGTCCTTTCAATTGTTTAAAATTTTGCCAATCCATTATGGCTTTCTGCATGTGAGCTAATGGATAAAACTGTTGTTTTATTACAGTAATGAAATCAGTCCATGATAAAATAATCTTACCATATTTCTTGATCTCCTCCTCTATCTTGGCTTCCCACCAAACAAGTGTTGCACCTTCCATTCTCAATGAAGCTAGTTGGATTTTGGTGTCATCGTCATGAAAATTTTGAATTCTCAAATAGACCTCTAATTGCCTAATCCAATTATCTAGCTTTTCTGCATTAACTTCACCATAAAAATTTGGCAATTCAAACTTAACATCAAGTTTTAGAAAATGATTTTTACTAGTGTTCTTCGACTTGTGTGACTGATATACTGAAGATGAAGTAGAGGATGATGAAGATGAAGATGAGGGTGATGATGGTGACTTTCCACTGTCTACATTTCCTCCATTACCCTTCTTGGATTTATCTTCATCATTGTGGCCTCCTAATGATCCTTGTCCTTACTTGTGAAGTTTGGATCCTTCTCCTTCTAATATTTCATTCCTTTCTTGATAAAGGACTCTCACAATTTCAGTCATGTCAAGGAATACTTTCCTGAAGAATCTTTCTTCCTCTTTGGGATCAACTTATTCATGGGACCCTTCCTCCCTTGAAGTCATGCTTCTGGCTTCTTCTGCTTCTCTTTGAGGTGAAATTGAAGGTGGAGATAACGACACTCTTGTCGTCCTTGGTTGAGGATTGCTTTGAAATTTCACCAATTGACCTTCTCCTCTCTTAAGCTTCAGCCTAGTAAGAATTAAAACTCTTGCAAACTGTTAAACAAATCCTTAGCACAAAGATTAAATAGAGAAAATACTCTAGCTTAACTCAAGCTCAACCTAAGCTTTGATACCAACTTGATCTTAATGGAATCTATTAGTTTTGTTGTGATAAGTATCCAAATAGTAATTAAATTGTGTGCATAAGGTTTACTGAAGCTTGCAGGTGAAACAAATGGTTTTAACTTAGTTAAAAATATTTTTATTTGAGGTTAAAGCATGTAAATTAGCTTGTATAACACTGTGCATTAGTATATAATAGAGAAATAAACATCAAATGTAAAAATACTCAGCAAATTTGATGAAGCAGTTCACCCCTCCTGGGCTACATCTGCTGGTCCAGCTCCCAATGGCATGTCCCTCATATCTTATTGCTAAAAAATGGTAAGTATATGTAAAAGAAAGCCTCAAATGACTGTTCTCTCTGTAAAAAAAACTTCAGAATGCTTTAATTAGTCAATAATGACTATTCATTTGCAGAAAACAAAGAATGGATGCTTAAAACACTGAAAACACCCTAGTGGCCCTGGTGGCTTCTTGAAATTTCCTGAAGAAAAACCTACACAAGATGACCTTTGATGGCTCTGAAACCTCTGCCAATGTGCTCAGAACGTCAAAATTAGCCTCAAATGACTATTCATTCATAAAAAATGGTCGAATATCCCAAACTTTATGACCCAAATTGTAATTTTTCCAATCAATCCTAAGAAAGCTCCTCCAAAACTGGAGGAACTCCAGTTAACACCGACAATTTAGCAACTTATGACGTTTTTGGAGGTCCGCCAGCGGAACTTCCGGGCAGACTAGAAGTTAAGTTAAATGCTGTGTCGGAGTGGTCACATATAACTCTCCACCGAAGTCATTGGATTAACCACCAAACAAAACCGTTTGGATAAACCTCACAATAAATGTTTATTCTTGCATGTGAATAGGATTGTCACACTGACCGCCGCCGGTTGAGATGAACGAACTACCAGTTGAAGGCCCTAGTTTTGGGCGGATGGACATATGGTGGGGGGCTGGCCTCCCAACCCTCACCGCATAAAACACTAACATTTAAATACATGCATTGCCCTTAGGGGTTAAGAAACTCATGGTAGCCTGAGTGGTCGAGCACGTGCACTGCTAGACGGGAGGTCCTGTGTTTGAACCCCATATTCTCCAAAAAATTTTACACAACCATATGACCGCTGGCCCGGGGACACATGGCGGCCTCTAGGCTGGCCATGTGGCACCTGATGATTGGCCCAATAAACCACATAATAAAAATATTTTTTCAAAATATATATATATATATATATTTTTGAAAATTTTTGATACAAGTCAAATTGGGTCAAAGTGATTTTTTTGGAGTTTACTGGGCTTTTCAAACCTTCATAACTTCTGTATACGACCTCTTTTTTGTGAATCATTTGCGGGTCTAGAATCACAGCGACGAGACCTTTCCGATCGCTCAGGTTGGGACCTGTTTCGAGCACTTTAATTTTTGAGCATTTTTGAACAATGGACATGATCTCCTGATCACCTTCACTGCCTGGTTCATCCCTAGTGACATGTTGAAGCTGAAGAGCTCCCAAAATTACTTTGCAGGAAATTTGCACACATTTCTTACATATAGACGCGCCTCAGTGCATGCGTTCAAAGGTGATCCATGCGTAGAAATCACACCTACTTTAGCCTTTTATGCGCAGAAACCAGAAGTAGAATTTTTCCTAGTATTTTCATATTTTTCTTGCTTGTAAAGGTGACTAGAAGCCCATAATACATCTACCAGCATTAATTGAGGTGCCCTACAACTTGCTAAAGCTCACTCTTAAGCTTATTTTAGTAGTTTAGGTGTTAGTTTTATCTCAAGTTGATTTTTGCAAAGTTAGCAGATAGTTTAAGTAAGTGGAAAATTAACTTGCATTCTGAAATAATTTATGTTTTGCGAATTTAGGTACCAAAAAACCTAGATAATTAGCCAAAGTAAGTGGCCCAAGTCCACTCATGCTTAGCTAGTTCTCTTTTTTTTTTCTAGTGTAAAAGTCATTAGTTTAGTTCAATTTTTGCACTAGGATTTCAAGACCAAGATGGAATTTTCGATAGAAGAGAAAGTAATATTTGCTGCCATTGCACCCTCGGGTGATCCTAGGCAAGCATATGAACACTCTCTATTGACAACTCACCATCTCCCTATAGTTGATCATATAGATTAACTAGGAAAAATTGAAAGCGACCCATATCCGCACATGTTTTGCTTTTAAGCAAGGAACAATGAAACATATTTTAAATAGGGGATTTTAAAAAGGATCATCGCATATCCACATGTTCAAACTATGTGAATGTTCACCTTTTGTTCACACAGATCCACACCCTAAGTGAAGTAAAGGCACCTAAAACTAACTCAACAAAACTCACTAAATTCTCCCCACAGGGGCCACAAAATAATTTATAGTCTAAGTTAGTACCAAGGGGGTAGGCATCTAATAAGTTGCCTTGGTCATTCTTCATCTTGAAACATAGAAGTTGACTGTTTAGGGAACTTTCAAATCTACCTATCAGCACACGGAAAATAAAACCCGAGCGCAAAAGAGACCCGATTCAGAGTGGGTTAGGCTTAGGCACAGTGTGTTTGGTATCAGTTGGGGCTACCTAACCCAAATGATAATCGGTATTGTTAGTTGAACTACCAAGAAGACAAAGACTCGAACGGTCACGTGGGATGACAATTCTTAGTGGCCAAAATTAGGGCATCCTTTCCCTATAGGTGACGGTGCATGCAAGAACTAGATCCTCTACCCTTACCTTGGTGGATTTTCTTCGGTTGACTAGGGGCATCGCCAGTTCCTTCAAGACGTTGTGCCAACATTCAAAAGATATATTCTCAAGACCCAATTACATTTGAGCGTGTGAGGACAATTAGGTCTTCTAGGATTTGAGTATCATACACAAACAACAAAAAACCATATTTTTTGATTAACTCGTCACATAGGATTAATCTAAAGGGAAAAAATATTTTATTTTCGCTTTGTTTTATGTATGCGATTGGAATTTTTCTTTAATTATAATCTCTATCCTCTCAAATATTTCCAAAATCATACCTAGTCAACGCCAGAATGGACCCAATGAGACCTCATCGATATAGACGCCTTTTAGAACTCCCCCCATTACCGAGAAGGGTTCCAGGTATTTTTCCATTTAGGCGTCAAAGATGGAACACTGCCACCATTATTGGTTCATCCTTTACTGGGGCATCATTAGTTGGGAACCCTAGTCGGTCGCCCAACGCCAAACCGGTGAACACCCCCATAGGTTCACCACACACCACTCCTCCCACAACCCCTTGCGGGCATAGGAGTGCCACCCGTTCAAGAAGCCAGTTGAATGCACAATAGGGTACGCCGCAGAAAAACCCTATTCCTAACCAGAACATTGTGCTTTCACAAGTCACAATGGCTAAAACCTCGCAGTCACATTTTCTAGCTTCGTTAAATCTGCCAGATTTAACCAAGTTGACAAAAAACCCCATTGCACACAACCCCATATGGACTCCCATGCCCACAAAGCTCCCTTTGGACATTCCAAAATTTTAAGGAAAGCAAGCAGAAGATCCAGGAAATCATGTTATGGATTTCCACCTGTGGTGTTCGTCGAACAACATCGTTGATGATACTATTTGACTAAGACTGTTTCAACACACCCTAACTAGAGTAGCAGTGAACGGTATGTGGAGCAACCCTCTGCTACACATGGAACCTTTAGCGCCCTTGCCAATCCTATTTTCAGTTACCCATCCACCACAATTCTGGAATGGAGTTAATGAACCACTTTAGGAAAACCCCCACTGTCCATATCTTGGACTATCTCCATGAATGGCGGTGGCGTCGTAGTTTGTGCAAAGCCAAACTTAACGATCGAGTTTTGTTAGAACTATTCCTGAAAACTCTCACCACAGAGATTTCGAAAGATGTGGTGCAACAAAAGCCCATATCCAAAGAGGAAGCTATCAGTAAGGCCCAACAGCTTGAGCTGATCTATACGCCAGGGATAATTTTAGGGGCGAATTTTAGCCCAAAGGCGAATTTTAAGGGATTTTCAATTTTAATAGGGCGAATTTTTTACATAAAACCCATTTTCTATAGTTTAATAAAGTTAGCCCAATAAATATTTTAAAAATAATTAATTATTAAGTAGTGGCCCACCAAAAAAAAGGGTGCATAACATGGAAAAATGAAATTCGCCCCGATTTTTTTCTTATGGAGCAAATTTCCATGGCATTCGCCTAGATTTACAGGGTCCAAATGAGGAGTTACAGTGATTCGCCCCAATTTTTTCAATGGTTAGGAGAGGTGGCTGGCCACTGGACATAGATCTTCTTGCTGGCTGAGCAAGGCCGACCCTCTCTGGTCCGTTCGTTGTTAGGGCCTTCCCATAGTTGGCCGCAGATTTTACTGCTGAGGGATCGAGAATTTGTTAATGCTCTCAAACTATAGGGCCAAGTATGGAGCTCAGCAACTGTGAAACGCATACCTTTGCGGCCTCATCCCACCGCCTTGCAAGTTGCGGAGTTCGAGGGTAATGAGACGAGCGGCTCCATCCGTGGAAATGGCGATGTCTGAAGGGCCGTAGATTTTACTGCTGAGGGATCGAGAATTTGTTAATGCTCTCAAACTATAGGGCCAAGTCTGGAGCTCAGCAACTGTGAAACGAAGACCTTTGCCGCCTCATCCCACTGCCTTGCAAGGTTCATCTGATAATCTAGTTTTCTTCCTTTACCTGCTTTGTATTCCTTCTATGCTTAGACCTGAGCTTATTGGAGAGCATTCCTTCAATGCGGAGCTGAGCTTACCTAAGAGGAAATGTTGGGCTTATCTAAGAGGAAAAACCTGCGCTGAGCTTACGGAAGAGGAAAAACTTGCTTTCTATGATATTTTTGGTGTCTATGTATACAAGAAAGCACTGCTTCTTAGCTCTGGGCCATCACTCTTTTTTAGGTCAGCTTTATCTTTGAATCGATCCTTTTTCAAGGTAAAGGATATGTTGGTGCAGTTATGGAATGGGGGTACGTTCCAGGCAGAACAGAGTGCAGCAAGGAAGATGGTAAATATTATCAGTATCTGAATAGAGTATAGTTTGTGGTGATGGTTGAGAACCATAAGTTTCTGCTATTGAATGTGGGCAATGCATGGAGGCATTCTGATGAAGTGGGGTGTGTGAATACTGAAGATTCTGTTTTTTGAAGTCTTTACCAACCCTTCTCGGGACATCTCCATAGGATTTCGGTTTGGTTTAAACACAGAAAATTTTCTTTCAGTCTACTCCATCTTATATTCCAGACTTGAATGTTCTCACTTATATGAACAGAACACCTCATATTCATTTATCCGCAGAATAGTCCACTCTTTGTCACACATTTCAATTACTCTTCTTCAGGTTATCCGCACTTCTTACTTAGAGAGATCTGAAAAACTTGATATGTGATTGACTACAGAGAGTGTATGTATATGGTGGCAGTCTTCTTGTTTTATGCCCACCATCCACTAGCTAGAAGGTCGACGGATTCCCCTTCAGGACTTAATGGATGATGCCATTCGAGCTTTTGATGCTTGAGGGTTTTAGCTCTTATGTTATGTGGGGTGTTGTTTCAGTTATAATGTTATATTCTATAGTATTATGTTTTGGGTAAGACTTGCTTTTCTGTGCTACTCTCTTAAAAAGTGCTAGACTGCCTTTATTAATAGAACTGTGTTACTTTTCTATGGTGCAGTGCTATACTTAAGTTCTCTCCAAGTTTTTGGTTTATATATATATATATATATATTATACAATGTTATGCATTGCATTATGATCAGCAGGTGCTTTAACAAATTATGATATTTAGGACTGTGATTGAGTTTGTTGTGCATGGTTATTTTGTTCTTTCTTTTAACAAGAGATTTGCATTATTTTGTATTGTTGTGCAGTAGTAGCTTTTAGTTTTCCTTGCTGATATTCAGATGTGGATTAATAATTCTGATATGGATCTTGTCTTCAACATTGCAACATTACTATCTTGTTTATGGAAAAATGCTTATCAGTGGATTAGATTTTTTATGTGGTTATTTGGTTGATTTTTAATAGCAATAGTATTCAAGCGAAGGATGAGGTATGCTCGGATTCCCCTTCACGACATTATGGATGATGCCATTCGAGTTTCTGATGCTTGAGGTATTAGCTGATTATTTGTAGTAATTCTGATATGGATTGCAGTCTTCAACATTGCACCAGACTAGCTTGTGTATAGAAAAATGGTTCAACATTGCACCAGACTAGCATGTGTATAGAAAAATGGTTATCAGTGGATTAGATAAACTTGTCATGTGGTTATTTGGTTGGTTTTTAATAGCAATAGTATTCATGCAATGGATGAGATATACTCGGATTCCCCTTCAGGACATTATGGATGATGCCATTCGAGGTTCAGACGCATGAGGTTTTAGCTGATTATTTGTAGGTTGAATCTATTCTGTCTACTGCTTACATTGTACAATGTAATGTATGTTGGGAAACTCTTAAGATGGTTGTTCAGCCTTACTTTTGTGTGGCATGATGTTTTAAGTATGCCTTTCTCTTGTATAATTCAATTTTATTCTGTACTTTTTTTAGTTTTGCTGGGTTGACTTTACTGATGAGGACTAAATTACTTTTGCATGGTGCAGTGTTGTACTTTAATTCTCCTCCTTTATGATCTTCGTGGTTATGTTTTAATAAAATGGTGATCTCTCGAGTAGGTTGTACCTAAGATGCATGTTTATGCTATTAATAGTTGCATGTACGACCTTTCATATGAAGGTGCCCTATTTTTCATCAAATTGCAATTTTTTTAGACTAATTTGATCTCTTTAGGCTTTAAAGGATGTATTGCTGGGTTCTGTTATTGAATGCTTAGCAACATATGCTAGAC
This sequence comes from Pinus albicaulis, assembly GCA_034641835.2. Lineage (NCBI taxonomy): Eukaryota > Viridiplantae > Streptophyta > Pinopsida > Pinales > Pinaceae > Pinus > Pinus albicaulis. The sequence goes on along the minus strand of CM076574.1, from coordinate 1,271,585,485 downwards.
CCTTATATTTTTCTTGTTTGATGTTTTTTTTTACTCTACTCTTGTTTGGTGGGATACAAGCACGCATTGTGGCATTAAATGGCCATTATTTTTTTAAAAATGGTGGCCATTTTGTATTATCTATCAAGGTACATATGTTAGACCTTTCTCATACTTCTGAAGCAAATCTGGAAATCATGTTTCTGTTCCTCATTTTTTTATTTTCACTCTTTAATGCAGGCAAATTGCATTGACTCTACTGTGCCAGCGGAGGCAGTGTTTGCTCAGGAAGTTAAGAAGTTGCAAAAGGAGCAATTTAAGTCATTTGAGCAGGTGACATTAGAACCTTTTGAAAGAGATCATGCTTGTGTTTTAGGTGGCTACAGAATGCCCAAGAAACAGACAGCAGCAGATGCAGCTGCGTGAAGGAGTTTCTATGATCAATTAAAGAAACGAGCTCCTTGTCTCAGGAATGCAAAATGCAATCTTAGATCAAGTGATGCCTTCCCCTCTCTCTTCCTGAAATGAGCCCTGATGGACATTGGGAGGGGGGCAGTGACTGGGTTATATTATAGAAGTTTTGGACTGCTTTGCTTTGTATTTTTTTTGACATTTACATGAGCAAATTTTAATCTAAACTGAAATTTGGTCTGAGAGTTATATGTTTGTGCAAAAACTTGATTCAACTACTTGGAGGTGTTAAGGTGGAAATACTTTTAATGCTTTAGTGTTTTTTGTGTTTTTATTAGCTAGCTCAGTTGTCTTACTCTTTGCCTATAACTTATTTGGTTATGCTTTGAAATATTTTTATATCTGCATATAATCTCAGTTGGCTGTACCAAGATGGGTTTCCTTGCTTTGAAATCTTTTTATATTTGCATATAATCTCAGTTGGCTGTACCGAGATGGGTTCCCTTAAGGCCTATAGTTTTTTACCTAGTAGGGATATGATCTGCATTTGTGTTTAGCTTGAGCAATTTTGATGTCAAAAGACTTGTGTTCTATGAAGCATGTGAACTTGTAGGCCAGTTTTGTGCTGAACATAGTTTGAAAGTACATTCCATGTTTGAAATATCCCACGTTCTTCAACAATTAAGAAAAGTGAACATAGATAATAAATTACTTGAAAAGAAGTTCAGTCATATGAGGATATCTTTATAAGATGGTTATTATAGAATTATTGAGAGGAGCATTCAAATGAAGACATGCTCTTAAGATGGGCACTAGTCTTGTTGTTGTTGTCAGACATCATTAAAAACATATTTTCTGGGTTGTCAGACATCATAAAAATGATTAAACTATATGGAGGTATTAAGTAGGAAATGCTTTGAAAACCACCAGTTTTGGTGGCTTGGTTAATATTGATCTCCTGCCAGCTTTAGTTGTGTCACTCGTCTATTAGCTGTATTGGAGATTTTTTTATTTTTTTTTTTTTAATTTTTAATTTTTTTTCTTTGTTTTTAATTTATTGAAATCTTTACTCAGTAAGGCATTCTTTGTGAGATCTCCCCTCCTGTTCCACTATGTGCTGTTTTGCACCATTGATTGGTGTTAGATGATAGAAATATTGTGTGATGTTGTACTGATCCCTTGCAAAAACCTACAGACTGTAGGGTGCCTACACCACGGCACATGTTCATTAAATTTAGAGACTGGGTGGGTGTCTCCATCAAGCGGGATACCAACTCTCATTGCCTTTAATGCCCTCCATGTTGCATGTTCAGTTAGCAGTGCCATTAAATCCAGAGACAGGCAAGTTCCTTCATTAGCTGGGATACCAGTTCTCATTGCCATTAATGCCCTCCATCATGCCGCTTGTTCTGAGCATGCAAGTGCCTCCATCAGGTGGCATATCAGGTCTCATTGTGCCATTAATGCCCCTCGATTCAAAGCACGATAATTCATTACGTTTTACAGGTCTCCATGACTTAGAGACAGTTGTACCATTAATGCCTGATTCTGCGCGCATGATAACCCCCCCTCAATGGTGGTGAGCTTAAGTTTGTGCTAGTCTGGTATTAGTCAGTTACAGATAAAGCTCTGTCTGCGCCGAGAAACAACTAAATTTGTTGTTTAGTTGTTTGCGTGTCGATACATTGCAGGGGATTTAGGGATCCAGGGCTATGAATCTGCCATTCTTTCAAAGGAAACCTTGCTCTCTATAAATATACTCATCGAGTTTTTCTTAGTTTTTGGTAAATTTGGGTGCTCTGGTGTTTTCTACATTGTGAAATCTATTGATTGGTGCAATTAATGTGTAATGTTACTAATGTATGGTTGTTCCTTTATACTACATCTGGTCGTTGAGCATACATTACAACACAAACATTTGTACTTCACTCATTTCACTAGTAGGTCTGAGAATGTTGGTGCAAATTTAGGACCCAGTTTTTAGTTTAGTAGGCCAAAAGGGTTGCACTTTACCACAGAACACGATTAGGTTTAAATAGTTTAGACAATAAAACTTGATTCAATAAATGATTATTTAGTTTAACATAGTTTGTTACTTCCAAGTTTAAACCGAAATATAGGAAACATCTCTTTGGCATGTCCCAAAATATAAATCTGTAGCTACAACATGAATTCCTATGTTGATAGGAAAAGCTTAACGGTGGTATTGTTTGGAATGGATGTAAGGAAGAGCTCAACTAACTATATTCATTCTGCATATGTTGTGATGTCTCTTGCTATAAACTTGGTACAACATGAAATAGTTAAAAGGATCTGTATGTCTTTACCTTGTTGACTATCGTTAACATAAAATCTGTCACATCATTTTTTAAGGTATTAAGTCCAGTAAAATGATAAATCTGATGGCGATTTGTAGACCCCAGTGACTCCAACAAAGAGTTTTTTGATCATTTCTAATACAAATGCAACCTCTACCATAGTTTTTCGTTCTTCAGGTGATTCTCTTGTGCATCCCAATCCCAATGCCACGAGTTTATTCACACAGTTTTGAGTATCTCATATTGCTCTAGTGCGTCAATATTTTCATCCCTCAACAGGTTGCTATCCGTCACTTCCCCCATTTTTATCGGGAAAAAGCCATGGTCACCTTCTTAGGTAGGTTCCGTCCCCTCTACAAACATCACCCTTTGTTGACACAGTTTTTCCAAATCCATATTCTGTATTCAGGCCAACTAGTCATCAAATTTTGATTGAGGCAACTTAGCAATACTTATATAATCTCTTTTGCTAAATTTTGTGAAGTTCCAAACCTGGGGCAACATAGCCAATGGATCCTTTTAGACAAAGTGTGGAAGTGCTTGAGTCCATCGAGTCTTGACAGACAAGTTAATTGTGCAATGCCAAAATCAGATAAATGTGTTGTCATATTGCTATCGAAAATGATATTGCTGGGCTTTATATCAGAATGCACCACTTGAACAAAACTTTTTCGATATTGCTGGGATTTATATCATAATGCACCACTTGAACAAAACAATAGTGATGAAGATATTTTGTGATATGTGCTGTCTATGCATATCTATACTCTGGCTTAAGTTCAATGCATACACATCTATCTTAGCACTCTACTCTCCAGCGGGATACAATTGATTTTCCAAGCTTCCATTTGACATTAGTTGGAGGACCAAAGATTTGAAGTGACGGGTTGAGCAACTTGTAACTCTAATAAGATTTTGGTGCCTAATTCTCCTAACCACATTGCATTCTGTTTTGAAACTCTTGTAAGTTTCTTCATTTTGCAACTTGAGAACCTTGACTGCGACATCTGTGCCATTGTGTAAATTCCTTTATAGACTAATCCAAAACTCCCAACTCTTTATCAAGTTTGCCTCGTTGAATCCTTGAGTTACTTTTACAAGATCTTCATATAAAATCACTGGTGGTCCAAATTGTAGTGAGAAAGCTCTTGGGAAACTTAAAATTTTGTCAGGTAACCAGACTCCAGAAGAATCCAGAGAGTAAACAACATATAAAAAGGTGCTGCCATCTTCAATTGGTACAATCACATTTTAGAACTGATTTATTTCTTTATTTCAAAGTAGTAGTAGGGGGACACAGAGGCAAAGCATATTTGATGTCCACAAAGGCCAGGATTCCCCATAAATGAATTGAAAGTAACATTCACAAAAATCCTTAGATTGGGCATTTTCCCCTAAAATTCTTGAAAGAAAGGCTCAGAGAGTGAAGCATTTAAAATCACAAAAATCCCTTCTCTGGGGATCCTTAAATTGTTGAAATAAAGGCTCAGAGGGTGAAGCATGTCTAAGTTTTTGAGATCTATCCTACAATTTTTTGAATTCACCCAACGAATATGAAAATTGGACCTTGAAATGTATTATGAGAGAGATTGAGTTTAACTAGTCCTGTGTGGCTTCCGAGTGCATATGGCATGATACCAATCAACTGGTTGAAAGTAAGTACTATCAATAGTTTGAATGACATGTCTCTTATCTAGAGTGACATGTCTCTTTCTCAAGAGGCGTTCTCCATTAAAAAACTCTCATTCACAAAATGTGATCTTTCAACATGAAAAATGAATGATCTCTCACAAAAATGGCATAAATGGATTTTCACACATATGTGGCATAATTGGTCTTCTGGAATATGCTGATCAGATTCAAATCATACTCATCATCAGTGAGATCGTCTCGAAATCCTGATTTTAATGGCTGTAAACACAACCACTTTCTATGAAATTCTGATACTAATGGCTATGAACACAACCATTGTCTCTAAATTCTGATGCTAATGGCTGTAAACACAACCACTTTCTATGAAATTCTGATACTAATGGATGTAAACACAACCACTTTCTATGAAATTATGATACTAATGGCTGTAAACACAACCACTTTCTATCAAAGTGTCAACATGGCCCATTTTCATCACTGCATCATCTCAACTTTTATGCAAGACTGAATTCACCCAACGACTATGAAATTGGACCTTGAAATGTATTATGAGAGAGATTGAGTTTAACTAGTCCTGTGTGACTTCCGAGTGCATATGGCATGATACCAATCAACTGGTTGAAAGTAATATCAATAGTTTGAATGACATGTCTCTCTAAAGAGTGATATGATGTCTCTCTCTAAACCCTTATCTAGAGTGACATGTCTCTTTCTCTCTTTTGCTCAAGAGACGTTCTCCAATAAAAAAACTCTCATTCACAAAATGTTCTCTTTCAACTTGAAAAATGAATGATCTCTCACAAAAGTGGCATAAATGGATTTTCACACATAAGTGGCATAAATGGTGTTCTTGAATCTGCTGATGAGATTCAAGTCATACACATCATCATCACGATCGTCTCGAAATTCAGATTCAAGTCATATTCATCATCATCATCACGATCGTCTCGAAATTTTGATACTAATGGCCGTAAACACAATCACTTTTTGTCAAAGTGTCAACATGGCCCACTTTCATCACTGCATCATCTCGACTTTTGTGCAACGACTAAAATGATGAATTTCCTGCAAAGGTTCAAATCTCAATGTCCTATTGCAACATACAAGAATTTCCTACAAAGGTTCAAATCTCATTGTCCTATTGCAACATACAAATATCACGAACACTTGGAACATACATCCATCCTTTTGTCAAAACAAAAATAATAAAAGTGGCCAAAAGCATCAATATGCCTCCAAATATGGTGATAGCTTGAAAATTGGTTGGTCAAATGACAAAACTGGCTACGCGTTCCTTGCGAAAAATCATGAAATTTGAATATAAAGTTGACTATGTTTTGAAATTGTTAAATATGGGCCTCTAGGGAAACTAGAGGATTCTTTGCGGATTTTTGCCTCAAGGTTCCATTGCTCAACGTTTTGCCTATGGAATATTCATTTCTCAAATCAAATAATTGTCTACGCTATCAAATTCTTGGCAAAAATTCAGTTCACGTGAGTAAAAACTTACATATTTCTGACCATGAAACCCTGGGCATAGGCTCATTGGAATATGTTATGCAACCAGCTCACAAAACAATAGAAATAACATATCAACAACTTAGAAAATATCCTCTTAACAATATAGTAAAATAATTTTCTTATTATAGATTTTTCTTGGAAAAGAATTATTGAGAGTTGGGTGCAAATGCACAATGTTGTGTAACATTAGTGTAATAAATATGGGATAGTGCAAAGCATAGTTTTTAAGATTAGTCTAAGTTGACTCGTACCTAATCAACTCAGTCAAGTTGATTGTTGGTTGAACGGTTAATTGTTGGTTCAATGGACAGAAGATCTTGCAGGCACATATACCAAAGGGCAAAATGGAGCCCATCATGGGGTACTCTTTGTAATTCTCCACCACTGCTACCTTCCATGCTTCCTCAAACTCCTCTCCAACCTCAATATTAGTGCTAGTAGTAGCATGAGCAACAACACTACACTTAGCAGAACTAGAAGAACGCGTTTTCCAAACTACACGATAACTACTTCCCTCACAAGTCACCATGTGCCATGCTTGGTCTCGGTGTTTCTCTTCCTTCTACTCCTGGTTCAACTACCATATCTTCATTGGAACCAACACCCCGAACTCCACTAGACAACGATTCACAATTTTGTAGTAGTGATTCGCTATTTGTACTAGTGATTCGCCATGATTTTACAAGATAATATAATCTCGTGAGAGATTCGCCAAAAAATTATATATACATATTATATTATTAATAAAATCACCTTCCATTTTTCCTATGTATCATGGGGATTCGCCTATTTATTATATATATAAATTTAGGGGGGTTCTTAAAATTATCCCTGCTATACGCAATCAAGGTATATTTACAATATCCTGTTGAATTCCCCACGCCTGCAAACTTACAAAGAATTTCGAGGCGCATCGAACTCTACAGATGGTTTAATTGGGTCATTGACCCAAAATCACCTAAGCAGCAATGTTCAATACCCTGGTTACCATATGATTCTACTCAGAACATACCACAACCCGGTTACCAAATTCATCACATGCCTCCGCAAAATTTGACCAGTAGGGCGTCATCGTATCACCATCAGCATGGAGGACCCTATCCTCCGGTTCAGGGGACCCAGTATGCAGATAAACATGCTGACATGAATATATCCCCACCAACAACCATTTACAAACCAACGACCACAATACGTCTAGTCACTAGCACAAGACCCGCCCATGCAGAATAATGCACAGGTGAACTTCATGCAACCCTCCCAAAACCAATTGCGCCAACCATATAGCTAGAAGAACCCAAATTATCCTCCTAACGCGGTTAAGAAAAAAGGAAAAAACAAGCCTAAAGGAAATCCTAGACAAGGAGGCAACAATCAATAACACCCTCTGCGATCTTAGGCTAGAGACAACGCCAACCGAAATCAAAACCAGGAGCCATGCAAGTACTTTCTGTTGCCCAACTACTTTCTGCATTAGGCGCCATCGACCCTGCCGATTCACGCCTAATGGCTTTTGATTTAGACAAAGCCACCCCTAGGCTTCCTTCAATGGTCGCCTTTTAGATACTAGTATCAGTTCAAAACATTACCATTCACCGATGTATCATTGAAAAAGGTTCATCCACATGCATCATGTCAAAGAACATTTGGAAAAATTTAGGGTCTCCCGAACTAAAACCATCAGACATCATGCTTAGAGCATACGATGGTCACCCTTTAGCCCTTGTCGATCTCTACCAAAACGTCCCGGTCTGCTTAGCCGGAAATATGGTCCTTATAGAAATTGAAGTCTTGGAGGCCCAATTGAACTACAATATACTCCTTGGCCGGAGTTATATGTACGTAATGTCTGCCATCGCCTCCTCCATCTTTTGAACCCTTATGTTCCCCCATGAAGACCACATCGTTACTGTCGACCAGTTGACACATAGAAAAAAGCAGCCCCTAATGAATATTGATGTCATCCTACCCTATGTAGACACATCTGCTGATGCACTTACACGGTACCAAGAGTATGGCCTCGGCCAGTTAAAACTATCATCCATCTTAGGGTCATTCCTAGGAGATCCCCCTGTTATACCTGAGTCATCACTTGATCTCACAGGGGCTCCGGTGTGCATGATGTCCACATCAAGCACCGAAGCTAGTCAATAAATAGAGACGACCAGTAATGACACCGAGTCCTCAGCCATGACAGCCTCTCTAGGCTACACTGCCTCCCAAACCTCTTTCCTCTCCCCCCCAGTTGGTTTCGAGTCACAGCAGGTCATGGCCACGATGGTTCTTCCAAACGTATCATTTTCAATACCAGTTTGGTACCTAGTCCCACCCACTCCAATGGGAGTCACACACATCACCTCTACAGGGTTAATCCCCATAAATCTTGAACTGGCCCCAACCATTCAAGAGACTGTCGCAAACATCCCTGCAAAGGAAATCCCCATTACAAAACCGATGATTACGACTAAGAAAACCGAGAGAAGAGGAAAGAAGGTGGAGGATCCCACCACGCAATAGGAATCACCATGCTCCTCCATATGTGATGTAGTAGTACACCCTAACCACATCTTCCTAGAACTAGACGAATTGAAGCCGCTCCTAATCTTTGAGGCAGATATCGAGACACTGCGTTCCCGTAAAAAGGAAACTGACACCAAAAGTCAAGGCAAAGCATTGCGTACCAATCATGCATGCACTATTTGCAGAAATTATGGACACTATACCCATCATTGCCCAAAAATCCTGTGATATAGGGATGCCTTACATGCCATTAAGCGATCCTATCAAGAGGATCCCTCCACCCAGTCACTTAGAGATGAACCTCGCACCATCCTTTACCTGTAGGAGGAGCGAAAATCGCCTGAAAGACTCCCATTCATATTTCCCTCTCCTATCATATGCTGCACGCTGTGTGATGAATGTGGTCACTTCATTGAAGAATGCGCAGCCCTAGAACTCATCCACATATGATATCCTATAGAGCGCATTTATTATGTTGGTTTGCGGGAAACACAATTCACATGTCCTTTATTTGTCGACAACCACATTTTAGAAAATTGCCACTATATACCTTGATTCCATTTAGCACTTGCTAGTTTGCGCTCAGCCATAGTCCGCCTCTCTCGGGAAGATGGCTAAGAATCAGAATCTATGAACAACTCGACAACCCAAGAAGATGTGACAAGTAGATCCATCCTCTTCCTGTCAGCTGAAAAGATACCAATCAGGGAACCCTTAGTTACCCCAACCACTCTCTGCAGATAAGACCAACATGTTTGTTATGTAAAATGCCCAATCATGTGGTAATGACCACTTGCCCTGACTTAGAAGTGCTACGTTGCTGGTACCCGGTCATGCCACCAACTGAGCACGATGGGCACCCCATATCTAGGTTATTTTTCCTAGTATGTCGAGGAAGTAACCATGAACAACATTGTACTTCTATTCCACAAGTTAATCCTCTAATTGATATGATACATACATTAGAGAAGAAACAAGACCATCTCCTCAAAATGTATAGAAAGTATATCACCCCCAGGCCATCAACCCCACACCCACAGCAGCGTAATGGGAAAGTTGGGACGACGCACCAACTAAGCATGACCCAGGTCCAACCTAGGATAACATGCGGGCTATGCGACTTGATTGGCCACTGGGTCAATCAGTGCGAAGAACTAAAGCACCTCGCACATAGTTTTCGCATAGTCTCTCCTCTCTCGTAGAAACTTCTCTCTAACCAAGAGAAAATCATGCATACTTATTGCTGTATTTGTTCACACTTTCATCATACAATTAAATGTGAACATCTCCCCAAGCTTAGAGCGACAAGAGAAGCGTTGAGTCTACACTCCCCAAAAGAGTTCAACATACCCAAGCCAACGACACGGAAATGGAAATAAAAAACCTCATCTTCTACAACAGGTCCTTTCCAAGCATCCACATCTGGGATGAAGAGTAGTTTTGATTCCAACAAAATATAATCAGTTGGAACAATGGTACCATTCACCATTTGTACTGGCCATAACCACAAATCAGAGGCATGCCCTCTAATGGAAACATTCAGGCATCTTTGCACCAGGAAAAATTTCCACTGACAGGATATTGACCATCCTAACAAGGGACCCAACCTTGCGCTCACACAAACTCCCATCACGGATATTCTCCCCCCACCAAACGCTGATGACATGATACACCATATACGATTCGTATCATCATATATCGGAACTAGGACTGAAACCACCCCCACGTCCCGGGGTTTCAACCCTATTCCTGTCATAAAAAAACAGGGTACCTTACACTTTTTCATTTATTTCTGCGAGATCCCGAATTTACATGCCACCATTGAACTCCTCGATGGTACCCAGCCTCTAGAACAACGTCTAGTGCAGCTAGAGCTCATCGAAGAAAGCTGATGACAGTCTCTGTAACAGAACAAGGCCCACAAGAAACAGGTAAAATCATCGTTCGATTGCCACATCAACTCTCTCTCATTCACCGAGGGAGAGCTAGTCCTCTCTACGATGTCACAAAAGAAGCCCTAAGACCAGGAAAGTTCGAAACCTTGTGGAAAGTACCCTACATAATAAAACATTTCCCCCTCAGGGGGGCATACATATTGACTGAACCGGACGGGACATGCCTCAAAAACCCTGTCAACGACCTTTACCTCAAGAAATTCTACCCATAAGGGCCAAGGAGGCCCTACCCTAGAGTCAACGTACAAAAAACCAACCACTGTAAATTTTTGACCAAAGAACTTGTTACAAAATGTGCTCGAGTATCACAATGGATTACCAACCCGACCCTTATTTTGGATTTGCTGATGGAGCATCAAGATGGTCTCAAGGTTTAGCAGCAATCACCTGGGTTATCTATCACCCTGACCAATCACCACTCTGCACCAATGGTGTGTGCATTGGTTCAACAACAAACAATCAAGAAGAATATGATGCCATTATCGGACCTATGTACGATGCCCTCCATTAGGTCATAAACCATATACATATCTACCTTGATTCCTAGTTAGTAGTGTCGTAGTTAAACCAAACATTTGAGATACGAGATTCACGTCTATTTAGAAAATACTTGCGTGCAAAAAGATTAAGCAGACAATTTGACTACATTACATTCACACATGTACCAAGGAGTCAAAACCAAACAAATGATCACATAGCTAACAATATTCTAAATTGGAATTCATCTTGGATAAACCATCATACATAAAAAACAAAAACATAGAAAACATAGATATCCATCAGCATAACATAATCCATAAGAAAAAGCAGGGGGCATTCCATGTAGTGCTGCAAAAAATCTCTCACATATATATACCAAAAATGTATGTGTCTGAGTACAAAAAATAGTGTCTCTGGCCCATAGGTTAGCCTAGAAGATACACATATAAGTCATCAAAAATAGGGGAAGCATCCTCATAATGGGTGCTTTCCCTGTATACAAAAAGACTCTAGGGCAGTGCTCCCCGACGCATGGCACTTGGACCCACTGTCGCTCCTGGTACCACTACTCGAGCCGTCGTTAATACAGAGATCGCCACCCGACGTAAAACCGGCCGATAGCCCCTCTCCTGGGCCATCAAGGTCTCCAGCCATACATCCTCGAGGTCATCCAAAAAGCCTCGAGTAGGCATCCCCTGGGTCAAGTGATCCACTCGATCCCAAACATCCTCTATAGCTACCACCCGCTCGGTCAGCTCAGCAACACGAGCCTCTGCCACATCATCACAAACTCGCTCAGCAGCAGTCTCGATGGAAACCGAGCTACTACCCTCCCACGAAGGGCCAGCCTCACCACCCGGTGCTCCACCTAGAGGCTAGGTAGGAGCTCCTCCCTGCCCCCTGAGATATCCTCGCGGTTGCTGAATCGGCTGGTGCCCAACCAACTGAGCCATAGGAAGACCAACCTTGCCAACATCTGCACAAGTAACCAAAACTATGTCAGTGTCATCATAATGCACATATAAACATAAATACTCAAGAAATGCAGAAAACACAAAGACATACCTATTGGCCCCCAAGCGTATCCAGTAGGAAGAACCATGTCTAGATCTCCCCGGAAGTCCATCCCTGCATAAGTAAATGGTGGGAAAATTTGAGGGTTGGCCTCAAACCAAGCCTCACTGGTAGCGTTCTGGTAACGTCCCACCCTACCCCCACCTCCTCGAGGCATCACGGGAGCCCACCTTCACATGCGAGGCTCCTGTGGCCCCCCAACAAGCACCGCCACCACAAGTCTCAGCAACACCGCCTACTCGTACATAATGTTGCATAAGATGCTAGCATAGGTAAACAAATTCGATCCATCCTGCACCTTGGAAATTTGTGCCAACATCACATTGTAACAGAAATGGTCAAAGTAAAAAAAGTACCTGGCCCTTAGTCGGCGCAAGACACCGATCTGCGGACCGATGTGCGATGAGGAGTAGATGACCCTGCCAGTCGCACAATGGTCGATAAAGCACACCACTCAGCCAGTTCTATCACCATAGAAATGGCTATACACCCCTCCGTAAGGGACACCCCGTCACAATGACGCGCTTGGAACCGATCAAGATCCACCCTCCCAGAGGGAAGTGGATACCAAAGTGCCTCACCTTGAGACAACAACCTGGTCGCAAGTAGATATGAATTTCAGGACGGATAGTAAGGTCGCACCCACGTAGCACCATCACCTTGTGCCGCCTGTTCCAGCATTGGATCAAGTAGCGCAAAATTCGATCTTGTGATCGAAGAAGGTAATTCTATAGAAATTTCAGGAGACCCCATCACGCCAACTGTTGGCACGCCTGACCATCGATAGCTAAGGTAGTATGGAGCTCGGGCCAATCCCTCTCCCTCCACAACATCTTGTCATCAAAACAAGAACACATGAACAGCACGAAAAAAATCGAAAATGGACACAATTTCCAAAACATTTTGACAAAAATTTCCTCGGCCCTCCGCATGCATGTTCCTCAGACAAGTGCGAGGAGGGAACGCCTGTTCTTCTCACAGGCGTGCAACAGGTGTGCCCAAAACTTGGACAGGCGCGCAAAAGGCACACAAAGCCTCCTTTTTTCATGCAAAAGGCACGCCAGTACCTTGATTGCCTGCGCAGTTAGTGGAAAAACTGGCTAAATATTTGTACAAACTAGTCTTGTATGGACCCCAGCACTCACAAACTGAAAAAATTAAATTCAAGACGTCATGGAGTTTACCTGGCTAAAAAATCGCTAATCTCGGGGGCTCAGGCTGATCGCAACAACAAGAACTGCTTCGCAAAAGCCTTTGTCGTCTCAATACTCAAACGGACACAAATGAACTAAATGGAGCCATATTCACCTATATGTCACCCTTTTCAAAAACTTTGGAGGAACATAACAAAATTTCAAAAGGCCCAATCACCGGACTGAAAGAAACACTGTGATCAACACTATATAACGTCCAAGGGCAGTGCCACACATTCGCACCCCCGAAAAAAATAGATTTTCAGTGCTAGCAGGTATGCCCTCTCCAATATTTTTTTTTAAGCACATGTCTTTCAAATAAATATTTAAATAAATAATATGATTTCACTTGGGGTATTTGATTTTGCAGGTAGTATGCAAACCATCTACATCTCCATTCACTAAAAGTTCCAAGAGCAGGTATCATTCTACCCCAAAATGATAGAGTTCCAAAACAAATCTGCATATCCTGACATAATTTCTCCATCAGAAATCATCCATAGGTTCCAGACACCCGACCATGTTTATCATCACCGCACCTTTCACACGATAAACATCCCCGTTGGTAGGTAGAGCCTCCCCTCCACGACGCTCGTCACCAAAGGTAGACCATATATCACAAAAAAAGTGACGCCATGGCCATACCACTATAGTCCGGGAAGCACCTCATGCCTGTTCATTTTACATGCATCAGGTTAATTTTTACCATATCAAAATAAAACCCCTTTGCCAGACGACCAGGTTGTGCAAGAATATTGAAAGCACACTACCGCGCCTCGCATTTTTCCTACCATACCTCCATCAGCATAACCCATCTGGGATATTTTCTCATCCTCTTCATCAATATCACACATGAGAACAACTATTGGGGCCCCCACCATAAGAAAAACACCTTCCTCACATCATCGGTGAGAGAACACTTTAATGTTTTGGGGCACCCGTCTCTGTGTTTTGTACAAACTAAACCCCATTATTTTATTCTTTTGGTAAGTGTACAAAGACCACAAATAGCACACTACATCCCCCACCCACCCATTCATTTTTTCTCCCATGGCAACAGTCCTTGGTCACCCTTGGTTGGAGTATCACACCCTCACACAAAAGCCACCATGACATTCATAACCAGTTTATACCCACACTGAAAATCCTATTGACTCCAGGGATTTCCCCATCAGAAATAGTTATGACTGCCGCCAAGTTGCTTTTTCAACTCCGACCTCGGGCCACTGAATCCCCATCACCAGTTTTCAGTCACCCCTCGCCATCATGCCTATGTTAAACCCATTACATCCAGGATCCTAATCCCCCACATCAGTGACCCCCTCGTTCAGTTGAGGCTTCCTTTTTGTCGATGTCAACACCTCTTTTCCAAAAAGGAAGGGTACCTTGGATCACCCCTCTCCACAAAAGGGACATCCTCGGGTGGCACTGTGGGAGACATCATTGCCCACAGATGACATTGATCCTCCCGACGTTCGAATACAACACAAGCTTTCATGTCATGATGATATCGTACCTTACAACCATTGCACTTTGATCAAATTCGTAGAAGACCCATGCCTTTATAAGCAGCTCTTTCAGTGATGCTTACACGGGAAGGTCTCAGCCAACACCTATGCATATGGGTGCGACATTCCACCTATTTTCAAATAAAAAATGCCCCTGAGGGCATCAACAGTCATCGTCATCAACCAATAGATCACTACCATATTAGTGACACAGACAAAATATGTATCTGTCAAATAGATTTGTTTAACTATCCAAAGAGCCACAAGCATGGGACATTCTCGCCTCGTAGAAAATTTGTATTTATTGTATTATACCATTGCTTGCAGGGATCCCACAGGACATAGTCGCTCTTTGAACCAGTGTAGGGTGTCTCCAACTCCGAGCTACACACAGGTCTCTCTTTCTCTCCACACAGTACACATAAAAGAAACTATAATGTATTTCGAATATACAGTTCTTCCTAGACCTCACACATTAGGGGGAAACTGTTATCACTGGAAAATCGGACAAGAACATATGGCATTATTTAATGTCAGGCAGAAGGATTTACAAGGCTGAGAGACATTAAAGAATTTGAAGTATTTAAAAATCTCTAAGGTCTAAAAGGAAAAATCAAATTGTGCACAGAAAGAACCAGTCAAATGCACCTTTCTGTGACTTTCCTCAAAAATTCGCGTGGTCCTGAGAGTGGCGGAAGTCACTTTCTAGGACCACAAGGCACAGTCCAGGACATTGATCCCACACTTGAGGCTCCCTAAGGACAGCCGCCCAAGCCTCCTTAGGACCTTAAAGGAGCACACAATGGAATCACCCTCCTCTCTTGGGTCACCATCCACAATGTACCAAGAGAGGGAAGGAGGATTTGAATTATCCTATAAAAGGCGACCAAGAGATGAAAAATATGAGAAAAAATTGTTAAGTTGGCCAGAATTGCCCCAAACAATACCAACAGTGTGTGATTCGGAGCAGAGATAGAGGGGACTCAGTTGTTGGCCATCCAACAACTCCAATCCACCATAGTATAGAGAGGGGGACTTTGCGCCAAGGTAGCTCAGAAGTAAAGACATCCTTGCATCGGGACTTGGAGCTCCATAGTTCCAAGGGCCCCTTGGCAAGTGGGTTAAAGTTTCATCCTCATTTCCTACCAGCGCTCAATAAGAGGGGACGTAAGTGCCACTGTTTGGATTATTGAAGTTGTTTGACTCTATTTAGAGCTTTTGTGTTATTTTTTTTAGTTTTAGTTTAGTTTTTATGTTTGAATATGCATGCTATTTCTCTATCTATTATGTTTATGTTTCAGCATGTTCCACTAACTTGCTTGACTCCATCTATTTTCTTCCTGTGACCAATAACTTAAGAGGGAAAAACCACCTCTCTTAAGCAAGTGTGATTTGGTACATTCGTGCACCAAACACACCAACATAGGCGGTGTAGTACCAAAGGAATTAGAACTGTAAACTTTAAGAGGGACTCGAGCTCCCATATTCATTTGAAAGATTCCATGTATGTACCTAGGCTGAAGAAGAAATTGATTTCTGGAGTTGTATTGGAGGATAGAGAGGTTATGATGTTGTTTTTGGTAACAATAAAACCTCTCTAAGACATGTAGCTACCAAGAAAGTGAAACATATTGGAGTTAGAGTGAAAAATATCTACAAACTTAAGGTGTAATATTGTGATGCAATGAGTAGCAAGGCATAGAAAGTGCATAGTCGAGATGTTGGAGAACTATGGAACATGCACATGGGGCCCTTACACCATGGGGCCTTAAAAATCATGCAACAAATTACCATCGGTCTCCTAAAATTCACCCTTGACCAACATAATGTTTGGAAGGGATGTACGTTGGGGAAATATGTCAAATCCACCTTCTAGGGCCGAGATAGCAGAGCAGGGGAAATCTTGGAGCCAGTCCACTCTGATGTATGTGGACCATTTTATACAACCTCTAAAACAAAATAAAAGTATTATGTGATTTTTTTTTATGATTTTTCTAGAAAATTTTGGATCTTATTCATGCAGAAGAAGGATGAAGTTTTCTCAAATTAAAAAAAAAAGGCATTGGTTGAAAAGGAAGCTAGTCATAAAATGAAAGCCCTGAGAAGTGATAATGTGGAAGAATTTGTTTCTAGCACCTTCAAGGACTTTTGTGCCAAAGAGGGTATTAGAAGAGAACTAATAGCACCGAGTCATAACACACAACAAAATGTGGTGGATGAAAGGAAGAACAAAACATAGTGGAAGCGGCAAGAGCCATGTTGCATATTTAAGGGATTCCATTACATCTATGGGAATAAGCATGCAACACTGCAGTTTATTTGAAGAATAGGAGCCCTCATAGAATAATTGGCATGATCACACCCGAAGAATATTTATTTGGGAGGAAGCCAGATGTATCTAATTTTCGAATTTTTGGAGCTACTATGTATTGTCACGTGTCCAAGGATATCAAGAAGAAACTTAATCTTACAGCTAAGATGGGAGTCTTGTTAGGATACAAAGAGATACCACATAATCACTGGGTGTATTTTCCCTCACTTAGGGTGACAGTAGTGAGGAGAGATGTCAAATTTGATGAAGAAAAGGCTACGATATGCTCTCTAGAGTGAGAGTTGAGTATCCCACTAGAGGAGGAGATTCTATCTCTAAAGGAGGAGCCTCATGAAGAGCTTTAGGATGTTGTGGAGCAACGACATGTGAAGGATCAGACAAGAGGCCGAGTGGAGGCACCCACTCAACTAGAATATTCTAGAGAGGGGATGAAGAGAACCAGAGAAGCTTAAATATTGGTACATGATGCATGGGAGCATGTGGGAGATACTGCGTATCAGTGCAGGTAGAGCATGTCACCAAACAAGTACACTGGGTATATGGCTCTCAGGAAATAACTCATTGAGTCAGAGCCTTCTTCATTTGAGGAAGTAGTTTTTCAACCAGTGTGGTTTGATGTCATGGTTGAGGTGTATGATTCCATCATGAATAACAATTTATGGGAAGTGGTGTCGAGACTAGAGAAAAAATTAGTGGTTGATTCCAGATGGATCTACAAAGTTAATAATGAAACTATTGGAAATATTAAGAAGTACAAGGCCATAATTATGGCCAAAGGATTCTCTTAGGTAGAGGGAATGGAATATGAGGAAAAATTTGCACCAATGATAAGATATTCCTTGATCATAACCATTCTAGCATTAGTTGCATAGATGGGGTGGAAGATCACCCAGATGGATGTGAAGACTGTGTTTCTCAATGGTCTTGTTGAGGAATAAATTTACATAGAGAATACATAGGGATTTGAGATATATGATAGGGATACACATCTGTGCAAACTTAGGATAGCCATGTATGGTCTTAAAAAGGTGCCCCGAGCATGGTACACTTGGATCGACACATATCTCAGTGGATTGGGATTCACAAAAAGTGAATCAAATTCCAATCTCTATCACATCGTGGTAGATGAAAATTTACTTATCTTGGTATTATATGTTGATGAATTTATACTTACATGTGATGAGCAGTTGATATGCTCTTGCTAAGATGACCTTGAAAGAGAATTTGAGATGAAGGAAATGGGCTTGATGGATTACTTGGTCTGGAAGTATGGCAAGGTGATAGTAAGCTAGTTGTGAGTCAGGGGAAGTATTCCTCTGAAATATTTCAAATATTTCACATGGAGAACTGCAAGCCTATGGACACACCTCTAGCTACAAACTAGAGGAAGGAGCGTGCTTCTTTAGGAGAGGCAGTAGATGATACCATATAAAAACAACTTGTAGGATCCTTGATGTAAATGGTGAACAAAAGTTCTGGTATATTCTATGCAGTTAATCATTTGAGTCAAGCTATGGTGAAGCCTACCAAGTTGTATTGGAAGGAAACAAAGCATGTACAAGAGGACAAAGGGAGTGAAGTTCCAAGGCTTTATTGATACAGATTGGGCAGGGAGTCCATCAAACAGGAAAAGTACTTTATGTTCTATATTCATTGTTAGGTCTATGGCCATTTCCTAGTATAGCAGGAAAAAAAGGTTTGTGGCTCTTAACTTAGCAAAGGATGAATACATTTCTGCAAGTCAAGAAACATGTGAGGCCATATGGATGAGGAAAATACTTGTAGGTATTTTCAGTTAGGAGATGGATCTTACAATTATTTATTATGATAATCAAAGTTGTATCAAACTCTTTGAGAATCCAGTATTTCATGATAGGTCCAAGCACATTGATATTAGGTACCATCACTTGCAAGATTGTGTGCATAGGAGAATTATGATGCTACAATACATTCCAATTGAGGAGTAGGATGCAAATATATTGAAAAATGAATTTTCAAGATGTAAATTAAAATTCCACAGGTGCGAGATAGGGGTGGTGTAAAATTCCTTTCTTGCTAAGAGGGGGTGTTAGAAATTGTAGCAAGAAAGGCTAAATTTGACTTGTGCCTTAGTCAAATTTAGTAATTCAATTTTACACATCAATAAGATGACTTGGAAGACAATTAGCTAGAGTGATATGTCCTTGTATACTAGTCCACTCAGTAAATTTGAGTTATAGGTTTGGAGTAGAGTTGTGCATGTGGTGATTGCTAAAATTTAGTAATCTAGTTCAAATATTTTCAGTTGAACTTAGTTAACTGAGCTCAAGTAATTAATTGAGTCAGTTGAAGGTCAGTTGAGTAGTATAATTGTTGTTAACTATGTGATATCTCATTTAAACTAGTTAATCAACTAAAAATATCCCAAACATGCATGGAATTCAAATTGCCTAGCTAAAGTGGAGGAAAAGGCACATTGCAATCATCAATTGTATACTATTTGAGTGTACATGCTTGACATTGAAGCAAGTGAATCATTCCACGGGAATTACACAAGAAAATAGGAGGAATCTGGAGCCTTGAATTGACTAAGTGTTGGGCAGAGTAGGACAGCCAATAGGAGAACAAGTTTATAGTGCAGGGTGTGCTTCAAGATAAAAGAAAGACATTGTAATAGTTTCTCATTCTCATCTGATTAATGAAAATAAGTAGAGGGGTTTCTCCCAGTTGGGTTCTCTTGTAAAATCATTGTGTTCTTATGGTTTTTATGGTTGCATGTTATTGCATGTGTTTCTAAATTGTGATTTCCATTTTGAAGAATAATAGAGGAAAGTTTTAATCTCTTGATTTCAGTTTGATTTCTTCAGTAGTAGAAAATTTCTATTAATTTCTACAAAGTTTCCATTTTTGGGCCCATTTCACGTTTTAGAGTACTCATCATGTGTGCCTTTTTGTGTTTTTGAATACATCTCTTTCACTAAATTCTAGTTTCCATATTGTTATATACATATGTTTTCACTTGGGGTATTGGCTTTAGAAGTCACATGTTCTCAATAGCTTCATAGTGAACTTAGTCCCCTGGTATCAATCAAAATTTAATACATCATTCTTGAATTAACATGATATGTTTCCTTAGAAAATATGCATATCCTAACATCATTTATATGAAATTAACCATAAGCTCCAACATCTTGGCCATATTTCCTATCACCTTCCACTCGCACACGATAAACATTCACATTGGTTGATAGAGCTTGACCCACATGGATTACCCTAGTTTATAGTTCCCTTGATATTATTGGTATCCATGTTTACTTTTCCAGGCTTGGGAGCCAGTTCATTCACATGCCTTGAAGATCAACCTCATTTCTATTTTCTTCACTTTTTTTCTTACCAATTTGCTTCGGGGCCACCACTCTTTTCAGATCGCAATGAATGCACCTAAAAATTCTTCACTTGGCCTACCATCCATCCATATTTCAATAGACCATCTACGTTATCACATCTATTTCATTCACCTCACAATGAGACCAAGCAATAGGCCCCCCACCCTTAGTAAAAAAGAAAAAAATGAACTCACCTACATCATTATGCATGCCACCATTTTATTGGGGCACCCATATCCATGTTTTTACATCCAAAGCCACTTTTAAAATTATTCTGGCAAGTGTACAAATATTTTTTGGGATAACACATATTTTTTTGTCAGTTACCTGGCGACAGTCCTTAGTTTCTCTTGGTTGGAGCTTGCTTTTTACCCACCTCATACCCACACCATTGATCATCATCTACTCATACACTTACCATGATAGTCAAAACATACATATACTTCCCATGGATGTCCTACTGACTCCAGGGGCATATACCCCAATGACATTTTTTTGACTGCCGCCACTTGCATCACTGCTCCAACCTTGGGCAGTTTTCCATATCCCTCCTATACTTTCAAATTTTGCTATCATGCCTATTGACCCATATTAATACAACATCATCCTTAGTTTCATATGTATTTCTTGGAATCACCTTCTAGGTGGTTGATGCTTCTTTCATGTCGACATCGACACACAACTTCGAGGATCGAAGCAATACCTTGGTTTCTCCCCCCTTTTGGGAAAATCTTGGGAAGCATAATGTGAACCATTTTTCCCATTTATGTCATCGATCTACCTGACATTCAATACCATCATAAATTTCAAGTCAGGGTAGTATCATAATTTTTTTACCATTGCAGATCTCTCATCTACTCGAAGACCCATGCATATGATCGTACCTTCTTTAGCAATGCTTTATATTTGATGTATGGGGGTACTTGGTTCAGTCTATTTATTAGAAACACCCCTGAGGGAGAAAGAAATTATCTTCTTCATCCAACAAAATGCCAACCACATCTATGCTAACTTGATAGGATGTTTCTTGTATGTTTGTAATGCTTTAGTCATAGTCATCATAATGAGCATGATCCATGCCTGCCTCGTATAAACTATTTTGTATCAATATTTCTTTAGAGCATGGTTTTATTTTAGTTCTCAGTTAAGGATATTTACCTAATAATTTCCATAAAAAGTTTATCTCTCTCAAGAAGTAAGTAAGGCCCATCATTAGAACAACAAAACGCGATGTATTTTAGCTATATGCTTGCTCCTAACCTCACACATAAGGGGGAAATTGTTATCATGGGAAAATAGTACACTCATCCGTACACAACAAAAGATAATTAGAGTCAGTGATCAACATGTACAAAGGTTACATTTTTAGCTAGAGACAATATGATAGGAAAAAAATCAAAATATTTCCTAAGGCTGGCTTAAAAATCAACCCTCACAGGTGCTACCCAACCAAAAATTAACTCCATCAAGAATTTTCCTTCAATATCCGCGAGGGTTCCTAGAAGGCCAGTCAACACCTCGGTACACAAAATTTCTTAAAAAATGCTTAATCTCTTGACATGATGGGATGACCATTCGAGCCTTCAGCCTGAAGAAGTCTTAATGGCAAGAGGATGGTATTTCTCATCACATTTATGAGGGAAAGAACCACATTGATGAGCCAAAGGAGAGAAGGAGTGTCAAAATTTCTATAAATACAAGTTCATAGATAACCAAAAACAAGAAGTTGTGCACTATTATGCTACCAAAATTGCTCAAAAGATATCTAGCATACCATTATGAGGAAAATTCCACCATTGTAGAGATTTTTCTATGTTTCTTTGAGAGATAAAGAGTTTACAAAAGAGATTGAGAAGGGGAAATCCTTTTTGAGAGCTATTAAGCACCATTTCTCAAATAAATCTTTTCGAGTGTCTTTGAAACTTTATTTATACCTCTCCCACTATCTGCAATCAGTAAAGATGATCCTTTTCCTAGTCCTTTGTTGATTTGTTTTGCTTCACACGCTTGTTCTATGTTATATAGTTTATAAGTTTTAGTTTATTTT
This sequence comes from Pinus albicaulis, assembly GCA_034641835.2. Classification (NCBI taxonomy): domain Eukaryota; kingdom Viridiplantae; phylum Streptophyta; class Pinopsida; order Pinales; family Pinaceae; genus Pinus; species Pinus albicaulis. The sequence goes on along the minus strand of CM076574.1, from coordinate 1,271,563,132 downwards.
TGTTCATGCATTGTTTCCATTCTATTGAATGCTTTGTTAGTTCATATTTTCTCACTAACATCACTTATTTGTTTGTATGCTCCATGTAGGAATCAACCAACTGCAAGGAAGGTTTGTTTAGGACACATATGCAACCAAACATACCATACAATAGAATCATCTGACTTATTTTTTGAGAGATATTGATGCCAACACAATTGAGTCTCATAATAACAATTTATCATGGAAGTACAATATGCCACAAATGATTGAATTAGGATGTTCAAATATTTTTACAATTCAATAATTTCACTAAGAACTCAAAGATTCATATTATCTCATATCATCAACTATGAAAGCTCTAAGAACAGAGAATAATGTGAAGAAATTATAAACTAGGGAAAAATATGTCAAGCCTTTTGATAACTATGCTTTGAGGACAAAACATTTCTTAAGGGGAGGAACATAATAAATATAAAAGTATCCATATAAATAAATAAATAATAATAATATAATTGGTAAGAATGAAATGAAATGTCTCAAAATGACATGATTCTTAATGAGGGGACTCTTGCGTAAGTATATATATATTTAATTTATATATTAATTCTTTTAATAATTAATAATAATAATAAATATTAATATTGTTATTTGAAAAACAAAACTTATAATTTAAGTCATTTTTATGATTTTTTACAATTTTGGTAATGTGAAATGTTTTATAAAATAATTATTTTATAAATATATTATAAAATAATTATTTATATTGGATTATTGGGTATCCATATTTACTCATCATTTAATTTATATAACTACACTAATCTAAGGGTTCATATTCCTAGGGTATAATATTATTCATAGGGTTTATTATATCAATCCTAGGGTTTAATATAAATCCCCTAGGTTTATAATCATGGTCAACCATGGTCCAATGTCACATTATGACAAAGATTTTCTCAATATGAAAATCAACCATGGTCAACCATGGTCAGTAATGGTAAACCATGGTCCAATGCCACATTATAGAAAATATTGTCTTAATATGAAAATTAACCATGGTCAACCATGGTCGCCTATGATCCAATGTCGCATTTGGTGGACAAATATTGTTCTAATATGAAACTAAATATGGTAAAACCATGGTTAGCCATGGTCCAACGTCGCATTGTGACAAATATTATCTCAATATGGAAGTCAAACATGGTCAACCATGGTCAATCTTGGTCAACCATGGTCCAATGTCACATTGTGACAAATATTGTCTCAATATGAAGATCAACCATGGTCAACCATGGTCAATCATGGTCAACCATGGTCCAATGTCACATTGTAACAAAGATTCTCTCAATATGAAAATCAATCATGCTCAACCATGGTCCAATGTTGCATTGTAACAAAGATTGTGTCAATATGAAAATCAACCATGGTCAACCATGTTTGTTTTAGGGCTTATAATATTTATCTTAGGGTTTATATACCTTGGGCTTACAATATTAATCCCTCGGGTTTAATATTATTCCCTTGGGGTTTTAGTATCAATCCCTTGGGTTTATTATTGCCTTTGGTTTATAATATCAATCCCTTGGGCTTATAATCCATTGGGTTTATAATATAAATTCCTTGGGTTTATTAATTCCTTAGGTTTATAATATTAATAATCACATACATTTATAATATTAATCCGTTGGGTTTTTAATATTTTTTTTTCTATAAGTTAAGCTATTTCTATTATATCATAATGAACAAAAAGTTATAGGTCTCTTCCTGTGAGCTGAGCAAGTTCCGTTCACACGGAAGTTTCAAGAGTCTTAGATTTCCCCTGTCGGGGAAACCAATCCTTGGATGCCAGAAAGTGCTTGCTGCCCATGGTGGGAAACCAACATTTAAGGTTTTTAAAATTAAGCACAAAACCCATGAAAGATAATTCTTAAACATGAACAAGCTGATGGAACATAAAAAACCCAGTCTATTGAGTGCCTGCATTTTTATCACTGGATTTGGGTGCCTCCTCCACGATTCTGCACACGTAACCACCGTCCTCTTTCTCCTTGCGCAGCGCATGGTCGTTGAGTTGGAGACGTGGCGAGATTGGAGCTTCGAGCATGCCCACAAAGACACCGCGTTTGGTCTGTTCCGAGTTGCCAGAGCCGCTGCTGCCACTATCGCCATTGGAGTCGCTGGAGCCTATGCTTCCGCTGGAGGCACTCTGCACCGGAAGGGCCTTCATATTGCGAGGGATGAAGGTAGGTTCAGGGGAGATGGTAGACTTACGAGGACGTTTTTTTCTTCGGGAGGGGGAAGGGATAGAACCAGAGACCAGAAAATGGAGCGAAAGCTGTGCATTCAAGTTGACAGGGGGCGAGTTATCTTGTTCATTCTAGTCAAAGGAGAGGTTCAAGTCACGCCCAAGGGAAAGCGACTGAGGAGGACGGAAGACATGGCCGTGCCCCCCAGCTCTCCTATACCTCATGCAATGGCGACGAGGCATGATAGTCCAGGGAGCGAAGTCGCCTGACCAATGGGGGGCCGAAGTAGGCTTCGGGGGCGAGCAGAAGACAGAGCGAGGTTGAGCCAGGGGGGAACCACCAGAGGCAAAGGGGTAGACAAGGCCAGTTGCATAGAGAACCAGTAAGATGGCCAAATAGAGTTGGAGAGAGCTGAGGTGACATATTTAATAGCCATGGTGAGCAGAGTAATGGCGAGGGAGAGCTGGTACGTCAAGGTAGGAGCGATCAGGCGATTTAAATAATGTGGGCTCATAAAAATAAAATAATTGCATAAATAAACAATTAAAAATCCCTCCACCTGCAAACCTTTTTTTTTTGGATTATAGAATTTGAGAAAAAGTTTGCATCTCTAAAGATTTGATCCATCTCTACCCATAATAGATCCAAAGTTAGATGAATTTAAACTAGTTTTATTAATTTTATTTAAAATAATAATAATAATAAAAAAAATGATAATAATAGAAAGAATTAACATATAAGTTAAACATGTATACATGTAAAAAAAAACATGTAATAAGATTTTTAACTATGAAGATTCAACCTCACTTTAATATGGAGATTCTTAACACTTTGTTAGAATACCATGGCTTACCTTATCCAATACCATATGTCCAAAAAACCGTAACTCATTTCATATGACATTTTAAAATTAATTAATTTATTTAAAATGGAAAAATAAACATTACCACTTTGAAAACAAATCTTAACCTTTAATTTGTGTATACTACTAATAATATTCTATACAAATTAAATTATTACCATTTACATAATAATAATTGAAAATTAGATTAAATTATAAAAATGTTATTCTAAAATAAAATTGCATATATATATATATATATATATATATATATATATATATATATATATATATATATATATATATATATATATATATATATATATATATATATATATATTAAATTATAAAAATCTTATTCTAAAATAAATTTGCTCATCCACATACATACATATATATTACGCATAAAATAAACTCATAATTATAAAAAATAGCACTTAGGAAGGATATACACAATTAGATGACATTCATTATTTGAATTTAAATGATTTAAAAGAAAATGGATAAGATGGCTTTAGCTGTTTTTTTTAATGGTTTTCCATCATTAAAATGTTAAAGTATCTTGAAATGACTTAGATGAATGAATGGGCATGATGACTCTGAAATGAATTAGACTGAAGAATGGACATGATGACTTTAGCGATTGATTTTTGAAATGGAGTTAAATGAATAAATGTTTTTCTTTTCGAAATGGAGTTAAATGAGAAATATTTGTTGAGCGTAAAGGTATTATATAGCGATTTATGTGATTGAATGAATAATGATGCCAGGATATTGGGTTAAATCAGATCCTAGCATATAAAACAATGTGTTTCCTTCAACATGAAAACACTCATCTAATTCTTCATTAAGAAAACAATTTGCAGCTTAAAATATACATACAGGAAAGGAGAGAGAGCCATCCAAACAAAATTGCTGGCATAATAATAAACATGATGAAATTTACAAACTCCAACATCTGGCCAAATATTACAATGAATGGCCTTTCGGCTCTCGGCCCTTTACAAAAAGCTCTCAACCCATTTCTCACTCTCTCTGTATTCCTCACTTCCTCACTTGTCTTTCTTCCTCACACAACCCTCCTATTTATACATAAATATGAATTTATTCCACTCCATAAATTCCTCCACACAAATCTCAACTAAAATCCAATTTAGATTTATCTTATTTTGGACTTAACTAAGTCCCGTTTATGGAATTCCTAATCCCTAGATTATCTACCTAATTCCATTCCACTCATATCCTTAATTATTTAAGGAATATTTACAATAATCCTCACATTTATATTTTTTCTCCTAATTTATTAAATTTGAGCAAAATAATTAATAAAATAATTAAAACATCTCACCCCCTAAATTACATAAATGAATAATAAAATTTAAGCGTGATGCTCCTGCATCAGACTCCCAAGGTTGAAAATAATCATGATCACCTGATCATGTGTTTTGGATCTTTTTCTTCTTGGATCCCATACCTTGTTCTGCAATTTCCCATTTGTTGCTGCTTTTGTTTTTTGTTTTTCTCCAGGTCTCCACACTTTATGTTGCATTGCCCCACTAGCTATGCTTTCACAGTCTTTCGCTGTCTTCCTCTTGCTTCTTCTTCTTTGTTTTACTGTTGATTTCTTCTTCTGGGATACTACCATTATTATCCTCCTTATCAGTTTGATTTCTCTGTCCAATAGATCTTTTGTCTGTTGTTTATCGTCACTTCGTGATTGCTGAAATTTTATACTTACTGCCACCCTTTCATCCTCGCCCTCTTGTTTACTGTTGTCTTGCACCTTCACATTCTTCATTTCCCAATATTGAAATTGAGATTTCTCTTCATGCCTTGAATCCTGATTCTTTAGCATAGTTTCCAACAATCTAATCTCTCGGTTCCATGGATTACATATTCCCACAGAAAATTCTTCCTTTTCTTTCACTTGTGTCGAATTTCCTCCAGCATCTACAATCAAAACCTGTACTCACAAAACAATCATTAAAATAAAAAACATAAGGCCTCAGTGCCTCTTTATCCTCTGGCAACATTTTAGTATGTTGCTCTGAAATTTTCTCTTCCATCAGCACATCAGTATGCTGATTTAAATTCTCCATGAGACTGTCAGCTAGTCTCTTTTTCATATCATCTGTTTCAAGAATGTCTCCCTGTTCTAGTTCACAATAATGAACTTCTTTGATTTGCTGAATCATTCCTACATCCTTGTCCTCTGTTTCTTGATTATTATTCAGGACAATTTCTTTGTCTTTTACCTTCAACAATTTATCATGAGTATAGATCCTCTTCTTTTCCAATTCTCTTCTTTGAAGATCTAACCTTCTATATAACTCAACAATTTCAATGGGAGTAGAATTTGGAAACTTTACATGACTTTCCATACCTTCACTTGTTTTTGACCAATCATCAGATGGCCCTTCTTCTTTTGCTTCAATACTCTGTTGTGTATTCCCGTGAGACCCCTCTATCTCCTTTTCTTTCCGAGATCTTGCTATCTTAGCATCAATCTGAACAGATTTTAGATTCAACTCCTTCTCCTTAATAAAATCTAAGGCTTGTTCAGCATCCTTCGCACATCCTGCAAACATACATAAACTGTGAGATTTAAAAATGCAAGGCTTCATAGCCTCATCTGCTTCTTTCACCAACACATCTTCATATTCTTCCAAACTATCCCAATAGATCATGAGATCTTCCTAATTGATCTCTTCACCCAGAATTTCACCCTATTCTGGGCCGCAAATGGAAACATCCATTTTTAACTCAGCTTCTCTGAGTTCTTCACACCTCAACATCTACTCGAGCTTCCTCAGCTCTTTCGTCAACTATATGTTTACCTGCTTTTCCCTCTTTGCATGTAGCCTCTACCACTTTACCTTCTTTCTCATGGTCCAACCATGTGTCTGGTCTTTCACATTTTCTTGCAACAATTCCATTAACAATTCAAGGTGAACTATTATCTCAGCCTTCTCCCCCTCATAATCTTCATCCGTCAACTATTGACATATGCCAATTACCTTGGAATTTTCCTTCTTCTTCCCTCTGCTATGGTCTTCATCAGATCTTCGGAAATGACTATCAAAAGTCATCTTCTCTTCCTTTGTGAACTTTATCTATTCACGTGTGGATTTCATTCAATCCCCTTTTCAACAATCCTTCACACTTGCCATTCATCAATGCAAGCTTTCCTCCTGTGCTTGGCTTCTCTTGGTTCTCTATCTTGGAACCAATCTCTGGACAATTCTCTTGCTTCACTTTGCTGCAAACAACACTTTAGTAATGCATGTGTTACAATTACCAATTCTTTTGGGTGTCGGGCTCTGCCGATCATGCACCCAATTACATTCAGACTATTTACTTAGCTTACGGCTCTTTGACTTCAGACTTACACCGATTCTTCATCTTGGATGAAAAATACTCAATCTTAACTCAAACTATCCAAACTTTCATTTGACTTCAAGGATTGCCCAATAATTATGATAGTGGATATTTTGATTTAATTCAAGTTACAATTCTCCAACAACATACATCCTTAATACATTTTAGGGTGTAAAATATTCACTCTCTTTCATACTTCGTTCTTATGAAAAATCATCAGTTTTCCCTTATCATTTCACATGATACTGAAGTCTTTAGTCAAAATGCAATTCAAGTTTTCCAAGATTTATTTTAAGGTGAAAATAAATAAACCATTCAATCTTCAATGTTCAAAAATACCTTCCTGAATTATCATACCTCATGCTCCTGTTAAGGTTATTAATAACCTTTCTCTCTGCAATTTCAATTATCTGGTTTCCACTCTTCTGTGTCGTCTTTGTCACTGTAAATACTTGCATGCCCATAAGCTCATCATTTTAATGCAAACATTTCCCTGCACTTTTATGCACCATATAACGTCAATTCACATCTATTCACCTGTGTACAGAGAACATGTTTTTAACTTCTTCGATGAATAATGTACAACTCGTACATCACCTTCATTCTGAATAACACCTCTTAGATGCTGCCACATGATGGTAAAACAAAGATTCTTCAACATCAAGTAATTGTGTTTTCAACCTTAACACAAATCAAAAGAATTCTCCCATTCCAACTACAAGCTTTGGTCCAAAATGACTTAACCAAAACTGTGAAGAATTCACATTATGCATAATAAACCCTCTCACATAAAAATGCATGTTTCTCTTTATATCACCCATGATTAGCACATTTTCCATTCATTTTCTATTCATTTATACCTCCGCATTTATAACATTTCCACTCTTTCATAACATTTATAAAAGATCATCTTCTCGAGTATGGAAAGGAAATTTAATCATCCAGATTTTAAAATACCTTTTCTCAATGAATATTGATTCATTCAATGAGCACTTACCTTGAATCTTCTCGTGGTTGAAGTGATCCAAACCTTCTCTCGCGTATTCTTTTATGAATACATTCAAGCCTCTATAGACTTACTTTGAATGCATAAGGTCCATTTTCTCCCCAGCAAATAAAATTCTTCTCAGCAACTTTCTAACATAAATATTTTCCCAACAAATAATGTTAGAAACCTTCAAAGTACGCACAATCTCCCCTCTTAACTTAAGCCAAGTTCCCTCATCTCAATCTCTCGAGTTTTTCTTCAATTTTGAAAAAAAAAACTTCTCAAAAAAATAATTGAAGTTGACCTTAACATAATGTACTAGACTCCTTTTACTTCATGATATACAGACCTTGAATTCAACTTTGACACTAGTACATTAATTATCCCACTTCTTATACCATACAATCCACTTCTTACAAAAGAAATCCTTTTTTTTTTTTAATCCACGTGAACCTTATTTAAGTGGAGAAAACATGTGATAAATGAAATATAGTGAATGATCTACAATTTTGACATACACATACTTCCAAGGCTTGTAGCATCCACGCATGTGCAGGTACCCCACACAAAATATATTTTGTCTCCACATTGTCCTATCGTCTGCTTCACACCATCCATCATTGAGAAGCTATCTACAATATTGTTCCAACGCCCCAACCTTTGGAGCCTTTGTGGTGTATTGATCAGCACACAAGTAGTTATAATTATGACTATAATTTTCTCCTTGAGAAAACCTTCACACTATTGATATTCCACGCTTCCATGCTGCTCCACGCAATTGCTTCATGCCCAATGCAGGTTGCTCCCCACACACTGACTAGTCTTGCTCCACGGAAATCTAACTTTTTCAAAATTCCAATGTCCACAAATTGATGCAAAGAAAACCCATCTCATGAAGTCTCGCTGCTATTATATTCCATTTAAATGAATTAATTCCTGAAAGCCCGCGATCTTATTCTCTCTACACAAATCTTTGCACTCTTCCACGCAGGGCTTTCAAATGTTCCAAGACAACACAGTCGTTGCATGATGTCCTCTCATCGAATTCAGCCATTCATGACGTCCTCTCTTTCATCATTTTGAAAACAACACTTCCAGAATTACAGATATCATTTTAATTTTACCATTCCCAAACCTTACACTGCCATGCTTCCACTGCACAGCTCAAAATATGTTGCTCCAAACTCACTGAGTAGAATAACGTAACTTCACCATGATGAAACACGTGGGTTCTTCCTCACAAGGGCTTTATGTCACTGCAATGTTCTTGTGGCTTCGATAATGATGATGTCGAGCGTTGCAATCACCTTCTCTTTAGAATTCATAGAGCTCTCCCCATCTTCTACTTAGAAAATAAAACAAAAAGGGTTGCCATATCTTTGATTCCTTTTGGAAAATTTCGCTTGTTGATTCCAACTCAATACTTTAGGAATTAGTGAACTCTTATGACAGTATTACCCGAAGATAAAACTCTCGGTGGTGTATGTACACAATAGATCCCTGATTTTGAAATCTTCATCAGAAATTGGATGGAGGATGCGCCAACCTTCAGAGCTCACCCAGAAGTTCTATTCACAGCTTCTCGCACGAAGACTTTTCTCACAGTACGTCTCCACACTCTTTCAATTCAGCTATTACAACACCATTCTTATAATTTACAGATAACTCAATGTATTCATACAGCTTGAGAATTAATCACAATTTAATCAACACACACTTCTAAGGCTCTGATACCAAATGATGCCAGGATACTCGGTTAAATTAGATCCTAGCATATAAAACAATATTTTTCCTTCAACATGAAAACACTCATCTAATTCTTCATTAAGAAAACAATTTGCAGCTTAAAATATACACACAGGAAAGGAGAGAGAGCCATCCAAACAAAATTGCTGGTAGGGATAATTTTAGGGGCGAATTTTAGCCCAAAGGCGAATTTTAAGGGATTTTCAATTTTAATAGGGCGAATTTTTTACATAAAACCCATTTTCTATAGTTTAATAAAGTTAGCCCAATAAATATTTTAAAAATAATTAATTATTAAGTAGTAGCCCACCAACAAAAAGGGCGCATAACATGGAAAAATGAAATTCGCCCCGATTTTTTTCTTATGGAGCAAATTTCCATGGCATTCTCCTGGATTTACAGGGTCCAAATGAGGAGTTACAGTGATTCGCCCCAATTTTTTCAATGGTTAGGAGAGGTGGCTGGCCGCTGGACACAGATATTCTTGCTGGCTGAGCAAGGCCGACCCTCTCTGGTCCGTTCATTGTTAGGGCCTTCCCATAGTTGGCCGCAGATTTTACTACTGAGGGATCGATAATTTGTTAATGCTCTCAAACTATAGGGCCAAGTCTGGAGCTCACCAATTGTGAAATGCAGACCTTTGCGGCCTCATCCCACCGCCTTGCAAGTTGCGGAGTTCGAGGGTAATGAGACGAGCGGCTCCATCCGTGGAAATGGCGATGTCTTAAGGGCCGCAGATTTTATTGCTGAGGGATCGAGAATTTGTTAATGCTCTCAAACTATAGGGCCAAGTCTGGAGCTCAGCAACTGTGAAACGCAGACCTTTGCCGCCTCATCCCACCGCCTTGCAAGGTTCATCTGATAATCTGGTTTTCTTCCTTTACCTGCTTTGTATTCCTTCTATGCTTAGACCTGAGCTTATTGGAGAGCATTCCTTCAATGCGGATCTGAGCTTACCTAAGAGGAAATGTTGTGCTTATCTAAGAGGAAAAACATGTGCTGAGCTTACGGAAGAGGAAAAACTTGCTTTCTATGATATTTTTGGTATGTCTATGTATACAAGAAAGCACTGCTTCTTAGCTCTGGGCCATCACTCTTTTTTAGGTCAGCTTTATCTTTGAATCAATCCTTTTTCAAGGTAAAGGATATGTTGGCGCAGTTATGGAATGGGGGTATGTTCCAGGCAGAACAGAGTGCAGCAAGGAAGATGGTAAATATTATCAGTATCTGAACAGAGTATAGTTTGTGGTGATGGTTGAGAACCATAAGTTTCTGCTGTTGAATGTGGGCAATGCATGGAGGCATTCTGATGAAGTGGGGTGTGTGAATACTGAAGATTCTGGTTTTTGAAATCTTTACCAACCCTTCCCGGGACATCTCCATAGGATTTCGGTTTGGTTTAAACCCAGAAAATTTTCTTTCAGTCTACTCCATCTTATATTCCAGACTTGACTGTTCTCACTTATATGAACAGAACACCTCATATTCATTTATCCGCAGAATAGTCCACTCTTTGTCACACATTTTAATTACTCTTCTTCAGGTTATCCGCACTTCTTACTTAGAGAGATCCGAAAAACTTGATATGTGATTGACTGCAGAGAGTGTATGTATATGGTGGCAGTCTTCTTGTTTTATGCCCACCATCCACTAGCTAGAAGGTCGACGGATTCCCCTTCAAGACTTAATGGATGATGCCATTCGAGCTTTTGATGCTTGAGGGTTTTAGCTATTATGTTATGTGGGGTGTTGTTTCAGTTATACTGTTATATTCTATAGTATTATGTTTTGGGTAAGACTTGCTTTTCTGTGCTACTCTCTTAAAAAGTGCTAGACTGCCTTTATTAATAGAACTGTGTTACTTTTCTATGGTGCAGTGCTATAATTAAGTTCTCTCCAAGTTTTTGGTTTATATATATATATATTATACAATGTTATGCATTGCATTATGATCAGCAGGTGCTTTAACAAATTATGATATTTAGGACTGTGATTGAGTTTGTTGTGCATGGTTATTTTGTTCTTTCTTTTAACAAGAGATTTGCATTATTTTGTATTGTTGTGCAGTAGTAGCTTTTAGTTGTCCTTGCTGTTATTCAGATGTGGATTAATAATTCTGATATGGATCTTGTCTTCAACATTGCAACATTTCTATCTTGTGTATGGAAAAATGCTTATCAGTGGATTAGATTTGTTATGTGGTTATTTGGTTGATTTTTAATAGCAATAGTATTCAAGCGAAGGATGAGGTATGCTCAGATTCCCCTTCAGGACATTATGGATGATGCCATTCGAGTTTCTGACGCTTGAGGTATTAGCTGATTATTTGTAGTAATTCTGATATGGATTGTAGTCTTCAACATTGCACCAGACTAGCTTGTGTATAGAAAAATGGTTCAACATTGCACTAGACTAGCATGTGTATAGAAAAATGGTTATCAGTGGATTAGATAAACTTGTCATGTGGTTATTTGGTTGGTTTTTAATAGAAATAGTATTCATGCGAAGGATGAGATATACTCGGATTCCCCTTCAGGACATTATGGATGATGCCATTCGAGGTTCAGACGCATGAGGTTTTAGCTAATTATTTGTAGGTTGAATCTATTCTGTCTACTGCTTACATTGTACAATGTAATGTATGTTGGGAAATTGTTAAGATGGTTGTTCAGCCTTACTTTTGTGTGGCATGATGTTTTAAGTATGCCTTTCTCTTGTATAATTCAATTTTATTCTGTACTTTTTTTAGTTTTGCTGGGTTGACTTTACTGATGAGGACTAAATTACTTTTGCATGGTGCAGTGTTGTACTTTAATTCTCCTCCTTTACGATCTTCGTGGTTATGTTTTAATCAAATGGTGATCTCTAGAGTAGGTTGTACCTGAGATGCATGTTTATGCTATTAATAGTTGCATGTACGACCTTTCATATGAAGGTGCCCTATTTTTCATCAAATTGCAATTTTTTAAGACTAATTTGATCTTTTTAGGCTTTAAAGGATGTATTGCTGGGTTCTGTTACTGAATGCTTAGCAACAGATGCTAGACCCTTATATTTTGCTTGTTTGATGTTTTTTTTTACTCTACTCTTGTTTGGTGGGATACGGGCACGCATTGTGGCATTAAATGGCCATTATTTTTTGAAAAATGGTGGCCATTTTGTATTATCTATCAAGGTACATATGTTAGACCTTTCTCATACTTCTGAAGCAAATCTAGAAATCATGCTTCTGTTCCTCATTTTTTGATTTTCACTCTTTAATGCAGGCAAATTGCATTGACTCTACTGTGCCAGCGGAGGCAGTGTTTGCTCAGGAAGTTAAGAAGTTGCAAAAGGAGCAATTTAAGCCATTTGAGCAGGTGACATTAGAACCTTTTGAAAGAGATCATGCTTGTGTTGTAGGTGGCTACAGAATTCCCAAGAAACAGAAAGCAGAAGATGCAGCTGCGTGAAGGAGTTTTTGTGATCAATTAAAGAAACGAGCTCCTTGTCTCAGGAATGCAAAATGCAATCTTAGATCAAGTGATGCCTTCCCCTCTCTCTTCCTGAAATGAGCCCTGATGGACATTGGGAGGGGGGCAGTGACTAGGTTATATTATAAAAGTTTTGGACTGCTTTGCTTTGTATTTTTTTTGACATTTACATGAGCAAATTTTAATCTAAACTGAAAGTTGGTCTGAGAGTTATATGTTTGTGCAAAAGCTTGATTCAACTACTTGGAGGTGTTAAGGTGGAAATACTTTTAATGCTCTAGTGTTTTTTGTGTTTTTATTAGCTAGCTCAGTTGTCTTACTCTTTGCCTATAACTTATTTGGTTATGCTTTGAAATATTTTTATATTTGCATATAATCTCAGTTGGCTGTACCAAGATGGGTTTCCTTGCTTTGAAATCTTTTTATATCTGCATATAATCTCAGTTGGTTGTACCGATATGGGTTTCCTTAAGGCCTATAGTTTTTTACCTAGTAGGGATATGATCTGCATTTGTGTTTAGCTTGAGCAATTTTGATGTCAAAAGACTTGTGTTCTATGAAGCATGTGAACTTGTAGGCCAGTTTTGTGCTGAACATAGTTTGAAAGTACATTCCATGTTTGAAATATCCCACGTTCTTCAACAATTAAGAAAAGTGAACATAGATAATAAATTACTTGAAGTGAAGTTCAATCATATGAGGATATCTTTATAAGATGGTTATTATAGAATTATTGAGAGGAGCATTCAAATGAAGACATGCTCTTAAGATGGGCACTAGTCTTGCTGTTGTTGTCAGACATCATTAAAAACATATTTTCTGGGTTGTCAGACATCATAAGAATGATTAAACTATATGGAGGTATTAAGTAGGAAATGCTTTGAAAACCACCAGTTTTGGTGGCTTGGTTAATATTGATCTCCTGCCAGCTTTAGTTGTGTCACTCCTTGTCTATTAGCTGTATTGGAGATTTTTTTTATTTTTTATTTTATTTTTTAATTTTTAATTTTTTTTTTCTTTGTTTTTAATTTATTGAAATCTTTACTCAGTAAGGCATTATTTGTGATATCTCCCCTCCTGTTCCACTGTGTGCTGTTTTGCACCATTGATTGGTGTTAGATGATAGAAATATTGTGTGATGTTGTACTGATCCCTCGCAAAAACCTACAGACTGTAGGGTGCCTACACCACGGCACATGTTCATTAAATTTAGAGACTGGGTGGGTGTCTCCATCAAGCGGGATACCAACTCTCATTGCCTTTAATGCCCTCCATGCTGCATGTTCAGTTAGCAGTGCCATTAAATCCAGAGACAGGAAAGTTCCTCCATTAGCTGGGATACCAGTTCTCATTGCCATTAATGCCCCCCATCATGCCGCTTGTTTTGAGCATGCAAGTGCCTCCATCAGGTGGCATATCAGGTCTCATTGTGCCATTAATGCCCTTCGATTCAAAGCACGATAATTCATTACGTTTTACAGGCCTCCATGACTTAGAGACAGTTGTACCATTAATTCCTGATTCTGAGCGCATGATAACCCCCCCTCAATGGTGGTGAACTTAAGTTTGTGCTAGTCTGGTATTAGTCAGTTACAGATAAAGCTCTGTCTGCGCCGAGAAACAACTAAATTTGTTGTTTAGTTGTTTGCGTGTCGATACATTGCAGGGGATTTAGGGATCCAGGGCTGTGAATCTGCCATTCTTTCAAAGGAAACCTTGCTCTCTATAAATATACTCATCGAGTTTTTCTTTGTTTTTGGTAAATTTGGGTGCTTTGGTGTTTTCTACATTGTGAAATATATTGATTGGTGCAATTAATGTGTAATGTTACTAATGTATGGTTGTTCCTTTATACTACATCCGGTCGTTGAGCATACCTTACAACACAAACATTTGTACTTCACTCATTTCACTAGTAGGTCTGAGAATGTTGGTGCAAATTTAGGACCCAGTTTTTAGTTTAGTAGGCCAAAAGGGTTGCACTTTACCATAGAACACGATTAGGTTTAAATATTTTAGACAATAAAACTTGATTCAATAAATGATTATTTAGTTTAACATAGTTTTTTACTTCCAAGTTTAAACTGAAATATAGGAAACATCTCTTTGGCATGTCCCAAAATATAAATATGTAGCTACAACATGAATTCCTATGTTGATAGGAAAAGCTTAACGGTGGTATTGTTTGGAATGGATGTAAGGAAGAGCTCAACTAACTATATTCATTCTGCATATGTTGTGATGTATCTTGCTATAAACTTGGTACAACATGAAATAGTTAAAAGGATCTGTATGTCTTTACCTTGTTGACTATCGTTAACATAAAATCTGTCACATCATTTTTTAAGGTATTACGTCCAGTAAAATGATAAATCTGATGGCGATTTGTAGACCCCAGTGACTCCAACAAAGATTTTTTTGATCATTTCTAATACAAATGCAACCTCTACCATAGTTTGTCATTCTTCAGGTGATTCTCTTGTGCATCCCAATCCCAATGCCACGAGTTTATTCACACAGTTTTGAGTATCTCATATTGCTCTAGTGCGTCAATATTTTCATCCCTCAACAGGTTGCTATCTGTCACTTCCCCCATTTTTATCGGGAAAAATCCATGGTCACCCTCTTAGGTAGGTTCCGTCCCCTCTACAAACATCACCCTTTGTTGACACAGTTTTGCCAAATCCATATTCTGTATTCAGGCCAACTAGTCATCAAATTTTGATTGAGGCAACTTAGCAATACTTATATAATCTGTTTTGCTCAATTTTGTGAAGTTCCAAACCTGGGGCAACATAGCCAATGGATCCTTTTAGACAAAGTGTGGAAGTGATTGAGTCCATCGAGTCTTGACAGACAAGTTAATTGTGCAACGCCAAAATTAGATAAATGTGTTGTCATATTGCTATCGAAAATGATATTGCTGGGCTTTATATCAGAATGCACCACTTGAACAAAACTTTTTCGATATTGCTGGGCTTTATATCATAATGCACCACTTGAACAAAACAATAGTGATGAAGATATTTTGTGATATGTGTTGTCTATGCATATCTGTACTCTAGCTTAAGTTCAATGCATACACATCTATCTTAGCACTCTACTCTCCAGCGGGATACAATTGATTTTCCAAGCTTCCATTTGACATTAGTTGGAGGACCAAAGCTTTGAAGTGAGGGGTTGAGCAACTTGTAACTCTAATAAGATTTTGGTGCCTAATTCTCCTAACCACATTGCATTCTATTTTGAAACTCTTGTAAGTTTCTTCATTTTGCAACTTGAGAACCTTGACCGCGACATCTGTGCCATTGTGTAAATTCCTTTATAGAGTGATCCAAAACACCCAACTCTTTATCAAGTTTGCCTCATTGAATCCTTGAGTTGCTTTTACAAGATCTTCATATAAAATCACTGGTGGTCCAAATTGTAGTGATAAAGCTCTTGGGAAACTTAAAATTTAGTCAGGTAACCAGACTCTAGAAGAATCCAGAGAGTAAACAACATATAAAAAGGTGCTGCCACCTTCAATTGGTACAATCACATTTTAGAATTGATTGATTTCTTTCTTTCAAAGTAGTAGTAGGGGGACACAGAGGCAAAGCATATTTTCTGTCCACAAAGGCCAGGATTCCCCATAAATGAATTGAAAGTAACATTCACAAAAATCCTTAGATTGGGCATTTTCCCCTAAAATTCTTGAAAGAAAGGCTCAGAGAGTGAAGCATTTAAAATCACAAAAATCCCTTCTCTGTGGATCCTTAAATTGTTGAAAGAAAGGCTCAGAGGGTGAAGCATGTCTAAGTTTTTGAGATCTATCCTACAATTTTTGAATTCACCCAACGAATATGAAAATTGGACCTTGAAATGTATTATGAGAGAGATTGAGTTTAACTAGTCCCCTGTGGCTTCTGAGTGCATATGGCATGATACCAATCAACTGGTTGAAAGTAAGTACTATCAATAGTTTGAATGACATGTCTCTTATCTAGAGTGACATGTCTCTTGCTCAAGAGACGTTCTCCATTAAAAAACTCTCATTCACAAAATGTGATCTTTCAACATGAAAAATGAATGATCTCTCACAAAAATGGCATAAATGGATTTTCACACATATGTGGCATAATTGGTCTTCTTGAATACGTTGATCAGATTCAAGTCATACTCATCATCAGTGAGATCGTCTCGAAATCCTGATTTTAATGGCTGTAAACACAACCACTTTCTATGAAATTCTGATACTAATGGCTGTGAACACAACCATTGTCTCGAAATTCTGATGCTAATGGCTGTAAACACAACCACTTTCTATGAAATTCTGATACTAATGGCTATAAACACAACCACTTTCTATGAAATTATGATACTAATGGCTGTAAACACAACCACTTTCTATCAAAGTGTCAACATGGCCCATTTTCATCACTGCATCATCTCGACTTTTGTGCAAGACTGAATTCACCCAACGACTATGAAATTGGACCTTGAAATGTATTATGAGAGAGATTAAGTTTAACTAGTCCCGTGTGACTTCCGAGTGCATATGGCATGATACCAATCAACTGGTTGAAAGTAATATCAATAGTTTGAATGACATGTCTCTCTAAAGAGTGATATGATGTCTCTCTCTAAACCCTTATCTAGAGTGACATGTCTCTTGCTCTCTTTTTCTCAAGAGACGTGCTCCAATAAAAAAACTCTCATTCACAAAATGTTCTCTTTCAACTTGAAAAATGAATGATCTCTCACAAAAGTGGCATAAATGGATTTTCACACATAAGTGGCATAAATGGTGTTCTTGAATCTGTTGATGAGATTCAAGTCATACACATCATCATCACGATCGTCTCGAAATTCAGATTCAAGTCATATTCATCATCATCATCACGATCGTCTCGAAATTTTGATACTAATGGCTGTAAACACAATCACTTTTTGTCAAAGTGTCAACATGGCCCACTTTCATCTTTATCATCTCGACTTTTGTGCAACGACTAAAATGATGAATTTCCTGCAAAGGTTCAAATCTCAATGTCCTATTGCAACATACAAGAATTTCCTACAAAGGTTCAAATCTCATTGTCCTATTGCAACATACAAATATCATGAACACTTGGAACATACATCCATCCTTTTGTCAAAACAAAAATAATCAAAGTGGCCAAAAGCATCAATATGCCTCCAAATATGGCGATAGCTTGAAAATTGGTTGGTCAAATGACAAAACTGGCTACGCGTTCCTTGCAAAAAATCATGAAATTTGAATATAAAGTTGACTATGTTTTGAAATTGTTAAATATGGGCCTCTAGGGAAACTAGAGGATTCTTTGCGGATTTTTGCCTCAAGGTTCCATTGCTCAACGTTTTGCCTATGGAATATTCATTGCTCAAATCAAACAACTGTCTACGCTATCAAATTCTTGGCAAAAATTTGGTTCACATGAGTATAAACTTACATATTTCTGACCATGAAACCCTGGGCATAGGCTCATGGGAATATGTTATGCAACCAGCTCACAAAACAATAGAAATAACATATCAACAACTTAGAAAATATCCTCTTAACAATATAGTAAAATAATTTTCTTATTATAGATTTTTCTTGGAAATGAATTATTGAGAGTTGGGTGCAAATGCACAATGTTGTGTAGCATTAGTGTGATAAATATGGGATAGTGCAAAGCATAGTTTTGAAGATTAGTCTAAGTTGACTCGTAACTAATCAACTCAGTCAAGTTGATTGTTGGTTGAATGGTTAATTGTTGGTTCAATGGACAGAAGATCTTGCAGGCACAGATACCAAAGGGCAAAATGGAGCCCATCATGGGGTACTCTTTGTAATTCTCCACCACTGCTACCTTCCATGCTTCATCAAACTCCTCTCCAACCTCAATATTAGTGCTAGTAGTAGCATGAGAAACAACACTACGCTTAGCAGAACTAGAAGAACGTGTTTTCCAAACTACACGAGAACTACTTCCCTCACAAGTCACCATGTGCCATGCTTGGTCTCGGTGTTTCTCTTCCTTCTACTCCTGGTTCAACTACCATATCTTCATTGGAACCAACACCCCGAACTCCACTAGACAACGATTCACCATTTTGTAGTAGTGATTCGCTATTTGTACTAGTGATTCGCCATGATTTTACAAGATAATATAATATTGTGAGAGATTCGCCAAAAAATTATATATACATATTATATTATTAATAAAATCGCCTTCCATTTTTCCTATGTATCATGGGGATTCGCCTATTTATTATATATATAAATTTAGGGGGGTTCTTAAAATTATCCCTGATGCTGGCATAATAATAAACATAATGAAATTTACAAACTCCAACATCTGGCCGAATATTACAATGAATGGCCTTTCGGCTCTTGGCCCTTTACAAAAAGCTCTCAACCCATTTCTCACTCTCTCTGTATTCCTCACTTCCTCACACAACCCTCCTATTTATACATAAATATGAATTTATTACACTCCATAAATTCCTCCACACAAATCTCAACTAAAATCCAATTTAGATTTATCTTATTTTGGACTCAACTAAGTCTCGTTTATGGAATTCCTAATCCCTAGATTATCTATCTAATTCCATTCCACTCATATCCTTAATTATTTAAGGAATATTTACAATAATCGACACATTTATATTTTCTCTCCTAATTTATTAAATTTGAGCAAAATAATTAATAAAATAATTAAACATCTCACCCTCTAAATTACATAAATGAATAATAAAATTTAAGCTTGATGCTCCTGCATCAAATAAAATACGAATTAAATGATTGAATGGATTAATTGGGATTAGTTAATTTAAAAAAAAAAATTATAATAAAAAATCTAGAAGTAGTGTTTTACTTTATGTGGGATTTGAATATTAATGGTGTATGAATTTCTAAATTGTTTCATATGTGTTGATTTTGGTAAATATTATTATATTTGGTAAATATTATTATATTTTAAGTAAATATTATTGTATTTTTGGGGTTATGAAGTTTTTTTTTTTTTTTTTTTTTAAATTTCATTATGACTAAAGAACAAAATCTTGAATCTTTTAGTTTACAAGATTTCACATCACTTCAATGATCAATTAAACTACTCCATAAAAAGAACTCTAATATAATTATTTAAAATATTTTGACATAGTTATATGTTATTGAAATTTTATTTCTATTTATAAATTGAATTAAAAGAATATTATTCTCTAAAAATTTTACAGACAATAAATAAGTTTGTTAAACATTTTACTTTAAAAAAGTGTATTCAAATATCTTTAAATTACTATTTTTGTGAAAAGTTACTTAGAATGAATTATATATATATATATATATATATATATATATATATATATATATATATAATTAAAAATAAAAAATTTAGAGAAGATTTATTGTTATGAATGTATAAAATTAATCTGAGTAATTAGATTAAATTTGTTTAAATATATTTTAGTATAGTGAATTATATAGAAAATCATAATTTATTATAAAAATTATAATAAACTATAGTTAAAAATTGAGAAATTATGTTGTACCATTGTTTGATTTGGTTATCATGTCCAATGTCAACCATTGTCTACCATGATTAAACATGAACAACCATACTCAATCATAACCTATCATGTAGTCAACTAAATTAGATGTGGAAGCATAGTGTACTAATTCTCTCCATGCACCATAATAACCTTCCTCAATTATAATTAAACATATTTTGTCATAATCAACCATAATTCTTCCTATATTAGCTCAATCACATTAATAAATGTGGTTGATATACTCCAATCATTGTCATTTTTTACTTTTTATGCACTATTTAGCATATGCAAACGAGGCCAATCCATATATATCAACCACATCTAATAATATGATTAACAGATTAATCTTTATTTTAATTAAATTTTTTATCTTATAGCCATAAATAATTTTTTTTTGAGAGAGATTCTAGTCATATGCTCAATGCAATTTCAGTTATATATATGATTTTGACATATTCTCTTTTTAATTTTAATAAATGAAAATTTAAACATTAAATTAATAATTCACATATCTAAATTTATATTTATAAAACAAAAAAATTATAAAATGAATAATTAAGTTAAAGCTATTAATTTTTTTTAAAAATAACATCCACCGCCTTGATAATGATAATAGTAATAGTAAAAGACATCTTATCTTATACTCACTCGTCTCTAACACTCGAGTTGATAGGGATTTGATCAAATTTGTTTTTTTGGATTATCATTACTTTTTTACGCCGACGATGATCATTATCATTATTAGTCCACTTGGAGAGCGATAAACCTATTGAATGAGTTGTTAAGATATTATTAGTCCACTTGAAGAGCATTAAACCTCTTGAATGAGTTGTTAAGATATTATTACTTCACTTGAAGAAATTGTGCAAGCATGTAAGTTTAGTAGCTGTAGTTCATTCTTGTAATTCATCTGTTTGTGTACTTATAAAGTGTATAGTACAGCTGCAACTACTGAGGAGCTGCTCCCTCCAGCATGGGTAAAATTATCAAGTTTCAAGATTGATGCTCTACATAGTTTCAAGATTCAAGATTGATGGCGCTCCACACAGTTTCAAGATTCCAGGCTGGATTTCTGTAGAGCGAGGGCGAGTGAAGGCTTGCAGTACATGACCTGAACTGAACAGAGATATAAACTATGTCGATGGTTTGGAACACAGCTGCTTCAGTGGTTCACAAAGCTCTGCTTCAGTGGTTCACTTCATTTCTGACACTCATCTTCTTCCTCATATTTCTGATCAAGAAGCACACAACTGGAATTAGTGCTTTGCAGGGAGTCCCACCAGGTAAATTCGGATGGCCTTTAATTGGTGAGACATTAGACTTTTTGGGATGTCAAAGAAAGGGCGCTCCACATGAATTTTTTCACAGTCGGATGAAAAAATATGGCAATGTCTTCTCCACTTCCCTCGTTGGCCACCCGACTGTGGCATTTTGCAGCCCCGAGGGCCACCGTTTCTTGTTCACCAACGAGAACAAACTGGTGGTCTTGTCATGGCCCAAGTCGGTGTCAAAGATCTTAGGAAAATCTCTTAATAATATGAGTGGAGACGAAGCCAAGAGATTGAGGAGAATGTTGATGACGTTTCTGAAGCCGGAGGGCCTTCAGAAATTTGTGGGGCGAGTAGATTCGCTCACCAAACGTCAAATGGCAGAGTACTGGATCGGTAAAGATGAGGTCACTGTTTTGCCTCTGATAAAACACTATGCCTTCACTCTAGCTTGTGACCTGTTCGCTAGCATAACAGATCCTGACGATGTACAAAGGCTGTCGAATGATTTTAAGGTGTTGCAGAAAGGATTGCTGCAGATTCCCATAGATCTGCCCGGCACAAGACATAATAAAGCGAAACATGCAGCTAATGCCATTCGCAAACAACTTGACGATGTTCTTCAGAAGAGGAGAATTGCGTTGCAGGAGGGAAAGGCTTGTCCGGAGCAAGATCTGTTCTCCTTACTGCTCTCTCATGTTGACGAGCGAGGTGAAAAGGAATCTCTCACTGACGATGAAGTTAAGGACAACTTCATCCTGCTTTTATTTGCAGGTCATGACAGTACTACCGCAACAATAACAGGGCTACTCAAATTTTTAGCAGAAAATCCTGACTGCTACGACAGAGTCTTGAAAGGTATTAATTTGACTGATTCTTTCTGTCCGGCAATTTTAGATTTATAGGTCGGTTGGACATTTTGATGTGAAATGTATATTTTAGGAATATTTTGAAATATTCATTTTGGTTGACTAAAAAGACACAAAATATCACAAAACTTTACTGGTCACAAAAAAAAATGATTTTACTTAACTTGATTTAGCCAACTCTTGCATGTGGGAGTAATTACAATTTCCAACATTAATGTGGTTTAAGCCCAATATAACCCTTAAATAATTTTGAAACTTAAGTGACCTTCAATAACTATTTCTCTAATCTTACTAGCTAGAGAAGCCCATCTCACTACTACTGTCAATTCATGTCCAAATCAAAAATGTTTTGACATTCCATTCCCTTAAATTCATGAATTGCCTGACACTGAAAAAGTAAGATCCTCGTCTCTGTTTAGGAAAATGCACCGTCTAGATATGCCAAGGTATGGCTTAGGATACCGTTTAATACCATCATCAAGATTCAAAAATTTTGTTCCATTAGACTGTGAGAAGTCATCAAACCCAAATAAACACAAATTTCTTTAATAGTATATTAAACTTTATTAAATAAATTCACTATTGTTAATCTTTTAATTTCATAAGTTTAATAGCTTGTGCGTTTTGTTTGATATTTGCAGAGCAAGTAGAGATAGCAAATTCAAAGGAGGCGGGGCAACTTCTGCAGTGGCAAGATTTACAAAAGATGAAGTATTCGTGGAGAGCTGCTCAGGAAACGCTGAGACTGCAACCTCCTGCTCAAGGAGGGTTTCGCAAGTCTATCAAAGACTTTACATACGCAGGATACAGAGTCCCTAAAGGATGGCAGGTAAAGCCACTACACAAACAAACATGATAAATCTGTGTTTTAGCTGACTAATAATTATTGCAAGGGGCATCATGTGCAGATGGTGTGGAGTGTGAGCTCAACCCACGTTTCACCTGAGTATTTCAGAGATCCAGAAAAATTCGATCCATCGAGATTTGAGGAAAGAGGGCCTCCTCCCTACACGTATGTCCCATTTGGAGGTGGGCTCAGAACATGCCCTGGTAGTGAGTATGCACGAATGGAAATACTGATCTTTCTGCATAATATTGTGAAGAATTTTAAATGGGAGTTAGTCAATCCAGCGGAAAAGGTGATCATTGACCCCATCCCTTTCCCTGCCAACGGGCTGCCCGTTAGACTTATTCCGCACCCTATATAGGAGAGGAATTTAAATTCTGATATTTGATATTCCAAAAATGTGTGTGAACGTTAGAAAGTCAAGATTATGTTACATATGATCAGTCTATTCCCAGCACTAGTTGCTTTCTTATCAAATTTCCATGGTCTCCCCAATAAAGTATGAGAAGCATCCACGTGTAGTACATCGACGATAGCTTGTTCATTTACCGAGATCTGATGTCTTTTTAGTAAACCATGAAATTTTAAAAGGTGTAGGATGGAAATTTTCTCAAAACTCATTTTCTCAACAATTTATAATTGGCTTATGTGATTTATAATTTTTACCGAGATATCTTTAGGTGATAATTATATGAGAAAAATTTTTTGAACGAGTTTCTAACTAGTGTGGTTCATATTCAGGACTAGATGAGAGATAAAATCAATGCATTAAACTTAAATAGATTTTATTATATTTATATTTATATTTTAATATTAAATTTTTATTTTAATAATTTCATTTTATTATATTTTTAATTAAAAAGATGTTATTTTAATTATTAATTTTTTAAATATCAAGACGTACTTAATCTATGGTCCAAGAGAGATAAATATTAAAATTAATTATTTAATGATGTGTAATTTATTATATTTATCTTTGTATATAATGACAATAATAAACACTAATAAAGTTTGTAACTAATAAAATTCTTAAAATGAAAATTAATTTTAAACAATATTATTAAATAAAATCTATAGGATGAACATATTGAATGGAGGAAGGGCATTTAAATAAATTTATTAATTAATTTTAATTAATAATAATTAATGAACACCGAGGAATATAGGGCACGGATCCAACACTTACTAATACCCCAACAATCATTTCTATTAAGATTGCCAATTTTTTTTTCAATTTCTAAAGCCTCCTTTAACTTACAATTATGAAAATGGTCAATCCTAGCAATGACCTTAGCCTCTTCAATGCAGATGTGATGGTTAGTATTTTCTGCATGTTCTTCTAAAGTAGAGGAGGAGGATCTTCCATGCTTAATGTCAGCTTCATGTTCACAAATCCTTTGATTAATTGATCGACCAATTTCACTAATGTATGGAGCCCCACAAGAGCAAGAAATGATCTAAACACATTTTCTATCTCTGGGGTTTACAGGTTCTTTAACCGATCTAAGAGAGCTACGAATATTGTTAAGGGGCTTGAAATTTGAGTTAACTGGTTCTTTGAAACTTCCTTGCAATCCATTGGTATGAACTCAACTGAATGATTGTTTTCAACTGGTGCTAGTGCAAAGTCAAGTTCCAAAATAATAAGCTCAACACACTGATCTAACGTGTGATTTAGTATTTTCTATAAAGGTTTCACTACCATAGACGATAGAGCCTATTCGAGGGATGATCGGTACGTACCCTTGCCGTTATAGAACCTAGTAGCACTGATCCCATTATAGACCCTTGTCGTGATTGTGGTGTTTGTCCCCCATGCCTTGGTTCCCTTTGTGATGCTCCAGTCCATTATTGCAATCTTGAATAAAACATTTACATATTCTCGTTTGTGTGAATTTCGTTCTATATTAATACTTCCCTCTCCATCGTGTATGTGTGTGTGTAATAATCTCACATTGGTTACAACCTTGAGAATTGGGTGGTTCATTAAGCCCTTGACCCACCAAACCATTTGCCAATGGAGGTAGCCCTTGGGGTCACATGGTGGAGGTTTGCTCATGGTATCCTACTAACATCTGGTGTCAGTGTCGTGATTGTGGTGTCTATCCCCCGTGCCTCGGTTTGTCCCCCGTACCTCGATTCCCTTTGTGATTCTTGAGTCCCTTGTGCATAAAACAAATAAAACGGCACATCATCACCGGTGTTAAGCCGCTTCAAATTATCTTTTTCTTGATCATTCATCTAATTTTGTTTTTTAAACTTTTCTAATGTAAATAAAAAATTTGTGGTGACAATTATAATTATGCACATTCCAATCAATTTTTTTCGAATAAAGCATAAACTATATGCAAATTCAAATCATTAAACACACACCACACAACTAACTCCCCAACAAAATTGTTGTCAACAATTTTTATCTTGTTTATGTAATTCAAATGCAAATATTCAAATTACCCTTTCTTCCTAAGAACAACTCATTATATTTATTTAGTGATTTACCGGTTTCCAAGGATTCGATGAAGTCAAATGATAATATGTTCCTCCTGGAGACTAAAGTTCCAATGTTTTATGTAGAGTCTTAGATAGTTTGTCCACCGCAATTGACATATGTTCCTGAATAATCTGAGTCCTACACGACAACATACAATTCAATTCGTTAATCCTCATAAATTCTTTAAAAAATAAGCATACACTCCATATCTTGGGAACAATATAGACCTACTTGTTTTGGTAGTGGAGGCCAAATTTCATGGCCATTATTTTTTATATAAGAGATAAGTATTCGATCTTCCTTAGGTGGGACACACATTTCAATTGACATAATGCTATAGTAGTGGGCTATACAAAATTTCCTAAATATGGTCACCTGGAAGTAGTGATCCTTCTCGAATCATCATCATATACATACATTCACCCAAATATTGATTACCCCAGTGCTTTATACAATCAAACATTGGCTTCCCCTTATAATTCATCACCTGGGCCATTTTGTGAATGCTTCAAACACATTTAATGTTCATATAATACTGTTATCTCAAACATTTGAAAGTTGATCTTTGAATTTAATTTATAACAAAATAAAACAAAGGTTGATATTTTTTATTTTCTCATCAAAACCGACCAACAACAATTCTGCAACATTACAACCATTCACTACAACCATGAACACATGGTTTAGTAAATGGATATGTTGTGTCTAAGGTTCAGGTGGTCCTTTCAGCAACATTAATGGTGGAGAGAATCCCACAAGTGATGATAAGAATATACAATTGGAAACCCTAGTGGAAACCCAATTACAAATACGTAATATTCCATCTGGATTGAGTGTGGATCCTCTTTTTGACAACCCTTTGGATACGTGGCATTGGCCATCTAGAGTGCCACGCCGCAATCAAGGATTGGGCCACATGTCACTCTATAGTTGATCTATCTCCCAAACCTTCATCCCAATAACAATGCACCATGTTTCCCATGTGACTGGCCCATTTTTCGGCTTCTGATTACCTCCCTCCTGATAAGTCGTATTGCCTAGTCATTAGATTATTTCAACACCACGTCTGCGTAAGGACTGCCATTTCAACAACCCTACTTACATAGTCAACCTGTAACTTTGACTTTTTTCATGTTTTCCAAAAACTCCAGAATGCGATAACTTTCTCATACTATGCCAAATTAATGTGATTAAAGCATTGTTGGAATCAATTCAACAAGCACTACAACTTGGAACTAGTTTCAATAGATTTTGAGCACTTTGATTTTTGAGCATTTTCTGGATCCCCTTGATCACTGCTCCCCACTGGAAACATTTGGACCACTAAAATTATATTTTTACTCAACAAGTAAGTGAGGGTAAAACTCCCTTACTTTTTCGATCTCTATCAACCTTGCTTTGCTTAGACATGTACCTTTGAGCCCCACATGAAGATACTTCACATTGCCTCTGGGTTAAGTTCTTATTCTCCTATCAAGTATAGTATCTTCATTTAACTCATTCAAATATTCAGGAGAAAAATTTTCTATAGATGGAATATGAACATTTTATTCTTGATTAACAATCATAGGAGGCTCATACAATCTCAAGTTTTCCACATTGAAAATAGAATAAATTTTCATGTAAGGTGGAAAATCTAATCGGAAAGTGTTATTACCCATATTCTCAAATATTTTGAAAGGACCATGTCTGATTGGTTTGAGATTTTTACCTTTACCTTGCAATCTTTCCTTGCTGATGTATAACCAAAATTGATCTCCCACTTGGAAATTATTATCAATTCAATGCTTACTATGCCTTGCTTTGTACTTGGCTTAGTTTTTCTCCTGCTATTCCTGTACCATTTGATGCAGTAATTGGATTTTTTCAATGAGATTCTTTGCTTTGTCCACATCACTATGTCCATCTACTGCAATATCTTTACCAAAGATGAAATCTAAAGGAGACTTTGGAAAATAACCCAAACAACTTCAAATGGAGATACTCGTGTCGATGAATTCTTAGCATGATTGTAGGCATGTTGGATGTAATGGAAATTCTCATTCCAAATCTTAGGATTCTTACCACAATATCCTCAAAGAAGATGCACTAATGTTTTCTCACTACTTTTGTCTAACAGTTAGTTTGAGGATGAAATGTTATGCTCTTCTTCAACTTTGTGTCCATGAGTTCCCATAAACTTGACCAAAAATTCCTGATAAATCGATAATATCAATCATAAATAATAGAAGTATGTAAACTAAAGTGAACCCAAACATTTTGGAAGCCAATTTGTGCAATTTGTTCAGTTCTGACATGTTTCTTACAACGCATCAACACACACATTTTCCTGAAATGTTCCACTACGACATATAAATAATCATGACCTTTTCTAGATATTAGTAGCCCCCCAACAAAATCCATAGAAAAAATTTCTCACGGCCGAGAGGGGATAGGAAGTGGAGTGTATAAACTCAATTTCCTATTACTTGATTTACTAGTAGTGCACACAGATCATCATTTTACATATCTTGATACAATTTCATTCATACAAGGCCAATAACAATACCTCTATAGCTGAGAAACTCTTTTTCCTACACCAAAGTGACCGACAATAATTTAAGTATGGGCTTCTCTTATGACATTAAGTCTTTCGCCAGGTGGAATCTTTCGATGGTGGTGATGGTCCTTGTAGGAGAGCCTTTCAAATTTACTCACAATGGTTTCTAACTCCGGAGGAGTAGATTCAATTCTTCATGCTCATTTTCATTAGCCAAATTTTGAAATTTGATTAATGAATAAAATACTTAAAAAAAGTCATTATGCAATATTAGCTCCTTCCATTAAAAACCAAATTCAAAATCTTTTAAAAGCTCAACGCTTTGGCAAATGAATCAAAGGTTAAACCTTCACCATATAATAATATTCCAACTCTTTCGAAATATTTATAAAACCCATTTTACAAAATCAAACCTTTGAACTCGCTCTACATTGATTTGTATGGAACCCACGAATTCAATGTTTAACATTAACATTTTCAAAACTGACATTTACCATTGAAACCAATGCCTAATCTTTTGGCCCACATAATCAAATTTTAATGAACGATTTTAAATGGGATAAACACTGGGCCATACCTCATTAAATTCCATGCAGCTTAAATAGCGATCGCCCTTGGATCTTCTACTCTTGAGATCGAATGCATATCACGTAACTTTCACCACAAAGATTTATCACTTAAATCTTACACGAAATTGGCAGTTTGGGACTGATGACATGTTAAAAAATAATTGGATCGCGTGGATTTTTGGAAAACCGCTCCTTAGGTCTAGAGGCACGCGAAACCGGTAGTTATCCACCCAAAACCGCTTTTCAATTTCAGATGCTTAGAACGCCAGTTTTCACAGACTTTTTATTCGATTCTGTTCAAAATTCCTTGCTCCTCTCTAACACGTCTTCTCTGCGTTGAAGCTTGAATCGTTCGACCTTGACAGCCATTTAAATAACTAGAATCGATGCAAGTTTAACCACATTCAATAACAAAGATTAACACTACTTACACCTTTTCCAACAAAAGGCTGAATCTTATCAATTTCTTATGTTGTGACTTAAACATAAGAATCGTTATCGATTTTTATAAATCAATCCCCTTTCCTCAACGTACAATTTACCAGCAAGTATCAGATAATAAAAAGAATCTTCATCGTTGGAAAAAAAAACAGAGTATTCTTTTATAGATATTGATATACATTAAATTGCAGTCAAATTAATGCAAGATATGTTGTATAACTCAGCAATTCAAAAAGAGTCAAACCCCCTCCTTCCTACTGTTAACATAATTTTTGATTCACACTTAGTGTACATATAGTGATATCAAACTCAATAATATTTCGAAGGTAAAAACCTTCGGGGATTGCCAGCATACACAGTAATTAGAAATATTGCAATCTTTATTGAAACAAATCCTCACAAATAATTCTTCTCGCCCAACTCCCCCTTTCTCCATTACATAGATTACAATTTATAATTTTATTACAGAACAAAAATCTTCTCAATTAGGATCGAATTTCCTAAATTGGGAGAAAATCTTACTTGCCCAATATCCTCCTAGAACCTATCAACTACTGCTAGATATTCTCGACAATTTAGCATTTATTAAAACTAGTTATCTCTAAATATTCTCCTAATTTATTACAAAAAATAATAGTATTAATTTTTTTGAGGAATTCAATCCTCTCATTAAAATTTGACTTTCACCCATCAGTGAATGAATTTTAACTCAGCTAGCCACAACATCTGAACAAGCTTTCACATTGCTGGCTAGAATCTAATGCACCTGCATCAGACTTCCGAGGACAAAACTCTTCATGGGCTCCTGTCCATGAACTCCTTTAGAGAACTGCCCAGTTTCTACAACACAGCTTCTGTCATCCACGTAGCATCTTCAATTAGCTGATTCTTCCATTTAATCAAGTATTGGAAATACTCTTGTCCTCTGGTTCTCTTAAACACCTTTTTGTC
The DNA here is from genome assembly GCA_034641835.2 of Pinus albicaulis. Classification (NCBI taxonomy): domain Eukaryota; kingdom Viridiplantae; phylum Streptophyta; class Pinopsida; order Pinales; family Pinaceae; genus Pinus; species Pinus albicaulis. The sequence continues at coordinate 1,271,532,967 of CM076574.1, read as the reverse complement.
TAAGATCATCTCTGGTTGTAATGGTTGTGCTGCAGGTAACTATTTTACCCAATAAATTTGCTCTTTGTCTTCTGGTCTTTCCTATGTGCCACCATTTTCATACCTGTACAAATCTGCAACATTAAATATTGGAGATATTCCAATATCTGATGGCAATCTAATTTCATAGGCATTAGTAGAAAATTTTCTTAGAATTCTGCATGGTCCTATCTTTTTAAACTTCAGTTTGTTATACTCTATTTTTGGAAATCTGTCTTTCCTCAAGTCAGCCAAAACTAAATCACCAACTTCAAATTGAACTTCTCTTCTGCTCAAATCCTCTCTGCTTTTGTACTTGATATTGTTGTCTTGTAACTGCTACTTCACATGCTCATGAATTGCTTGAAACTCTGAAGCAAATTCTTCACCTTTAGCACTTCTCATTTCTGCCTTTCCCAAATTTCTCAATTCAGAAACTCCTCTTGGGTGCATCCCATAAACAATATGGAATGGACTCTGTCCTGTAATTATGTTTGGTGAATCATTGTATGCATATTCTGCCTGTGGTAAGATATGATCCCATTGATTAGGATGTTCTCCTGCAAGACTTCTCAAAAGATTACTTCTGTTTACTACCTCAGTCTGCCCATCAGTCTGAGGATGATAAGCTGAGCTGAAACTCAGATTAGTACCGATATTCTTCCACAATGTCCTCCAAAAATGACCAAAAAACCTGGTATCTCTATCAGAAACAATTCTCTTAGGTAACCCATGTAATCTAACAATTTCTTTCAAAAAAAAATTAGCAACATGAGTAGCATCACTGGTTTTATAACATGGAATAAAATGTGCCATCTTTGAAAATCTGTCAACAACAACAAAAATTGTATCATTCCCTCTCTGTGTCTTAGGAAATCCTAAAACAAAATCAATGCTTACCATATCCCAAGGTCTGTCTGGAATAGGTAATGGAATGTACAAACCTGCATTCTGGCTTCTTCCCTTAGCATGCTGACAAATTTTACAATTCTTCACATACTTTTCCACTTCAGATCTCATTTTTGGCCAATAATAAGAATGACTAAGCTGCTCATAAGTTTTATCAGTAACAAAATGTCCAGCAAGTCCACCACTATGCTTCTCTCTGATGAGATTTTCTCTCATGGAACAATTTGGTATACACAATTGATTCCTCCTGAACAACAAACCCTCTTACAAGAAATAATCCAACCACTGACTTCTATCTATCAAAAAAGGATTCAAACATGCTTCAAATGCTTCCTTGAAATCCAAGTATGTTTTATAAAATTCTTTAAGAAAGTCAAAACCTACCACTTCAATCTGACTTTCTTGGACAAGAATGTTCTTCCTACTCAAGGCATCAGCTGCCTTTTTTGCTTGGCCACTTATGTGTTTTAAAACAAAGTTGAAACTTTGAAGATATTCAACCCATTTAGCATGTTTTTTATTTAACTTAGGTTTCTGCATAATGTATTGTAAAGCATGATTATCTGAGTATAGTACAAATTCTTTAGACATTAAATAATGTCTCCACTTCTTCAATGATTGTATTATTGCATAAAATTATTTGTCATAAGAAGAGTATTTTCTCCTTGTGTCATTCAACTTCTCACTGAAATATGCTACAGGCCAATCTTCTTGACATAAGACAGCTCCAATAGCTTCTCCACTGGCATCATACTTTACTTGAAATGTTTTTGTAAAATCAGGCAACACTAATACAGGTTTCTCTGTTATTTTCTATTTTAAAAACTGAAAAAAAATTTCAGCTTCAGTAGTCCACTTGAATGGTTGTTTGTCTTTCTTTATAGTTTCAATGATAGGTGCATTAATCTTGCTAAAATTCCTTATGAATTTCCTGTAAAAACTAGAAAGTCCATGGAAACTTCTTACCTCAAAGACACTTTTTGGTGAAGGCCACTCCACAATTGCTCTGACCTTTTCTGGATACATCTTTAATCCTTCAGCAGAAACAACAAAACCCAGGTACACCAGCTCTTCTTTCATGAATGAACTCTTCTTCAGATTTATCAGCAACTTCTCTTGATGTAATTTCTTCAAGACATAGTTAAGATGCCTTAAATGTTCTTCTTTTGTTTTGCTGTAAATTAGTATGTCATCCAGATATAATATTACAAATTTACCAATAAACTCTCTTAATACTTCATTCATGAGCGTCATAAAAGTACTGGGTGCATTTGATAAGCCAAAAGGCATTACCATCCATTCATACAATCCCTCATTTTTCTTAAAGGTTGTTTTCCATTCATCACCTTCCCTTATCCTAATCTGATGATACACACTTTTCAAATCAAGTTTTGAAAAATATCTTGCTCAACTCAAACAGTCCATTAAATCTTCAATTCTGGGCAAAGGAAATCTATACCCGATTATTATCTTGTTGATTTCTCTTGAATCAGTGCACATTCTCCAGCCTCCATCTTTCTTCGGGCTCAACACAGTAGGTATTGCACAAGGACTCAAACTTTCTCGAACCAAACCTTTGTCAACCAATTCCTACACTTTCTTTCTGATTTCTTCATTTTCTGCTGGAGTCATTCTGTAAGCTACTTTTTTTGGTAGATTTGATCCTGGAATCAAATCTATATGATGGCTGATTTTTGTTACAGGTGGTAACTCATTAGGAAAATCATCCACAATTATATCACAATAATTTTCCAACATTTCTTGAATTTCAATTGACAAATCAGATATTTTTGTAGAAGTAAGTACTACTTTAGGTTTGCAAACTGAAGTAAAATTTACCTCTTCTTCAATCTGTTGCAAGTATTCTTTTCCACTCAGCAATAAAGCCTTTGGATCAGACTTTTTGCTTGATGCTTCTCCTTCTTCCATTGGCAACAATGTTTGATACACACCATCCCTGAAGAATTTGTAAGTGTTTCTCTTACCATCATGTACTGCTCCTTTGTCATACTGCTAAGGTCTACCCAGCAGTATATGACATACATCCATAGGCATTACAACACACATTATCTTATCTTTGTAGTTGCCCATCGGCAACTCTATCTCACACTTTTCTTTTACAATCAGCTGATGGCCCTTTTGAAGCCATGACACCTTGTAGGGTGTTGGATGTTCCCTTGTTTTCAACTTCAACTTTTCTATCACCTCTGTAGAAACCAGACTGTCTGTGCTGCCACTATCAATGACTAATTGATAGCATTTCCCTTGAACTTTGCATACACTCCTGAACAAAGTTTTCCTCTGTGCTCGTTCAGCAACTTCCTTTGCTTGCTTCAGCAAAACTTTGTTAACAACCAAAGATTCTCCCTTCTCTGGCACAATCTCTCTCTGCTTCAGGCAACTTTGCTACTTCTTCAGTTTGAGCAATTATTGCATTTCTCTGACTAGTACCCACATTCTCTTTCTCTAGGCACTCAAAGGCTCTATGTCCCAATTTGTTACATCGATAACATCTTACTTCTCTTCCTCTGCTTCTGCCTCCTCTTCCTCTGTGGGAATTTCTTCTGCCACTTTCATCACCATCTGTGTGTGCATGTTGAGGTGAGCTGCTGCTAGCTCCATCCTTTGGTGCTATAGATCTCCCTCTACCACCTTGAATTCCCTTTCCTCGAAAAGTACCTCTTCCTTTGGCAGACTGCTTTATCAGCAGTTTCTCTTCAGCTTTCAAGGCCATTTGATAAGCCTCTTCAACTGACTTAGGAGAAAAAATACTGATTTCATCTTGGATCTCTAATCTGAGACCATCCACATACTTGGCAATCTTCTCTGCTATGATTTGTCCAGCTCTTATGCTCACTTTGTAGAATTCTTCTGTGTACTCTTTCATATTCATTAGTATTTGTCTAAGATTCTACATTTCTCTAAACAATGTAAGCTGATAATCACTAGGCAAGAATTTACCTTTCAGTTTGGCCACCATTTTGCTCCAACTTTTGATTGGTTGTTTTCCAGCTCTACTTCTCTCTGCTTGCACTCCATCCCACCAAAGGGTTGCATGTCCCTTTAACCTTGTGACTGCAAATTTAACTCTTTTGACTTCAGCCATATATTCATAGTCAAAGAATTTATTCATCTCATTGATCCAGTCTATCAACTCCTTTGGATTCAATCCTCCTGCAAAAGATGATACTTCAAGTCTAGGCTTGGATGTAGATCCCAAAACTGTCTTAAAGAATCTCATCTCAGGGGTCACTGACATCTTCAGGATCCCTTGGTTGTCTTACTTCAATTGCTTCCAATCTGGCTTGGATTTCCAGCATAGTCTCCAGTACTTCTGCATTAGCAACTAGTCTACCTCTTCTCCTACTAGCAGCACCTCTACCAATTCGGATAGCCATGCTAGATTTCTTCTTCTGACTCTGGGAAGTCTGCCCAATCTCTGGTAAATGCTTTGAAGTCGGCTTTGATACCACTAATGATGGCGGTGATGGTGTTGGCGTTAAGGAGAGCCTTTCAAATTTACTCACAATGGTTTCTAACTCCGGAGGAGTCGGATTCAATTCTTCATACTCATTTTCATTCATCAAATTTTTAAAATTTGATTAATGAAATTAAAATAACTTAAAAAAAAGTCGTTATTCAATATTAGCTCCTTCCATTAAAACCAAATTCAAAATATTTTAAAAGCTCAACACTTTGGAAAATGAATCAAAGGTTAAACCTTCACCATATAATAATATTCCAACTCTTTTGAAATATTTATAAAACCCATTTTACAAAATCAAACCTTTGAACTTGCTCTACGTTGATTTGTATGGAGCCCACACATTCAATGTTTAACATTAACATTTTCAAAACGGACATTTACCATTGAAACCAATGCCTGATATTTTGTCCCACATAATCAAAGTTTGATGAACGATTTTAAATGGGATAAACGCTGGGCCATACCTCATTAAATTCCATGCAACTTAACTAGTGATCGCCCTTGGATCTTCTACTCTTGAGATCGAATGCATATCGCGTTACTATCACCACAAAGATTTAGCACTTAAATCTTATGCGAAATTGGTAGTTTGGGACTGATGACGTGTTAAAAAATAATTGGATCATGTGGATTTTTGGAAAACTGCTCCTCAGGTCCAGAGGCACGCGAAACCGGTAGTTATCCACTCAAAACTGCTTTTCAATTTTGGATGCTTAGAACGTCGGTTTTCACAAACTTTTAATTCGATTCTATTCAGAAATCCTTGCTCCTCTCTAACACGTCTTCTCTATGTTGAAGCTTGAATCGATTTACCTTTACAACCATTTAAATAACCAGAATCGATGCAAGTTTAACCACGTTCAATATCAGAGATTAACACTTCTTACGCTTTTTCCAACAAAAGGCTGAATCTTATCGATTTCTTATGTTGTGACTTAAACATAAGAATCGTTATCGATTTTTATAAATCGATCATCTTTCCTCAGTGTACAATTTACCAACATGTATCAAAAAATAAAAAGGATCTTCATCGTTGGAAAAAAAACAGAGTATTCTTTTATAGATACTGATATACATTAAATTGCAGTCAAATTAATGCAGAATATGTATAACTCAGCAATTCAAAAAGAGTCAAAACCCCTCCCTCATAGTGTGAACATAATTTTCGATTCACACTTAGTGTACATACAGTGATATCAAACTCAATAATATTTCGAAGGTAAAAACCTCTGGGGATTGCCAGCATACACAGTAATTAGAAATATTGCAATCTTTATTGAAACAAATCCTCACAAAAAATTCTTCTCGACCAACTCATCCTTTCTCCATTACAGAGATTACAATTTATAATTTTATTACACAACAGAAATCTTCTCAATTAGGGTCGAATTTCCTAAATTGAGAGAAAATCTTACTTGCCCAATATCCTCCTAGAACCTATCAACTACTGCTAGATATGCTCAACAATTTAGCATTTATTAAAACTACTTATCTCTAAATATTCTCCTAATTTATTACAGAAAATAATAATATTAAATTGTTTAAGGAATTCAATCCTCTCATTAAAATTTGACTTTGACCCATCAGTGAATGAATTTTAACTCAGCTAGCCACAACATGTGAACAAGCTTTCACATTGTTGGCTAGAATCTATCTCTGCATATCAAATACACAAATTGCCAAGATGATACAATAATTTGTTATGAACATGATAATACAACTCTTCAACATGATTTCATTGAATCAAAGTTTCATAAAAATCTTTAAAATCTTCATCTTGAGCATACTATTCAATATAAATTTCATGCATGATTTAATTATGCTTAAGAATGACATATGCATTAACAATAGGCATTGAAAAAATATCTGCAAATTTGTTGTAAATGCCTTTCTTATACCTGATAACCAAATGAAATTGCTACAGAAATCCCATCCATATGAAATGTCTAGCTTGTTGTATCTTGGTTTGCGATTTTAGATATTGCAATCGTTGATGGTCAGTATGAATAATCGTTTCTTTACCCATCAAATAATGATTCCATTTCTTCACGCTATGTACAAAAGCATACAATTCTTTATCATAATTTGGATAGTTAATTAATGCATTGGAAAAAGTCACAAAATGATAACACATAGACTTATGATATTGCATCAACACTACCCCCATAACATATTTGATTGCATCGGTTTGAATTTGAAGTGGTTGCTTAAGTTTTGGAAGTGCTAAAACTAGTGTTGTACTGATTTTATATTTCAAAGTGTCGAAGGATTTTTGCTGTTTTCCTGCCTATTGAAAATTCCTGTTTCACACTTTTCAAAACATGTAATGGTGCTGCAATAGATGAGAGGTTAGCGATAAATTTTCTCCAATAATGGGATGCTCCCCAAAATCTCCTAATTTTTGTTACATTATTGGGTTTAGGAGAATTCAAAATAAATTCAACTTTGGAGGGATCAATTTCATTTTTCCGCGTCCTACAATATGACCTAAGTAAACCAAAGAGGTTTTCCCAAATTCACTTTTAGAGATCTTCATATACAATTTTTCCTTTTTTCAAGACATCTAAAACTTGTTTTACATGTTTGACATGCTCTTCATGAGTCTTACTAAAAATCAGAATATCATATAAGTATACCATGACAAAATAATCAAGGAATGGTCATAATACATCATTCATAACTCTCATGAATGTGGTGGGTTCATAAAAATGCCCAAACGACAAAACTAACCATTCACACAATCCTTGTTTTGTCTTAAAAGAGTTTTTCCAAATATCATCTTCAACAATATTTATCTGATGATAATCACTTCTGAAGTCTAACTTAGTAAAATAAATGACATCCTTTCACTCATCTAGAAAATCATTAATGCGAGGAAGAGGATGACTATTCTTTACCATGATCTTGTTCAAAGCTTGGAAATCGACACATATGCGCCATGTACTATCTTTCTTTGGAACCAAAACAATAGGAGACCCATAAGGAGATGTACTAGGCCTGACAACCCCCTTTTCAAGAAACTCTTGGATTTGTCTTTTGATCTGTCTTTTGATTTGTATTTTGATTTGTCTTTTGATTCTGTAATTTCCTTTGTTAAAATTGTTTGAACTAGGCTAATATAGGGTTAAAATGGATCTAATTTGTTTTTTAGTTTCCTTAATTCAAATTGTTTGAACTAGGATGTTTTGTAATTTCTTCAATTCAAATTGTTTAAGCTAAGGTTGTTCCGTAGTTTCTTCACTTCAAATTGTTTGAATTTCCTCATTTCATAAACTAAAGGGAACATATTGTCATGTAGTAACTATTCAAAACACCTATAAAACTAAGATACAAGGTTAAGAAGGATATATGTTGTTCCGTAATTTCCTTTCCATTGTTTAAATTTCCACATTTCAATTTTCTTTTGGCTTTTTGAATTTATATTATATATATGAATGAGAAATGGGTATAGCCTAGGGAAGAAATTTCCTCCCTCTTAGCTAGAAGGCAAGAGAGAGGTTGTTGGTATTAGGATAACCATCAATATAGACTCCCTTAAGAGCCCAATTTAGTTACTCTATTCCAAAGAATATGTATGTCAACTTACAGGACCTGAACATGGGTGGGGAGGGTAACCACCATTCCACCTGTTGTTACATTATTTGTTTTTTATAAGTTAACATGGTAGTTTGAAAATAAAAATATAAAATGCTAAGTTATAACATCGATGAAAAATAAAAATTTAAAAAAATGTTAGGAAAATTATATTTTATTATATCCATGTTAGAAAAAATGATAGAGTAGTTTTCTCTAAATAAAGGAGGCAAAAGAAAAAATGTTAGGGAAGCATGAAATAAAAATTCTTATGCTTTAGTGTTTAAAAAAATAAATGGCCGCCTGTTTAAATGCGCCATATTTTCAAAATGTAAAGTTTTTAATCTATGTATGTTCAAACCTTTGAACAAGGGTTTAAATGTTCATTTATTAAAATGATATATATGTGCATGTGCATTTTATTATAAGGTTGCTAACGAAAAAGTAGTCAAATCATTGGAGATAAAGCACTTGCAATTTTTGATGGTAGAACTCGAGCTCCCCTTAGATCTACGGGGGAGATCAAATTCACACCCCCCCCGGACAGTTTCTTGTTAATGCGGGGAGGGGGGGGGGCCTCCGAACTCCGGTATTAATGGCTGCCCTTTTCTGCGACGTGGCAACACCGTATAAATTTGCACCCCCTCCGCCTAAAACAAAAAAGCAGGAGGTACCCCCCTTGAAATCCTCCTTCGGTTTTCAACGCTCACGACTGTTTTTCCCGCACCACAACCGTTGGTCCACCAGTCAGTCATATCCCTCCACGTCACTTTTCCATTTTGCCTTAATGCTCCAATTATACCCATTAAATCATCCTGATGGGCAATAAATTTGTTCTTGGACCATTAATCACATCGTTATGCAATTAAACCTCTTTTGACTATTAACCATGATCGTTAAACTCGAAGTGAAGCCTATAAAATTACCAGCAGTCTCTCGTTCTTTACTATAAATCCTCCTTCAAATTTCTTTCATCCTCCATTTCATTTCACAGCAAGTTGTCATTTCTTTAATTGCCCTTCATATTCCTGAAACCCTGTCATCGCTTCTGTAACCCGAGTTTAAAAGTCATATACTAGTCTATACCAGTCAAGCATGGCACCTAAGGCCAAAACCAATAAACAAACGACTCCTAAGGGTAAAGGTAAGAAACGAGTGTTACACCAATTTTTGGTCATCTAACATGTTACTATTAGATGGACCAAAGTACACCATGTAAGGCCAATTTTACCCTAAGTGAAATTTCTTTCACTATCAAAAATAACTTAGTAATCCTTAATTTATTAAGTTGTTTATCGTCTAAAAAGGAAACCCCATGAGGAAATATTGAATAAATCCATATTTGTTTGATTTTACTCAAGGGATAATTAGTTAAACAACAGTTTAATTAATATTCCTAGTCATATTTAACCCAAAACAAGAAAAGTAATTAGATAAACCATTTTTTATCTTAAAATTTTCTAGGAATAATTATTTAAAACATTATTTAAATAATATTCCTCGTTAAATTTGACTAAATCATTTATAAATATTCCATAAAAGTTGGATCTAGATTTTGTTAATAACATTTTAATTATGCACCAATATTCTAGACTAACTCAATATTTTGTTATAAATAGAAGGGTTTTTCCATTCATTCATTACCTTTTGTTACTTAAAGATCACTACAGATCTATACTTTTGGTCTGACTTTGATCCTCCATCATTGTTATATTTTTCTATCTTTTTGCATGTGAGCTCCCTTTGAGTTCCATTTTTGTCTAGGTTTTCTACACCATCAAGAGAGAGAGATATTAAATCTGAAGCGTTGAGGACATACAAGAACCCATCCCATTGAGGGGGACTGGTAACATCTTTCTATGTTCCCTTCCCAGGTGTCATAAATACACAAATTCTTCAAAAATATTCTTATCTTGTCTATTGGATGCATGAATTAACTCTTGCTTTTATTTACTGCTTAATGTTTTTAATTGCATAGATCTGGATTTTGTAGCATTTGTCTTGGTCAACTAAATGCAGATATAAAGAAATTGGCAACCATCTTTGATGTTAGGGCTATTTGTTATGCACAACTAAAGTGATATTTTTTCATAAGCTTATGATTAGAATTCACACCAACAACTGGAAACTCCACTGGGGATCGAACCCAGAATCTCTCGTTTCGTAGACCACTAGGCATTTTTCTATGTGGCAGCACCATTGATTCACCCTTATTTAGAGCATCCAAGTTGAGTCATCATTGCATTCATGGAGTCTATCCCTAGTCCCTTTGTATCCTGCCATAGTCCTCCATCCTTCATTGCTTTACCCCTCTCTCGTGTCCCACACTTTGGCCTTTAGTCATACTGTCCCCTATCCCCTTTGATATTGTGTCAGTTGCTGCCAAGTCATCCATGCTCTTCATGCTCTAATAAGGGAAGTCGTCAACACACTACTCATGATTAGAACTGGATCATGGACCAGAATGATAGCTCAAAATTCAAAGTGCTTAGAAGAGTTTCGAACCTAAATGACCAGAAAGGTCTTGTCGCTACGATTCTGGCGCTATGAACGGTTCGTAAAACGAAGGTCGTATGCAAAAGTTATTAAGGTTTGAAGTCTCCAGTAAACTCCATTTTTCCGCTGACCAAAGTTGACTTTTCTGAATTTGAAAAAATTAAAAAAAGAATACTTCAAGGAATATTGCGAGAATATTCTAGGGAATATTCCCTAGAATATTCCAAGCGGGTGAATGGAATGCTGACAAGTAGCATGGGAGGATTGGTTTATGGCTTGATTTTTATGTGGACAGATCAATAGCAGGCCGCCACATGGCAGGCCTAGAGGCCGCCATGTAGCCAATGAACTGTAGTTAAAATTTTTTATGGAGGCCCGGGGTTTCGAACGCTTGACCTGTCGTGAACAAAGCCAACACAAAACCGTTTCGTCTGCCCGTTAGTTCTTATAAATCTATGGGTAAAGGTTCTATTTAAATTTTAAATAAGCTGTCGACGAAAAAAAAAGGGGGCTAACCCTAAGTGTGCAGATGACCGTGACCAGGTGCCAAGGGCTAACTGCCCAATGGTTACAGTGGCAGTTGGAGCCACATGTGACCGCTCCCAAACATTTATTACATGGCAATATAGCGGAACAATTAGCGGTTACCCCGGTGGGTTGGGCGGTGGTCCATGTGACCCCACCCACCAAACATTTAATTTGAAATTTTACAGTTTCGTCGAATCTGGAGGGCGTGCCCAGATTTGGTGCTTTCCACCAAATTTAACTCCAGCTAGCTCCAGTTGCTCCACATTTGGTCGAGTTTGTTTAGGGATATTGGGCAAAATTGGTTTTGGCCATAACTCCCTCAATATTGAACGAAATTGGATGAAATTTTAGTCAATTTTGGGTCTCTTCGACCTCCTGAACACTTTGGGACAGGTTTCAGGTCGAATGGAGGTGATATTAAATAGATTTTTCTTCATGGAAGATGGAGGATCCATCAGGGCCACCATGAGACAAATTCAGTTTGAGGCCTAACCAGGGGAGTTAGAGTCCTTTTCCAGAGTTCCTATAGTCTAAATTGGATAATTAAAATCTTTTGAATTTGATGAAATGGTTTGCAGAGCTTGTAGAAAATTTTTGAAGGCTGAAAAGCTTCAATAATGTTCCAAGGGCCATTAGTGCCAACTTTTGCTAGCAGCAGTGCAAGGCTTAAAAGAGATGTTTGAGACCATTTGCAGTGAACCAATGGTCATTCTTGACTGGAAAAATCATTATGAATCTATTTACAGAGGTTTAAACAATTTTTAAATAATTTGAGAGGTTGAAAACTCAGTAGAGAAGTTTTCCTTGACCCTAGTGCCAAGGGGTGCCGATATGTGATTGAGGCGAAACCGGAGCAACCAGAGGCCATTTTTTATGAATGAATAGTCTTAATTGACAATTTCAGACATTTTGGAACCAATGGAAGTGGTTTCAAAACATTTTGAGAACTTTGGGAGCTTGAAAAGCTGATGTGAAGTTTTGGGTAGCCCTGGGAAAACTGCGGAGGATAGCCTATTTGGGGAATGCAGTGCTCAATTTGAGAAATTTATCAGTTGATATTTGATGTTTGATGTGTGTTGGATACAACATTAGTGGTTTCAGTGACAGAAACAGAATTCTGAGGGAGCTTGTGCCATTTGGAAGCTCAGAGTAGCTTAGTGCACCAATAGAAGGAATCGTATCAACAAGAGCCTAAAGCTGTTTACAAAATTTGGAAAGCCATTAGAGGGATTTAAATGGTATTTTCAGTCCTTTGGATCATTGTTGTATTCATTGGAATTAAGTATTCACTTTGTAAAAAAAACTTACCATACTCCCAAAGAGCTGAGTCATGATGACAAAGCTCAAAGGAGACATAGCCCATGAGATTTCGGGTGAAATCCTAGATTAAAATTGCTATTGTGTTTGAATTATTACTTGCTGCATTATGTTGTTGTCATACATGTTAAATTGCATCCAGAACAAAATAACTTAAGACACATAAATAGTAAATATTCATACACCACTTTCAAGTAAATAATTCCGAAAAATTGTCAAGTACAAGCTAGATCATTTTAATTTAATCTGAGTGGTAGGTTCTTGAAATACATACAAGTTATCCAAACCATTTTCAGATCAGGTTGGTATCGGAGCATAGTTGCTTGCTTGACAGAGCACTTGGTTGCTTGATTGTATAGCTTGAAAGGTGTTTAAACAGTGTAAAAGATTGACTGTTTTACTGTTTTCAAACTGATTGTTGTTTGAGTTTGCTTGAGATTTGGGGATAGCTACTGATTAGCTAAGTCTTGGAGAGAAAAAAAGGAAGAAAGAGTTGAAGGCATATTCCTTACCCCAAAGGACCTCAAATTCACCCTTGGAAAACAAACCCTCTTGAAGATTTTTTGTTAAGAAGCTCTTGGAGTTTGTTTGTTGTTTGGTTGCTTGAATAAGAGTTTGTCTTCACAACCATTTGGTTCAAAAAAAGAATCTTTTTCATTTGTTTTGAAAGCTTTGAGAACTTTGTTGAAGTTCCTTTTGTTCATTGACATCATAATGACAACTTCTACAGGTGAAGTTTCCTCCTTCGCAAGATTCTTCGATGATGATATGAAGCGTGACTTTATTATATTGAAGGACATGGTGTAGATTTTGTTTGAGGACAAAAGAGGAAGCACTAAAATTTGTGAGCAATTGTTTTCCATGAAGGAAGAGAAGGAAGAAATTCTTCAAATATTGCATGATATGGAGAGGCAGCTCCATCAAGCCTAAGAGGCTTTGAACAAGAAAATGCATGAGGAAGAGGTAATCCATTTTAATTTGTCTTCAGTTTCCTCATTAGAAAGATGTGTTGGTTCTTTTGAAAATCACACAAAAGGTATAGCGTTCAAGTTGATCATTAAAATGGGCTATGAAGGCAAAGGGTTAGGTAAGCATGCACAAGGCATGGTTGAACCTGTTTCGGTTGAGGAACGACCCAAGAATCTTGGTCTTGGTTATGTGCAATTTAATGGCGAAGACTCCAAAGCCATGAAGGCATGTGAGGCTATTTCAAAGAGAACTTTCATTCCAAGTTCTAAGGTGCAAATATGTCAAATTTGTTTCAAAGATGATTGCCATTCCTTAAAGCCTTTGTTGCAGCAAGAAGATGGTAGACATGCAGCTTATGGCGAGCATGCAAGTTCATACAGTTTTTAAGACAAGAACGATGATGTTAGTCTGCAAATGAAAGCTGTAGCCTCTACTAGTTCATCTTCTCTTGAAGACAAAAAGGATGAACATTCAAAGTAGTACAATAGATATAAATCTTCCCATGATAAATTTGATTGTGTTTCCGCAAAGCATGATAATTTTACATGCTTAAATGGAAGAAATATTTGTTATACATATAGTGGTCGATTTAACCATGATGTTTCAAGATGATGGATGAGAAAGAAAGCATGCAGGAAGCAGATGAGGCAAAGGCAACTTTCAAAGAAGGTGCATAATATTTTCACATATTGCCAAAAGAGGGGACATGATGTCTCTCATTGTTGGACTTTTCATCCAACTAGTTGTCCCAAGCACATGCAACAAGAGGACATAATGTAAGGCACAAGTGGAACTGCAGATTCCATTATTGATGTGAAAATGGAAGATTCACATGAGGAAGTGTTGTAGCAGCAAAAGTTTCCATGGAGGTGGCTTGGTAGGAAGTGGATGAACTTCTTGGTACAGTAAGACATACTCATTTTGTACATATGCAAATTTCGGTTGTATGCATGTATTTCATGCTGTAATATCTCGTTTGTTTGAGCCACCTTGGATCATTGATAAAGGCAGTGATGTACAGTTTACTTCTGCAAATTTCTCGCTAGAAATTTTTTGAGAGAGTGCAAGAAAGACAGCTCTTGACAGGAGGATAAGCATCGAGGAAGGGAAGTGTGAATTGCTTTCTAGTTGTGGTTCAAAGTCACTAGCTATGCAAGGCAAGTGTTTGGAGGCTGAAGAGAAGAGGGTGAAGTATTCTTATTTGTTGTACAGACCAGTTTCAGTATTCCAGAGAGCTTTTTGGGTCCAAAAGCTTCTCATTTGGGAGGTGTGATCAGAACTGGATCATGGACCAAAATGATAGCTCAAATTTCAAAGTGATCAGAAGAGTTGTGAACTTAAATGAATGGAAAGGTCTCATCGCTGCGATTCTGGTGCCATGAATGATTCGCAAAATGGAGGTCGTATGTGAAAGTTATTAAGGTTTGAAGTCTTCCGTAAACTCCATTTTTTAGCTGACAAAAGTTGACTTTTCTGAATTTGAAATTTTTTTAAAAAAGAATATTCCCTGGAATATTCCAAGCGAGTAAATGGAATGCTGACAAGTGGCATGGGAGGATTGGTTTATGGCTTTATTTTTATGTGGACGGACCAATAGCAGGCCGCCACGTGGCAGACCCGGAGGCTGCCACGTGGCCAATGAACTGTAGTTCAAAATTTTTATGGAGGCCCGGGTTTCGAACACCCGACCTCCTGTGAACAAAGCCAACGTTGAACCGTTTCATCTACCCATTAGTTCTTATAAAGCTATGGGTAAAGGTTATATTTAAATTTTAAGTAAGCCGCTGGTGGAAAAAAAAGGGGCTAGCCCCTTAGGGCTAGCCCGCGTGCAGATGACCGTGACTGGGTGCCAAGGGCTAATCGCACGGCGGTTATGGTGGCAGTTGGAGCCACATGTGACTGCTCCCAAACATTTATTACACGACAATATAGCAGAATAGTTAGCGGTTACCCCAGCGGGATGGGCAGTGGTCCATGTGACCCCGCCCACCAAAAATTTAATTTGATATTTTATAGTTCTGCCGAATTTGGAGGGCATGCCCAGATTTGTCACTTTCCACCAAATTTAACTCCAGCTAGCTCTAGTTGCTCCACATTTGGTGGATTTTGTTTAGGGATATTGGGAAAAATTGGTTTTGGCCATAACTCCCTCAATATTGAATGAAATTGGATGAAATGTTAGTCAATTTTGGGTCTCTTCGACCTCCTAAACACTTTGGGATAGGTTTCAGGTCGAATGGAGGTGATATTCAACATATTTTGCTTCAAGGAAGATGAAGGAGCCATCAGGGCCACCATGAGACAAATTCAGTTTGAGGCCTAACCAGGGGAGCTAGAGTCATTTTCCAGAGTTCCAATTATCTAAATTGGATAATTCAGATGTTTTAAATCTGATGAAATGGTTTTTAGATCCTATAGAGAACGTTTGAAGGCCGAAAAGCTTCAGTAATTTTCCAGGGGCCATTAGTGCCAACTTTTGCCAACAGCAGTGCAGGGCTTAGAAAGAGATGTTTGGGACCATTTGCAGTGAACCAGTGGTCATTATTGACTTAAAACATCATTTTGAATCTATTTACAAAGGTTTTAGCAAGTGTTAAAGACTTTTAGAGGTATAAAACTCAGCATAGAAGTTTTCCTTGACCCTAGTGCCAGGGGGTACCGATAGGTGATTTAGGCGAAACCGGAGCAGCCGGAGGCCATTTCTGATGAATGAATAGTCTAACTTGACTATTTCAGAAATTTTGGAACCAATGAAAGTGGTTTCACAACATTTTGAGAACTTCTAGAGCTCGAAAAGCTGATGTGAAGTTCTAGGCAGCCCTGGGAAAACCGTGGAGGATAGCCTATTTGGGGAATGCAGTGCTCAATTTGAGCAATTTATCAGTTGATATTTGATTTATGATGTGTGTTGGATACAACAGTAGTGGTTTCAGTGATAGAAATAGAATTCTGAGGGAGTTTCTGCCATTTGGAAGCTCATAGTAGCTTAGTGCACTGACAGAAGGAATCGTGTCAACAAGAGCCTAAAGTTGTTTACAAAGTCTGGACAGCCATTAGAGGGATTTAAATGGTATTTTCAGTCCTTTGGATCATTGTTGTATTCATTGGAATTAAGTATTTTCTTTGTAAAAAAAACTTACCATAATCCCAAAGAGTTGAGTCATGATGACAAAGCTCAAAGGAGACGTAGCCCACGAGATTTCGGGTGAACTCCTAGATTAAAATTGCTATTTTGTTTTAATGATTATTTACTGCATTATGTTGTTGTCATACATGTTAAATTGCATAAATAAAAAATTAACTTAAGACACATAAACAGTAAAAATTCAGACACCACCTTCAAGTAAATAATTTTGCAAAATTGTCAAGTACAAGCTAGATCATTTTAATTTAAACTGAGTGGTAGGTTATTGAAATACATCCAAGTTATCCAGACCATTTTCATATCAACTCAGTACCCCCATTCCACCATCATCCCTAGTGTCAGTCTATCAATCACTCTACCATTATCTCTCGTGCCTTAGTTGAGGACCACTTATTGCCTCACCTATGACGAACCTCCTTCTATCGACATCAGCTCATTCATTCTAGACAACAAGTCTAGAGGGCGGTTTACCTTGGTTCCAGCTTCCACTCTTGTTCGGTGCCTCAAATCAGGAAAAGGACTCTTTATTTCCGTTTGACTTGATTTTTTCTCAGCTCCAGCTCCTTACAACATTCGAGATCCATATACTTGATGGTTTAGTGATGCAGTAGATTGTACCAGTGATTCTCGGGTGTGTGTGAGATGTTTCAGACCTCATGAGGGGGTGGCCCTCTAGGTAGCCCCCCACATGCCTAGATGACCTATCCATTGCAGCCTTCAATGTAGCTCCATAGGTTTGATGGTTTCGGCCTTAGACGCTTGCAACACCTTTTAGTTTGCATGTATCATTCAGATTTTCAGAGTCCTCTCCTCTTTTACAGGGCCTCTTTAGTTGTACTTATATCTCATGTACTCAGATATTATTGTATAAGTCCTGGCTGTTATCCTAGGCACAATATGTATATGGGATCCATTATCATGTTTTTATCTAGCCCATGTTTATGCCAGCATGTACTATATAGTTTAGTCCCTTGTTTACTGGATGCATTATTCTTTGTACTTTGTTATCTCGGTAGGCATAGGTATGCCTCCCCCGCCTCTTGTAGAAAAATTACTCACTCATAAAAGAGACTTGTCACACCTGTAAGTCTCGACTCCTCAAGGTCTTGTCCCCTAGCACTTTAGTCTACCTTATATTTCTCTCTATTTGAATTCCCCTTTGGTGTCTGGTGATTGAGTTCTTACAAGGTACTTCAGTCATACGATTAGCTCCTAACGCTCGCAAGCTGAGGGGAAATCTGTTACACCAATTTTTCGTCATCTAATTTGTTACTATTATATGGACCAAATTACAACATGTAAGACCAATTTTACCCTAAGTAAAATTGCTTTCACTATGAAAAATAACTTAATAATCCTTAATTTATTAAGTAGTTTATTGTCTAAACAGGAAACCCCATGAGGAAATATTGAATAAATCCATATTTGTTTGATTTTCCTTAAGGGATAATTAGTTAAACAACAGTTTAATTAATATTCCTGGTCATATTTAACCCAAAACAAGAAAATTAATTAGATAAATCAATATTTCTCTTATTATTTTCTAGGAATAATTATTTAAAACATTATTTAAATAATATTCCTTGTTAAATTTGACTAAATCATTTATAAATAATTGAAGAAATCACTATTTATTTAATTATTACTCAACCACATCCTTAAAATAATAAATAAATCATTTATTTATTTATTATTTATAAATAAAGGGATTTGACCGAATTCAAATTCTTTTTCCCTCCAACAAATATAATAAGATATTCCATAAAAGTTGGATCTAGATTTGGTTAATAATATTTTAATTATGCACCAATATCTAGACTAACTCGATATTTTGTTATAAACAGTAGGGTTTTTCCATTCATTCATTACCTTTTGTTGCCTAAAGATCACTTTGGATCTATACTTTTGGTTTGACTTTGATCCTGCATCATTGTCATATTTTTTTATCTTTTTTCTTGTGAGCTCCCTTTGAGTTCCATTTTTGTCTGGGTTTTCTACACCATCAAGAGAGAGAGAGATCTTAGATCTGAAGTGTTGAGGACATACAAGAACCCATCCCATTGAGGGGGACTAGTAACATCTTTCTATGTTCCCTTCCCAAGTGTCATAAATACAAAAATTCTTCAAAAATATTCTTGTCTTGTCTATTTGATGCATGGAGAAAATCTTGCTTTTATTTACTGCTTAATGTCTTTAACTACATAGATCTAGATTTTGTAGAATTTGTCTTGGTCAACTAACTGCAGGTCTAAAGAAATTGGCAACCATATTTGATGTTAGGGTTGTTTGTTATGCACAACTAAAGTGAGTTTTTTTTGTACACTCGCAATTAGAATTCACACTAACAACGAGTGATAGAAGAAATCCAAAATCTCAACTGTGTTGCAGAGGTTGTATCCGAGGTCATCCATCCAGTTGCCGAGGTCACTCCTGAAGCTGCCAAATCTGTTGCATAAGACATTCCTGCAACTCCGCAAATAAATCTCGACCTCATACCCGTAACCAATGCCTATTTTAAAATTACTGATTGTCACTGTGAATTTGATTTCTATGAGCTACATTTGTGGCTAAAACAGAAGCACATAGATAACCAATACCCTATCAGGTTTTGGGATTCTATGTTGCCTTTGTTTTTAATTACCTCAAACTCACCCATTTCTGGATCTAATTGTCCAGTGTCAGAAGTAGTATGACCCTATAACCAGGTCAGTGGTGGCTCAGAATGGAAACGTTTTGATCACCATATCCCCTGAAACCATTAACCATATGCTTCTCGACCCTCCTTCTAAATATTTATTCTATTTCTCTCCTATTTCCCTCATGGATATTTATCATAAATTATCCTTCTTTCGAAGATCTCAGATATTTGACATCTTCCTACCTGAGGATGCAGATTTACCAAAGATAAATCCCCCATATGCATCCTCCATCTTTCCTATAGCTTCCAAACACTGCATATCCCTTATTTATTATCTTTTAGGATTCCCAAACGATGAAACCGTTGATGAACCCATCCTAGGTTTCTTATCTATCTTCAGTCCCGAAAAATCACCATTATTTATGTCCAATTACAACCATTTCTTGGCTGATATTATACAAGAAAAATTAATGAAATTCACCACACAAGGAGCATTTAATTATACTTCTGTGATTATTCATATGATTTTGTTTCAGCAGGCAGATACGTTTCCCATTCACTTAAACAAGCATGATGCACAGGGAGTGAATCAATCAGTGATTCACTGGACTAAGTTGGTCAGAGCTTCGTCAACAACCACTTCTTTCTCAGAATTAATAGACTTATTCATTCATCTAGTAAGGCAGCTCCTTACCAGTTCATCAAAGCCTAGAATTGGAGAAGACATTAAAAGAATTCTGCACCTCAGTGAACAAGCAAAAACAGGTGATTGGTATCTGTACAAAAATTACACATAGATTGGGGTGTATGGCTACGAGCTTCCACCATACAAACTTCCAAAATATGTGCCTATGATAATTTTCTCCTTAGAGTATATAAGACAAATGTTAAATATGGATGAATTGCATTTTGTTTCAGGAAATAGGAAAGCCTAGTTTAAAATTAAGGCCAGTGTTGGATCATTCATTTGTAATACCAGAGCAGCTAGTACTGATGCAGATGCATTATTAAATAATATGGGTTTTCAATCAATTTTTACTTGGTCATATGACCCCCATGGCATTATTTTTTCTCTGAGGGCTGAAACCAAGACAACCTCTTACACTCATACCTCCGGAGAAGAAATAGAGAAATACATGAACCAGGATGAATGGGTAGAAGGTATTTTAAAAGAAGCAGATTAAGAAGTCATTTCTACTTCAAATGTACAAACACCAGTGCCGGCAGTAAACACCAAAAAAGGGTCAGAGAAGAGACACCACTTTCCAAGGAAATTATGAAAGGATTTATCTTACAACATAAGAAAACCAAACTTACTTCTTCCTTGCTTTCAGAAGATAAACAACCATAGATCATAGATTTGGGAGATACTAAAGTCTCCACATCCACTAATGTTTCTCAGACTCCTCCATTAGCATCACTTGCAAGAGAGCCACTAGAAATCATCCAACATTCAGATGCCAACTCTTCAGAAGAGAAGAATATTTTCTACAAATTTCTAGAAATAAAGCACAAGAATGAAGCACTGAAATTAGATGTTTACAGCCAATTTTGGAAACATACATCTACATCACAACACAGGCTTCTCACTTCCTTTGACAGTGAGAAAGTCAGGATGCAGATGGCCTTTCTGCAAGAAACAATGCCATTTCCAAAGACACATGCTAAGTATAAGAAGCTTGACTTCTCATTTGATACAAAACAGATACATCCAATTGACCAGATGGATATGCACAGGCAATCAGGAGAAATTCTATTTTCAACCATGACTACAACAACTATGTCTCTCTCAAAATTGAAAGTAGCACTGTCAAATATGTAATCCCAGTTGAAGATTGCAAAATTGTCTTCATTGGCTAAAGACAACAGGATAAGGACATTGGAAGAACTTGTAGTAAAAGTGGGATATGATCCTAAGGACTGCAAGGCAGCTAAAGAAACCATCAAGAAGAAAAATGCAGACATTTCTTCTCTACGAAAACAACTCAAGCTACCCTCGACTAAATACCTACAGACTAAAGAGAGGACAGAAAATGAATTTGACAAGGAAGAAATGCTTAAATTAATTATTGTTCAAAATTTGCAGATTAGAAAAATGGAAGAAAAAATTGAAGAACTGCTGAAAGAGAAATCAACACTCCAAGTGAATACTGATCCTATTTTTAGCAACTCAAACATCTTCTGTAGGTGCAGAACCCTCAGTAGCCTTGAACATAACTGATGTTGCACAACTGGCTCAAGATTTGGCCACTCAGAAACAAGCACATGAGAAACTACATCAGAAGTTTCAATTTTTTGAGTCACAAAAGATTAAAAATGATACTTTATATGTAGAGGAAATGCAGAAGACTCATCAGTTGGAACTTAAAATTAAAGAATTGAAAAGTGAGCAGATTTTGTAAAGTAGAAATTGTATTAAGTATTTCTGATCATCATTAATACAAGAAGGATTTTGAACTTATTTCATACAACTCAGTTTTTTCTGTATAAGTTTTTCCATTTTTATTAAATCATTTTGTTTTCTTCATATATTTAATTATTGTCAAGATAATTAGGTTAGGTTGATTGTGTTTCAACAACCTTATAATTCCTCCTAAAGTTATTATCATTATAAAGACTCATTTACTTAACAATATGTTAATGTAAGTCCCTTTTATTTAGAAATTTTGATTAAAAAGATACATTTGAAAGATCAGTTTAATGATGTTGTCCTAAATAATATCTTACACAGGCTGAGATACATTTTTCTCAAATTTAATTCTCTTAAATGCTTTCACATCCTCAGAGATTCAAACAAAGAAGCTGACAGCTATGCCAACAAAGGCTACCTCCTCCCACATGGAGATCTCAGTATAAACGATAGAAATCCTACACAAATTTTCATTTTGTGAATAGCAATCCAACTTGTAATTGGATCAACGTTTGTAGTCTTGTACTGATGGTTGTTCTGGCCTCGACCCGACCTGATTTCTCTATTAAATAAAAATCTTTAACTGTTTCAGTTAAAAAAAAGAAGATATATTTTGTTGAATCTTTGAACACTGTTTAAAGGTTTCTCGCTTATGATTTATTGAAATATTCGATCTGAATATTTAATAATCATATTCTCTTACAAAAATCTACTTAATTGAACCATTAAAACTTAATTACTGTGTGAGATAAACAAGCAGCCCTCGCTTATAATTACTGATATTATCTGCAAGATTTAAAAACCTTAACTGTTTGATTAAATTTTATCTTATGCATTGGTCCTCCAAATATTTCAAAACACAAACAAAAAATTTTAAATGCTTTGGCATGATTATTGACCACAATCATCTCAAAGGACAACTTCAGATTGGCGCCATTGCCGGGGAGACGAAGAATAGAAGCTAAATCTTCCCGAGACAATGATTTTTTCCTTTTCCTTTAAGGTGAATAAAGGATAAAGATATAGGTAAAAACCTTTGACTTGACGATTCCACAGATTCAAACTGGCTCCTTTTAAGCTCACTAGATCTCATTCTGAATAGGAGATTTTTAACCTTTTACCATATCCAGAAACACTCATTAGGGAAGCCTCTTTGAAAAGAAAACACAACATTTATGCTTCTTCCTCTTCAGCCTTACACCCTGAAGAAATTTCATCTGTAGATCCCTTTTCAGTAATATTATCCCAACTTGATTTGACTCAATTACCTCCTAGAGTTTTTGAACTTTATTCACAAGGAGTAGATCTTCAGTCAGCCTTGTTGGAAGAATCACTTGAGTCATATCAAGTCCCATATTTCCCTGTGGAATCACCTGCATCTGAAACGGAATTGGGCTTGCATTTGCACGAATTTAAGCCTATAGATTTTTTTAATCAGTTTATCATCCTATTCCATTAAAATCTAATCGACCAGAAGAGACAATTTCTATGTATTCTAATCCATTGTTTGAATATAAGGAAGAAGATTTAACACCATCAATTCAAAATCTAATTGTTAAAATCCCTTTGAGATCCTCACTTCCTAATTCTCCTTCACATTCTCCTCCACCCTTTAATACTCATTCACCCACATCTTCATCATCATCATCTTCGTCATCCATGGCTTTTAAACCCATTATACAAGCTAGGTATGGTGCTCTTGTTCTTCCTAACGTCTTGGGAAATTTTCCTGATGGATATCTTAAACATTTACCAAGATTTAATGGAGAAAAAGGTCCCTCAACAGAGGATCATATAGCTACCTTATTAAATTTCGCAGACAATATGAACATCAAGCATGAAGACGTTTATATGAGATTATTTGTACAGTCCTTGGAAGGTAACATTAGGATCTGGTTTAGGCAACTTAGAGAATATTCTATTCAAACTTGGAATGAACTTATAACTATCTTTAAAAACCAATGGGGGGTAAAGAAAGATGTTGTTTACCTTCTCACTGAATTTTAAGAGTTTGAAAGAAATCCCGGTGAACCAGTTGCTGAATTTATCAAAAGATTTAACAAACTCTACCATAAAATTCTTGCTGATTGTAAACCTCCAATAGCTGCTACAAAGGTTAGATTTTCAAAAGCATTCAACGATGAATTTTCAGTTATGCTAAGGGAGAGAGTTTCTAATACATTACAAGACATGCAGACTAATGCTATTGAGGTAGAATATAATAGGTCAGCTTCTAGTAAAATTAGATCTAAAGAAGAGAAAGCCCAAAGGAAATTAAAAAATCAAGAGGCATCTTCCTCTAAGTATAAAAGTGAAGATTCAAATATTGATGAAATCACAATTATTCTTAGAAATCCATCCAATAGAATTTCAAAGATTGAAACTCGACCAAGAATAGTCCAACAAACTATTTCTAGACCACAAACACAGGCACAAGGTCAGTACAAGAAATCTTCTCCATTGCAAATTCTTCAGAGGCCTCATAATGACCAAAAAGTACCTACACCATTGTTGATTTATGATCAACAACCTGAGGACAATAAATTTTCTATTACTGAAGACATTAATAATGTAGATCATACATCCTTTCAGACTGTAACCATTTTCCTTGTTTCCCAAAATCAAATCCCTCCAGAAAACCAAGATACTTCTCAAGTTTTCTAAGTATCAAGATTTTTTTGAGTTTATGATTTCAGAACTCAATAAAGATATGACTTAAGACCTAGAGCTAGTCCTGGTAGACCTCCCAAAAACCCATGTAATGATTTAACCCTGTAATGCCGCCAAGTTGCTTTTTCAACTCCAACCCCGGGCCACTGAATCCCCATCGTCAGTTTTCAGTCACCCCTCGCCATCATGCCTATGTTAAACCCATTACATCTAGGATCCTAATCCCCCACATCAGTGACCCCCTCGTTCAGTTGAGGCTTCCTTTTTGTCGATGTCAACACCTCTTTTCCAAAAAGGAAGGGTACCTTGGATCACCCCTCTCCACAAAAGGGACATCCTCGGGTGGCACTGTGGGAGACATCATTGCCCACAAATGACATCGATCCTCCCGAAATTCGAATACAACACAAGCTTTCATGTCACGATGGTATCGTACCTTACAACCATTGCACTTTGATCAAATTCGTAGAAGACCCATGCCTTTATAAGCATCTCTTTCAGCGATGCTTACACGGGAAGGTCTCAGCCAGCGCCTATGCATATGGGTGCGACATTCCACCTATTTTCAAATAAAAAATTCCCCTGAGGGCATCAACAGTCATCGTCATCAACCAATAGATCACTACCATACTAGTGACACAGACAAAATATGTATCTGTCAAATAGATTTGTTTAACTATCCAAAGAGCCACAAGCATGGGACATGCTCGCCTCATAGAAAATCTGTATATATTGTATTATACCATTGCTTGCAGGGATCCCACAGGACATAGTTGCTCTTTGAACCAGTGTAGGGTGTCTCCAACTCCGAGCTACACACAGGTCTCTCTTTCTCTCCACACAGTACACATAAAAGAAAATATAATGTATTTCGAATATACAGTTCTTCCTAGACCTCACACATTAGGGGGAAACTGTTATCACTGGAAAATAAGACAAGAAAATATGGCATTATTTAATGTCAGGCAGAAGGATTTACAAGGCTGAGAGACATTAAAGAATTTGAAGTATTTAAAAATCTCTAAGGTCTAAAAGGAAAAATCAAATTGTGCACAGAAAGAACCAGTCAAATGCGCCTTTGCGTGACTTTTCCTCAAAAATTCGTGTGGTCCTGAGAGTGGCGGAAGTCACTTTCTAGGACCACAAGGCATAGTCCAGGACATTGATCCCACACTTGAGGCTGCCTAAGGACAACCACCCAAGCCTCCTTAGAACCTCAAAGGAGCACACAATGGAATCACCCTCTTCTCTTGGGTCACCATCCACAATGTACCAAGAGAGGGAAGGAGGATTTGAATTAACCTATAAAAGGCCACCAAGAGATGAATAATATGGGAACAAATTGTTAAGCTGGCCAGAATTTCCCCAAACAATACCAGCTGTGTGTGATCCGGAGCAGAGATAGAGGGGACTCAGTTGTTGGCCATCCAACAACTCTAGTCAACCATAGTAGAGAGAGGGGGACCTTGTGCCAAGGTAGCTCAGAAGTAAAGACATCCTTGCATCGGGACTTGGAGCTCCATAGTTCCAAGGGCCCCTTGGAAAGTGGGTTAAAGTTTCATCCTCATTTCCTACCAGCGCTCAATAAGAGGGGACGTAAGCGCCACCGTTTGGATTATTGAAGCTGTTTGACTCTATTTAGAGCTTTTGTGTTATTTGTTTTAGTTTTAGTTTAGTTTTTATGTTTGAATATGCATGCTATTTCTATATCTATTATGTTTATGTTTCAGCATGTTCCACTGACTTGCTTGACTCCATCTATTTTCTTCCTGTGACCAATAACTTAAGAGGGAAAAACCACCTCTCTTAAGCAAGTGTGATTTGGTACATTCGTGCACCAAACACACCAACATAGGTGGTATAGTACCAAAGGAATTGGAACTGTAAACTTTAAGAGGGACTCGAGCTCCCATATTCATTTGAAAGATTCCATGTATGTACCTGGGCTAAAGAAGAAATTGATTTCTGGAGCTGTATTGGAGGATAGAGAGGTTATGATGTTGTTTTTGGTAACAATAAAACCTCTCTAAGACATGTAGCTACCAAGAAAGTGAAACATATTGGAGTTAGAGTGAAAAATATCTACAAACTTAAGGTGTAATATTGTGATGCAATGAGTAGCAAGGCATAGAAAGTGCATAGTCGAGATGTTGGAGAACTATGGAACATGCAAGTGGGGCCCTTACACCAAGGGGCCTTAAAAATCATGCAACAAATTACCATCGGTCTCCTAAAATTCACCCTTGACCAACATAATGTTTGGAAGGGATGTACATTGGGGAAATATGTCAAATCTACCTTCCAGGGCCGAGATAGTAGAGCGGGGGAAATCTTGGAGCTAGTCCACTATGATGTATGTGGACCATTTTATACAACCTATAAAACAAAATAAAAGTATTATGTGATTTTTTTTGATGATTTTTCTAGAAAATGTTGGATCTTATTCATGCAGAAGAAGGATGAAGTTTTCTCAAATTAAAAAAAAAAAGCATTGGTTGAAAAGGAGGCTAGTCATAAAATGAAAGCCCTGAGAAGTGATAATGGAGAAGAATTTGTTTCTAGAACCTTCAAGGACTTTTGTGCCAAAGAGGGTATTAGAAGAGAACTGATAGCACCGAGTCATAACACACAACAAAATGTGGTGGATGAAAGGAATAACAAAACATAGTGGAAGCGACAAGAGCCATGTTGCATGTTAAAGGGATTCCATTACATCTATGGGAATAAGCATGCAACACCGCCGTTTATTTGAAGAATAGGAGCCCTCATAGAACAATTGGCATGATCACACCCAAAGAATATTTATTTGGGAGGAAGCCATATGTATCTAATTTTCGAATTTTTGGAGCTACTATGTATTGTCACGTGTCCAAGGATATCAAGAAGAAACTTAATCTTACAACTAAGATGGGAGTCTTGTTAGGATACAAAGAGATACCACATAATTACTGGGTGTATTTTCCCTCACTTAGGGTGACAGTAGTGAGGAGAGATGTCAAATTTGATGAAGAAAAGGCTACGATATGCTCTCTAGAGTGAGAGTTGAGTATCCCACTAGAGGAGGAGATTCTATCTCTAAAGGAGGAGCCTCATGAAGAGCTTTAGGATGTTGTGGAGCAATGACATGTGAAGGATCAGACAAGAGGCCGAGTGGAGGCACCCACTCAACTAGAATCTTCTAGAGAGGGGATGAAGAGAACCATAGAAGCTTAAAGATTGGTACATGATGCATGGGAGCATGTGGGAGATACTACATATCAGTGCAGGTAGAGGATGTCACCAAAAAAGTACACTGGGTATATGGCTCTCATGAAATAACTCATTGAGTCAGAGCCTTCTTCATTTGAGGAAGCAGTTTCTCAACCAGTGTGGTTTGATGTCATGGTTGAGGTGTATGGTTCCATCATGAATAACAATTTATGGGAATTGGTGTCGAGACTAGAGAACAAATTAGTGGTTGATTCCAGATGGATCTACAAAGTGAATAATGAAACTAATGGAAATATTAAGAAGTACAAGGCCATAATTATGGCCAAAGGATTCTCTTAGGTAGAGGGAATGGACTATGAGGAAAAATTTGCACCAATGATAAGATATTCCTTGATCATAACCATTCTAGCATTAGTTGCATAGATGGGATGGAAGATCCACCAGATGGATGTGAAGACTGTGTTTCTCAATGGTCTTGTTGAGGAAGAAATTTACATAGAGAATCCATAGGGATTTGAGATATATGATAGGGATACACATCTGTGAAAACTTAGGATAGTCATGTATGGTCTTAAAAATGTGCCCCGAGCATGGTACACTTGGATTGACACATATCTCAGTGGATTGGGATTCACAAAAAGTGAATCAAATTCCAATCTCTATCACATCGTGGTAGATGAAAATTTACTTATCTTGGTATTATATGTTGATGAATTTATACTTACATGTGATGATCAGTTGATATGCTCTTGCTAAGAGGACCTTGAAAGAGAATTTGAGATGAAGGAAATGGGCTTGATGCATTACTTAGTCTGGAAGTATGGCAAGGTGATAGTAAGCTAGTTGTGAGTCAGGGGAAGTATTCCTCTGAAATATTTCAAATATTTCACATGGAGAACTGCAAGCCTATGGACACACCTCTAGCTACAAACTAGAGGAAGGAGCGTGCTTCTTTAGGAGAGGCAGTAGA
The DNA here is from genome assembly GCA_034641835.2 of Pinus albicaulis. NCBI lineage: Eukaryota > Viridiplantae > Streptophyta > Pinopsida > Pinales > Pinaceae > Pinus > Pinus albicaulis. Next base: position 1,271,504,627 of record CM076574.1, on the reverse strand, counting down.
TGATACCATATAAAAACAACTTGTGGGATCCTTGATGTATATGGTGAACAAAAGTTCTGGTATATTCTATGCAGTTAATCATTTGAGTCAAGCTATGGTGAAGCCTACCAAGTTGCATTGGAAGGAAACAAAGCATGTACAAGAGGAAAAAGGGAGTGAAGTTCCAAGGCTTTATTGATATAGATTGGGCATGGAGTCCATCAAACAGGAAAAGTAATTTATGTTCTATATTCATTGTTAGGTCTATGGCCATTTCCTAGTATAGCAGGTAAAAAAGGTTTGTGGCTCTTAGCTTAGCAAAGGATGAATACATTGCTGCAAGTCAAGAAACATGTGAGGCCATATGGATGAGGAAAATACTTGTAGGTATTTTCAGTTAGGATATGGATCTTACAATGATTTATTATGATAATCAAAGTTGTATCAAACTCTTTGAGAATCCAGTATTTCATGATAGGTCCAAGCACATTGAGATCAGGTACCATCACTTGCAAGATTGTGTGCATAGGAGAATTATGATGCTACAATACATTCCAATTGAGGAGTAGGATGCAAATATATTGACAAAGGAATTTCAAGATGTAAATTAAAATTCCACAGGTGCGAGATAGGGGTGGTGCAAAATCCCTTTCTTGCTAAGAGGGGGTGTTAGAAATTGTAGCAAGAAAGGCTAAATTTGACTTGTGCCTTAGTCAAATTTAGTAATTCAATTTTACACATCAATAAGATGACTTGGAAGACAATTAGCTAGAGTGATATGTCCTTGTATACTAGTCCACTCAGTAAATTTGAGTTATAGGTTTGGAGTAGAGTTGTGCATGTGGTGATTGCTAAAATTTAGTAATCTAGTTCAAATATTTTCAGTTGAACTTAGTTAATTGAGCTCAAGTAATTAATTGAGTCAGTTGAATGTCATTTGAGTAGTATAATTGTTGTTAACTATGTGATATCTCATTTAAACTAGTTAATCAACTAAAAATATCCCAAACATGCATGGAATTCAAATTGCCTAGCTAAAGTGGAGGAAAAGGCACATTGCAATCATCAATTGTATACTATTTGAGTGTACATGCTTGACATTGAAGCAGGTGAATCATTCCACGGGAATTACAAAAGAAAATAGGAGGAATCTGGAGCCTTGAATTGACTAAGTGTTGGGCAGAGTAGGACAGTCAATAGGAGAACAAGTTTATAGTGCAGGGTGTGCTTCAAGATAAAAGAAAGACATTGTAATAGTTTCTCATTCTCATCTGATTAATGAAAATCAGTAGAGGGGTTTCTCCCAGTTGGGCTCTCTTGTAAAATCATTGTGTTCTTATGGTTTTGATGGTTGCATGTCATTGCATGTGTTTCTAAATTTTTATTTCCATTTTGCAGAATAATAGAGGAGAGTTTTAATCTCTTGATTTCAGTTTGATTTCGTCAGTAGTAGAAAATTTCTATTAATTTCTACAAAGTTTCCATTTTTGGGCCCATTTCATGTTTTAGAGTACCCATCACGTGTGCCTTTTTGTGTTTTTGAATACATCTCTTTCACTAAATTCTAGTTTCCATATTGTTATTTACATATGTTTTCACTTGGGGTATTGGCTTTAGAAGTCACATGTTCTCAATAGCTTCATAGTGAACTTAGTCCCCTGGTATCAATCAAAATTTAATACATCATTCTTGAATCAACATGATATGTTTCCTTACAAAATATGCATATCCTAACATCATTTATATTAAATTCACCATAAGCTCCAACATCTTGGCCATATTTCCTATCACCTTCCACTCACACACGATAAACATTCACATTGGTTGATAGAGCTTGACCCACATGGATTACCCTAGTTTATAGTTCCCTTGATATTATTGGTATCCATGTTTACTTTTCCAGGCTTGGGAGCCAGTTCATTCACATGCCTTGAAGATCAACCTCATTTCTATTTTCTTCATTTTTTTCTTACCAATTTGCTTTGGGGCCACCACTCTTTTCAGATCACAATGAATGCACCTAAAAATTCTTCACTTGGCCTACCATCCATCCATATTTCAATAGACCATCTACATTATCACATCTATTTCATTCACCTCACAACGAGACCAAGCAATAGGCCCCCCACCCTTAGTGAAAAAGAAAAAAATGAACTCACCTACATCATTATGCATGCCACCATTTTATTGGGGCACCCATATCCATGTTTTTACATCCAAAGCCACTTTTAAAATTATTCATGCAAGTGTACAAATATTTTTTGGGCTAACACATATTTTTTTGTCAGTTACCTGGCGACAGTCCTTAGTTTCTCTTGGTTGGAGCTTGCTTTTTACCCACCTCATACCCACACCACTGATCATCATATACTCATACACTTACCATGACAGTAAAAACATACATATACTTCCCATGGATGTCCTACTGACTCCAGGGGCATATACCCCAATGCCATTGTTTTGACTGCCGCCACTTGCATCACTGCTCCAACCTTGGGCAGTTTTCCATATCCCTCCTATACTTTCAAATTTCGCTATCATGCCTATTGACCCATATTAATACAACATCATCCTTAGTTTCATATGTATTTCTTGGAATCACCTTCTAGGTGGTTGATGCTTCTTTCTTGTCGACATCGACACGCAACTTCGAGGATCGAAGAAATACCTTGGTTTCTCCCCCCTTTTGAGAAAATCTTGGGAAGTATAATGTAAACCATTTTTCCCATTTATGTCATCGATCTACCTGACATTCGATACCATCATAAATTTCAAGTTAGGGTAGTATCATACTTTTTTTACCATTGCAGATCTCTCATCTACTCGAAGACCCATGCATATGATCATACCTTCTTTAGCAATGCTTTATATTTGATGTATGGGAGCACTTGGTTCAGTCTATTTATTAGAAACACCCCTGAGGGAGAAAGAAATTATCTTCTTCATCCAACAAAATGCCAACCACATCTATGCTAACTTGATAGGATGTTTCTTGTATGTTTGTAATGCTTCAGTCATAGTCATCATAATGAGCATGATCCATGCCTGCCTCGTATAAACTATTTTGTATCAATATTTCTTCAGAGCATGGTTTTATTTTAGTTCTCAGTTAAGGATATTTACCTAATAATTTCCATAAAATTTTTATCTCTCTCAAGAAGTAAGTAAGGTTCATCATTAGAACAACAAAACGCGATGTATTTTAGCTATATGCTTGCTCCTAACCTCACACATAAGGGGGAAATTGTTATCATGGGAAAATAGTACACTCATCTGTGCACAACAAAAGGCAATTAGAGTCAGTGATCAACATATACAAAGGTTACATTTTTAGCTAGAGACAATATGATAGGAAAAAAATCAAAATGTTTCCTAAGGCTGGCTTAAAAATCATCCCTCACGGGTGCTACCCAACCGAAAATTAACTCCATCACGAATTTTCCTTCAATATCCGCAAGGGTTCCTAGAAGGCCAGTCAACACCTCGGTACACAAAATTTCTTAAAAAATGCTTAATCTCTTGACATGATGGGCTGACCATTCGAGCCTTCAGCCCGAAGAAGTCTTAATGGCAAGAGGATGGTATTTCTCATCACATTTATGAGGGAAAGAACCACATTGATGAGCCAAAGGAGAGAAGGAGTGTCAAAAATTTCTATAAATACAAGTTCATAGATAACCAAAAACAAGAAGTTGTGCACTATTATGCTACCAAAATTGCTCAAAAGATATCTAGCATACCATTATGAGGAAAATTCCACCATTGTAGAGATTTTTCTATGTTTCTTTGAGAGATAAAGAGTTTGCAAAAGAGATTGAGAAGGGGAAATCCTTTTTGAGAGCTATTGAGAACCATTGCTCAAATAACTCTTTTCAAGTGTCTTTGAAACTTTATTTATACCTCTCCCACTATCTGCAATCAGTAAAGATGATCCTTTTCCTAGTCCTTTGTTGATTTTTTTTGCTTCACACGCTTGTTCTATGTTATATAGTTTATAAGTTTTAGTTTAGTTTTGTTCATGCATTGTTTCCATTCTATTGAATGCTTTGTTAGTTCATATTTTCTCACTAACATCACTCATTTGTTTGTATGCTCCATGTAGGAAGCAACCAACTGCAAGGAAGGTTTGTTTAGGACACATATGCAACCAAACATACCATACAATAGAATCATCTGACTTATTTTTTGAGAGATATTGATGCCAACACAATTGAGTCTCATAATAACAATTTATCATGAGAGTACAATATGCCACAAATGATTGAATTATGATGTTCAAATATTTTTACAATTCAATAATTTCACTAAGAACTCAAAGATTCATATTATCTCATATCATCAACTATGAAAGCTCTAAGAATAGAGAATAATGTGAAGAAATTATAAACTAGGGAAAAATATGTCAAGCCTTTTGATAACTATGCTTTGAGGACAAAACATTTCTTAAGGGGAGGAACATAATAAATATAAAAGTATCCATATAAATAAATAAATAATAATAATATAATTGGTAAGAATGAAATGAAATGTCTCAAAATGACATGATTCTTAATGAGGGGACTCTTGCGTAAGTATATATATATTTAATTTATATATTAATTCTTTTAATAATTAATAGTAATAATAAATATTAATATTGTTATTTGAAAAACAAAACTTATAATTTAAGTCATTTTTATGATTTTTTACAATTTTGGTAATGTGAAATGTTTTATAAAATAATTATTTTATAAATATATTATAAAATAATTATTTATATTGGATTATTGGGTATCCATATTTACTCATCATTTAATTTATATAACTACACTAATCTAAGGGTTCATATTCCTAGGGTATAATATTATTCATAGGGTTTATTATATCAATCCTAGGGTTTAATATAAATCCCCTAGGTTTATAATCATGGTCAACCATGGTCCAATGTCACATTATGACAAAGATTTTCTCAATATGAAAATCAACCATGGTCAACCATGGTCAGTAATGGTAAACCATGGTCCAATGCCACATTATGACAAATATTGTCTCAGTATGAAAATCAACCATGGTCAAGCATGGTTAGCTATGATCCAATGTCGCATTGTGACAAATATTGTCTTAATATGAAATTCAAATATGGTAAACCATGGTTAGCCATGGTCCAACGTCGCATTGTGACAAATATTATCTCAATATGGAAGTCAAACATGGTCAACCATGGTCAATCTTGGTCAACCATGGTCCAATGTCACATTGTGACAAATATTGTCTCAATATGAAAATCAACCATGGTCAAACATGGTCCAATGTCAAATTGTAACAAAGATTATCTCAATATGAAACTCAATCATGGTCAACCATGGTCCAACGTTGCATTGTAACAAAGATTATGTCAATATGAAAATCAACCATGATCAACCATGTTTGTTTTAGGGCTTATAATATTTATCTTAGGGTTTATATACCTTGGGCTTACAATATTAATCCCTAGGGTTTAATATTATTCCCTTGGGGTTTTAGTATTAATCCCTTGGGTTTATTATTGCCTTTGGTTTATAATATCAATCCCTTGGGCTTATAATCCATTGGGTTTATAATATAAATTCCTTGGGTCTATTAATTCCTTAGGTTTATAATATTAATAATCACATACATTTATAATATTAATCCGTTGGGTTTTTAATATTTTTTTTTCTATAAGTTAAGCTATTTCTATTATATCATAATGAACAAAAAGTTATAGGTCTCTTCCTGTGAGCTGAGCAAGTTCCGTTCACACGGAAGTTTCAAGAGTCTTAGATTTCCCCTGTCGGGGAAACCAATCCTTGGATGCCAGAAAGTGCTTGCTGCCCATGGTGGGAAACCAACATTTAAGGTTTTTAAAATTAAGCACAAAACCCATGAAAGATAATTCTTAAACATGAACAAGCTGATGGAACATAAAAAACCCAGTCTATTGAGTGCCTGCATTTTTATCACTGGATTTGGGTGCCTCCTCCACGATTCTGCACACGTAACCACCGTCCTCTTTCTCCTTGCGCAGCGCATGGTCGTTGAGTTGGAGACGTGGCGAGATTGGAGCTTCGAGCATGCCCACAAAGACACCGCGTTTGGTCTGTTCCGAGTTGCCAGAGCCGCTGCTGCCACTATCGCCATTGGAGTCGCTGGAGCCTATGCTTCCGCTGGAGGCACTCTGCACCGGAAGGGCCTTCATATTGCGAGGGATGAAGGTAGGTTCAGGGGAGATGGTAGACTTACGAGGACGTTTTTTGCTTCGGGAGGGGGAAGGGATAGAACCAGAGACCAGAAATTGGAGCGAAAGCTATGTATTCAAGTTGACAGGGGGCGAGTTATCTTGTTCATTCCAGTCAAAGGAGAGGTTCAAGTCACGCCCAAGGGAAAGCGACTGAGGAGGACGGGAGACATGGTCGTGCCCCCCAGCTCTCCTACACCTCATGCGATGGCAACGAGGCATGATAGTCCAGGGAGCGAAGTCACCTGACCAATGGGGGGCCGAAGTAGGCTTCGGGGGCGAGCAGAAGACAGAGCGAGGTCGAGCCAGGGGGGAACCACCAGAGGCGAAGGGGTAGACAAGGCCAGTTGCATAGAGAACCAGTAGGATGGCCGAATAGAGTTGGAGAGAGCCTAGGTGACATATTTAATAGCCATGGTGAGCAGAGTAATGGCGAGGGAGAGCTGGTACGTCAAGGTAGGAGCGATCAGGCGATTTAAATAATGTGGGCTCATAAAAATAAAATAATTGCATAAATAAACAATTAAAAATCCCTCCACCTGCAAACCTTTTTTTTTTGGATTATAGAATTTGAGAAAAAGTTTGCATCTCTAAAGATTTGATCCATCTCTACCCATAATAGATCCAAAGTTAGATGAATTTAAACTAGTTTTATTAATTTTATTTAAAATAATAATTATATTAATGGTAAAATAATTAATATATAATTTAAATTTATATATAAAAAAAACATGTAATAATATTTTTAACTATAATGATTCAATTTAACTTTAATATGGAGATTCTTAACACTTTGTTAGAATACCATGGCTTATCAATACCATATGTCCAAAAAACCGTAACTCATTTCATATGACATTTTTTTAAATTAATTAATTTATTTAAAATGGAAAAATAAACATTACCACTTTGAAAACAAATCTTAACCTTTAATTTGTGTATACTACTAATGATATTCTATACAAATTAAATTATTACCATTTACGTAATAATAATTGAAAATTAGATTAAATTATAAAAATGTTATTCTAAAAGAAACTTGCATATCTATATAAATATTAATTTTTATACACACACACACACACACATATATATATATATATAAAATTATAAAAATCTTATTCTAAAATAAATTTGCTCATCCACATACATACATACATACATACATACATATATATTACGCATAAAATAAACTCATAATTATAAAAAATAGCACTTAGGAAGGATATACAAAATTAGATGACATTCATTATTTGAATTTAAATGATTTAAAAGAAAATGGATAAGATGGCTTTAGCTGTTTTTTTTAATGGGTTTCCATCATTAAAATGTTAAAGTATCTTGAAATGACTTAGATGAATGAATGGGCATGATGACTCTGAAATGAATTAGACTGAAGAATGGACATGATGACTTTAGCTATTGCTTTTCGAAATGGAGTTAAATGAATAAATGTTTTTCTTTTCAAAATGGAGTTAAATGATAAATATTTGCCGAGCGTAAAGGTATTATATAGCGATTTATGTGATAGATTGAATAATGATGCCAAGATATTGGGTTAAATCAGATCCTAGCATATAAAACAATGTGTTTCCTTCAACATGAAAACACTCATCTAATTCTTCATTAAGAAAACAATTTGCAACTTAAAATATACATACAGGAAAGGAGAGAGAATCATCCAAACAAAATTGCTGGCATAATAATAAACATGATGAAATTTACAAACTCCAACATCTGGCCGAATATTACAATGAATGGCCTTTCGGCTCTCGGCCCTTTACAAAAAGCTCTCAACCCATTTCTCAATCTCTGTGTATTCCTCACTTCCTCACTTGTCTTTCTTCCTCACACAACCCTCCTATTTATACATAAATATGAATTTATTCCACTCCATAAATTCCTCCACACAAATCTCAACTAAAATCCAGTTTAGATTTATCTTATTTTGGACTTAACTAAGTCCCGTTTATGGAATTCCTAATCCCTAGATTATCTACCTAATTCCATTCCACTCATATCCTTAATTATTTAAGAAATATTTACAATAATCTTCACATTTATATTTTCTCTCCTAATTTATTAAATTTGAGAAAAATAATTAATAAAATAATTAAAACATCTCACCCCCTAAATTACATAAATGAATAATAAAATTTAAGCTTGATGCTCCTACATTAGACTCCCAAGGTTGAAAATAATCATGATCACCTGATCATGTGTTTTGGATCTTTTTCTTCTTGGATCCCATACCTTGTTCTGCAATTTCCCATTTGTTGCTGCTTTTTTTTTGTTTTTCTCCAGGTCTCCACACTTTATGTTGCATTGCCCCACTGGCTATGCTTTCACAGTCTTTCGTTGTCTTCCTCTTGCCACTTCTTCTTTGTTTTACTGCTGATTTCTTCTTCTGGGATACTACCATTATTATCCTCCTTATCAGTTTGATTTCTCTGTCCAATAGATCTTTTGTCTGTTGTTTATCGTCACTTCATGATTGCTGAACTTTTATACTTACTGCCACCCTTTCATCCTCGCCCTCTTGTTTACTGTTGTCTTGCACCTTCACATTCTTCATTTCCCAATATTGAAATTGAGATTTATCTTCATGCCTTGAATCCTGATTCTTCAGCATAGTTTCCAACAATCTAATCTCTCGGTTCCATGGATTACATATTCCCACAGAAAATTCTTCCTTTTCTTTCACTTGTGTCGAATTTCCTCCAGCATCTACAATCAAACCTGTACTCACAAAACAATCATTAAAATAAAAAACATAAGGCCTCAGTGCCTCTTTATCCTCTGGCAACATTTCAGTATGTTGCTCTGAAATTTCCTCTTCCATCAGCACATCAGTATGCTGATTTAAATTCTCCATGAGACTGTCAGCTAGTCTCTTTTTCATATCATCTGTTTCAAGAATGTCTCCCTGTTCTGGTTCACAATAATGAACTTCTTTGATTTGCTGAATCATTCCTACATCCTTGTCCTCTGTTTCTTGATTATTATTCAGGAAAATTTCTTTGTCTTTTACCTTCAACAATTTATCATGAGTATAGATCCTCTGCTTTTCCAATTCCCTTCTTTGAAGATCTAACCTTCTATATAACTCAACAATTTCAATGGGAGTAGAATTCAGAAACTTTACATGACTTTCCATACCTTCACTTGTTTTTTACCAATCATCAGATGGCCCTTCTTCCTTTTCTTCAATACTCTGTTGTGTATTCTCGTGAGACCCCTCTGTCTCATTTTCTTTCTGAGATCTTGCTATCTTAGCATCAATTTGAACATATTTTAGATTCAGCTCCTTCTCCTTAACAAAATCTAAGGCTTGTTCAACATCCTTCACACATCCTGCAAACATACATAAACTGTGAGATTTAAAAATGCAAGGCTTCATAGCCTCATCTGCTTCTTTCACCAACACATCTTCAGATTCTTCCGAACTATCCCAATAGATCATGAGATCTTCCTCATTGATCTCTTCACCTAGAACTTCACCCTATTCTGGGCCGCAAATGGAAACATCAATTTTTAACTCAACCTCTCTGAGTTCTTCACACCTCAACATCTACTCGAGCTTCCTCAGCTCTTCCGTCAACTATTTGTTTACCTGCTTTTCCCTCTTTGCGTGTAGCCTCTGCCACTTTACCTTCTTTCTCATGGTCCAACCATGTGTCTGGTCTTTCACATTTTCCTGCAACAATTCCATTAACAATTCAAGGTGAACTGTTATCTCAGCCTTCTCCCCCTCATAATCTTCATCCGTCAACTATTGACATATGCCAATTACCTTGGAATTTTCCTTCTTCTTCCCTCTGTTATGGTCTTCATCAGATCTTCGAAAATGACTATCAACAGTCATCTTCTCTTCCTTTGTGAACTTTATCTATTCACGTGTGGATTTCATTCAATCCCCTTTTCAGCAATCCTTCACACTTGCCATCCATCAATGCAAGCTTTCCTCCTGTGCTTGGCTTCTCTTGGTTCTCTGTCTTGGAACCAATCTCTGGACAATTCTCTTGCTTCACTTTGCTGCAAACAACACTTTAGTAATGCATGTGTTACAATTACCAATTCTTTTGGGTGTCGGGATTTGCCGATCATGCACCCAATTACATTCAGACTATTTACTTAGCTTACGACTCTTTGACTTCAGACTTACACCGATTCTTCATCTTGGATGAAAAATACTCAATCTTAACTCAAACTATCCAAACTTTCATTTGACTCTAACATCTGTTTTGACTTCAAGGATTACCCAATAATTATGATAGTGGATATTTTGATTTAATTCAAGTTACAATTCTCCAACAACATACATCCTTAATACATTTTAGGGTGTAAAATCTTCACTCTCTTTCATACTTCATTCTTATGAAAAATCATCAGTTTTCCCTTATCATTTCACATGATACTGAAGTCTTTAGTCAAAATACAATTCAAGTTTTCCAAGATTTATTTTAAGGTGAAAATAAATAAACCATTCAATCTTCAATGTTCAAAAATACCTTCCTGAATTATCATACCTCATGCTCATGTTAAGGTTATTAATAACCTTTCTCTCTGCAATTTCAATTATCTGGTTTCCACTCTTCTGTGTCGTCTTTGTCACTGTAAATACTTGCATGCCCATAAGCTCATCATTTTAATGCAAACATTTCCCTGCACTTTTATGCACCATATAACATCAATTCACATCTATTCACCTGTGTACAGAGAACATGTTTTTAACTTCTTCGATGAATAATGTACAACTCATACATCACCTTCATTCTGAATAACACCTCTTAGATGCTGCCACATGATGGTAAAACAAAGATTCTTCAACATCAAGTAATTGTGTTTTCAACCTTAACACAAATCAAAATAATTTTCCCATTCCAACTACAAGCTTTGGTCCAAAATGACTTAACCAAAACTGTGAAGAATTCACATTATGCATAATAAACCCTCGCACATAAAAATGCATGTTTCTCTTTATATCACCCAGGATTAGCACATTTTCCATTCATTTTCTATTCATTTATACCTCTGCATTTGTAACATTTCCACTCTTTCATAACATTTATAAAAGATCATCTTCTCGAGTATGGGAAGGAAATTTAATCATCCAGATTTTAAAATACCTCTGCTCAATGAATATTGATTCATTCAATGAGCACTTACCTTGAATCTTATCGTGGTTGAAATGATCCAACCCTTCTCTCACGTGTTCTTTTATGAATACATTCAAGCCTCTATAGACTTACTTTGAATGCGCAAGGTCCATTTTCTCCCCAGCAAATAAAATTCTTCTCAACAAATTTCTAACATAAATATTTTCCCAACAAATAATGTTAGAAACCTTCAAAGTACGCACAATATCCCCTCTTAACTTAAGCCAAGTTCCCTCATCTCAATCTCTCGAGTTTTTCTTCAATTTTGAAAAAAAAACTTCTCAAAAAAATAATTGAAGTTGACCTTAACATAATGTACTAGTCTCCTTTTACTTCATGATATACAGACCTTGAATTCAACTTTGACACTAGTACATTAATTATCCCACTTCTTATACCATACAATCCACTTCTTACAAAAGAAATCATTTTTTTTTTTAATCCACGTGAACCTTATTTAAGTGGAGAAAACATGTGATAAATGAAATATAGTGAATGATCTACAATTTTGACTTACACATACTTCCAAGGCTTGTAGCATCCACGCATGTGCAGGTACCCCATGCAAAATATATTTTGTCTCCACATTGTCCTATCGTCTACTTCACATCATCCATCATTGAGAAGCTATCTACAATATCGTTTCAACACCCCAACCTTTGGAGCCTTTGTGGTGTATTGATCAGCACACAAGTAGTTATAATTATGACTATAATTTTCTCCTTGAGAAAAACTTCACACTATTGATATTCCACGCTTCCATACTGCTCCACGCAATTGCTTCATGCCCAACGCAGGTTGCTCCCCACACGCTAACTAGTCTTGCTCCACGGAAATCTAACTTTTTCAAAATTCCAATGTCCACAAATTGATGCAAAGCAAACCCATCTCATGAAGTCTCGCTGCTATTATATTCCATTTAAATGAATTTATTCCTAAAAGCCTGCGATCTTATTCTCTACATGGAATTTTATCTACACAAATCTTTGCACTCTTCCACGCAGGGCTTTCAAACGTTCCAAGACAACACAGTCGTTGCATGATGTCCTCTCATCGAATTCAGCCATTCACGACGTCCTCTCTTTCATCATTTTGAAAACAACACTTCCAGAATTACAGATATCATTTTTATTTTACCATTCCCAAACCTTACACTGCCATGCTTCCACTGCACAGCTCAAAATATGTTGCTCCAAACTCACTGAGCAGAATACTGCAACTTCACCACGATGAAACACATGGGTTCTTCCTCACAAGGGCTTTATGTCACTGCAATGTTCTTGTGGCTTCGATAATGATGATGTCGAGCATTGCAATCACCTTCTCTTTAGAATTCATAGAGCTCTCCCCATCTTCTACTTAGAAAATAAAACAAAAAGGGTTGCCATATCTTTGATTCCTTTTGGAAAATTTTGCTTGTTGATTCCAACTCAATACTTTAGGACTTAGTGAACTCTTATGACACTATTACCCGAAGATAAAACTCTCGGTGGCGTATGTACACAATAGATCCCTGATTTTGAAATCTTCATCAGAAATTGGATGGAGGATGCGCCAACCTTCAGAGCTCACCCAGAAGTTCTATTCACAGCTTCTCGCACGAAGACTTTTCTCACAGTATGTCTCCACACTCTTTCAATTAGGCTATTACAACACCATTCTTATACTTTACAGATAACTCAATGTATTCATACAGCTTGAGAATTAATCAAAATTTAATCAACACACACTTCTAAGGCTCTGATACCAAATGATGCCAGGATACTCGGTTAAATTAGATCCTAGCATATAAAACAATATTTTTCCTTCAGCATGAAAACACTCATCTAATTCTTCATTAAGAAAACAATTTGCAGCTTAAAATATACATACACGAAAGGAGAGAGAGCCATCCAAACAAAATTGCTGGCATAATAATAAACATAATGAAATTTACAAACTCCAACATCTGGCCGAATATTACAATGAATGGCCTTTCGGCTCTTGGCCCTTTACAAAAAGCTCTCAACCCATTTCTCACTCTCTCTGTATTCCTCACTTCCTCACTTGCCTTTCTTCCTCACACAACCCTCCTATTTATACATAAATATGAATTTATTACACTCCATAAATTCCTCCACACAAATCTCAACTAAAATCCAATTTAGATTTATCTTATTTTGGACTCAACTAAGTCCCGTTTATGGAATTCCTAATCCCTAGATTATCTATCTAATTCCATTCCACTCATATCCTTAATTATTTAAGGAATATTTACAATAATCGTCACATTTATGTTTTCTCTCCTAATTTATTAAATTTGAGCAAAATACTTAATAAAATAATTAAACATCTCACCCCCTAAATTACATAAATGAATAATAAAATTTAAGCTTGATGCTCCTGCATCAAATAAAATACGAATTAAATGATTGAATGGATTAATTGAGATTAGTTCATTTTAAAAAAAAAATTATAATAAAAAATCTAGAAGTAGTGTTTCACTTTATGTGGGATTTGAATATTAATGGTGTATGAATTTCTTATTTGTTTCATATGGGTTGATTTTGGTAAATATTATTGCATTTGGTAAATATTATTATATTTTAAGTAAATATTATTGTATCTTTGGGGTTTATGAAGTATTTTTTTTTTGTAAATCTCATTATGACTAAAGAACAAAATCTTGAATCTTTTAGTTTACAAGATTTCACATCACTTCAATGATCAATTAAACTACTCCATAAAAAGAACTATAATATAATTATTTAAAATATTTTGACATAGTTATATGTTATTGAAATTTTATTTCTATTTATAAATTAAATTAAAAGAATATTATTCTCTAAATTTTTTATAGACAATAAATAAGTTTGTTAAACATTTTACTTTAAAAAAAGTGTATTCAAATATCTTTAAATTACTATTTTTGTGAAAAGTTACTTAGAATGAATTATATATATATAATTAAAAATACAAAATTTAGAGAAGATTTATTGTTATGAATGTATAAAATTAATTCGAGTAATTAGATTAAATTTGTTTAAATATATTTTAGTATAGTGAATTATATAGAAAATCATAATTTATTATAAAAATTATAATAAACTATAGTTAAAAATTGAGAAATTATGTTGTACCAATTGTTTGATTTGGTTATCATGTCCAATGTCAACCATTGTCTACCATGATTAAACATGAACAACCATACTCAATCATAACCTATCATGTAGTCAACTAAATTAGATGTGGAAGCATAGTGTACTAATTCTCTCCATGCACCATAATAACCTTCCTCAATTATAATTAAACATATTTTGTCATAATCAACCATAATTCTTCCTATATTAGCTCAATCACATTAATAAATGTGGTTGATATACTCCAATCATTGTCATTTTTTACTTTTTATGCACTATTTAGCATATGCAAACGAGGCCAATCCATATATATCAACCACATCTAATAATATGATTAACAGATTAATCTTTATTTTAATTAAATTTTTTATCTTATAGCCATAAATAATTTTTTTTTGAGAGAGATTCTAGTCATATGCTCAATGCAATTTCAGTTATATATATGATTTTGACATATTCTCTTCTCAATTTTAATAAATAAAAATTTAAACATTAAATTAATAATTCACATATTTAAATTTATATTTATAAAACAAAAAATTTATAAAATGAATAATTAAGTTAAAGCTATTGATTTTTTTTAAAAATAACATCCACCGCCCTTAATAATGATAATGATAATAAACATAGTAAAAGACATCTTATCTTATACTCACTCGTCACTAACACTCGAGTTGATAGGGATTTGATCAAATTTGTTTTTTTGGATTATCATTACTTTTTTACGCCGACGATGATCATTATCATTATTAGTCCACTTGGAGAGCAATAAACGTATTGAATGAGTTGCTAAGATATTATTAGTCCACTTGAAGAGCATTAAACCTCTTGAATGAGTTGTTTAAGATATTATTAGTTCACTTGAAGAAATTGTGCAAGCATGTAAGTTTAGTAGCTGTACTTCATTCTTGTAATTCATCTGTTTGTGTACTTATAAAGTGTATAGTACAGCTGCAACTACTGAGGAGCTGCTCCCTCCAGCATGGGTAAAATTATCAAGTTTCAAGATTGATGCTCTACATAGTTTCAAGATTCAAGATTGATGGCGCTCCACACAGTTTCAAGATTCCAGGCTGGATTTCTGTAGAGCGAGGGCGAGTGAAGGCTTGCAGTACATGACCTGAACTGAACAGAGATATAAACTATGTCGATGGTTTGGAACACAGCTGCTTCAGTGGTTCACAAAGCTCTGCTTCAGTGGTTCACTTCATTTCTGACACTCATCTTCTTCCTCATATTTCTGATCAAGAAGCACACAACTGGAATTAGTGCTTTGCAGGGAGTCCCACCAGGTAAATTCGGATGGCCTTTAATTGGTGAGACATTAGACTTTTTGGGATGTCAAAGAAAGGGCGCTCCACATGAATTTTTTCACAGTCGGATGAAAAAATATGGCAATGTCTTCTCCACTTCCCTCGTTGGCCACCCGACTGTGGCATTTTGCAGCCCCGAGGGCCACCGTTTCTTGTTCACCAACGAGAACAAACTGGTGGTCTTGTCATGGCCCAAGTCGGTGTCAAAGATCTTAGGAAAATCTCTTAATAATATGAGTGGAGACGAAGCCAAGAGATTGAGGAGAATGTTGATGACGTTTCTGAAGCCGGAGGGCCTTCAGAAATTTGTGGGGCGAGTAGATTCGCTCACCAAACGTCAAATGGCAGAGTACTGGATCGGTAAAGATGAGGTCACTGTTTTGCCTCTGATAAAACACTATGCCTTCACTCTAGCTTGTGACCTGTTCGCTAGCATAACAGATCCTGACGATGTACAAAGGCTGTCGAATGATTTTAAGGTGTTGCAGAAAGGATTGCTGCAGATTCCCATAGATCTGCCCGGCACAAGACATAATAAAGCGAAACATGCAGCTAATGCCATTCGCAAACAACTTGACGATGTTCTTCAGAAGAGGAGAATTGCGTTGCAGGAGGGAAAGGCTTGTCCGGAGCAAGATCTGTTCTCCTTACTGCTCTCTCATGTTGACGAGCGAGGTGAAAAGGAATCTCTCACTGACGATGAAGTTAAGGACAACTTCATCCTGCTTTTATTTGCAGGTCATGACAGTACTACCGCAACAATAACAGGGCTACTCAAATTTTTAGCAGAAAATCCTGACTGCTACGACAGAGTCTTGAAAGGTATTAATTTGACTGATTCTTTCTGTCCGGCAATTTTAGATTTATAGGTCGGTTGGACATTTTGATGTGAAATGTATATTTTAGGAATATTTTGAAATATTCATTTTGGTTGACTAAAAAGACACAAAATATCACAAAACTTTACTGGTCACAAAAAAAAATGATTTTACTTAACTTGATTTAGCCAACTCTTGCATGTGGGAGTAATTACAATTTCCAACATTAATGTGGTTTAAGCCCAATATAACCCTTAAATAATTTTGAAACTTAAGTGACCTTCAATAACTATTTCTCTAATCTTACTAGATACAAAAAGGACTCTCTAAGGCTACTCTGCCCCAAAAAATCTACTCTAGATTGCAAAAGAATACAACAAGTTTGCCAAGCTTCAAAATACCATAACAGCCCCAATCTTATTTCATACCAGCCATCTGTTTCCACATCCTCATCTGTATATACTCCATCAGTAAATTATTCACATGCTGATTTATTTGAACTCCTCAACTATTGCATTTTTCTACTTTGGAAGTAAAATGTCCTCCATGTGAGTAGTAGTTTGCCTACAGTAGACCTTGTTCTCCATCAAAATCATAATCCTAGGACTAGAGAAGCCCATCTCACTACTACTGTCAATTCATGTCCAAATCAAAAATGTTTTGACATTCCATTCCCTTAAATTCATGAATTGCCTGACACTGAAAAAGTAAGATCCTCGTCTCTGTTTAGGAAAATGCACCGTCTAGATATGCCAAGGTATGGCTTAGGATACCGTTTAATACCATCATCAAGATTCAAAAATTTTGTTCCATTAGACTGTGAGAAGTCATCAAACCCAAATAAACACAAATTTCTTTAATAGTATATTAAACTTTATTAAATAAATTCACTATTGTTAATCTTTTAATTTCATAAGTTTAATAGCTTGTGCGTTTTGTTTGATATTTGCAGAGCAAGTAGAGATAGCAAATTCAAAGGAGGCGGGGCAACTTCTGCAGTGGCAAGATTTACAAAAGATGAAGTATTCGTGGAGAGCTGCTCAGGAAACGCTGAGACTGCAACCTCCTGCTCAAGGAGGGTTTCGCAAGTCTATCAAAGACTTTACATACGCAGGATACAGAGTCCCTAAAGGATGGCAGGTAAAGCCACTACACAAACAAACATGATAAATCTGTGTTTTAGCTGACTAATAATTATTGCAAGGGGCATCATGTGCAGATGGTGTGGAGTGTGAGCTCAACCCACGTTTCACCTGAGTATTTCAGAGATCCAGAAAAATTCGATCCATCGAGATTTGAGGAAAGAGGGCCTCCTCCCTACACGTATGTCCCATTTGGAGGTGGGCTCAGAACATGCCCTGGTAGTGAGTATGCACGAATGGAAATACTGATCTTTCTGCATAATATTGTGAAGAATTTTAAATGGGAGTTAGTCAATCCAGCGGAAAAGGTGATCATTGACCCCATCCCTTTCCCTGCCAACGGGCTGCCCGTTAGACTTATTCCGCACCCTATATAGGAGAGGAATTTAAATTCTGATATTTGATATTCCAAAAATGTGTGTGAACGTTAGAAAGTCAAGATTATGTTACATATGATCAGTCTATTCCCAGCACTAGTTGCTTTCTTATCAAATTTCCATGGTCTCCCCAATAAAGTATGAGAAGCATCCACGTGTAGTACATCGACGATAGCTTGTTCATTTACCGAGATCTGATGTCTTTTTAGTAAACCATGAAATTTTAAAAGGTGTAGGATGGAAATTTTCTCAAAACTCATTTTCTCAACAATTTATAATTGGCTTATGTGATTTATAATTTTTACCGAGATATCTTTAGGTGATAATTATATGAGAAAAATTTTTTGAACGAGTTTCTAACTAGTGTGGTTCATATTCAGGACTAGATGAGAGATAAAATCAATGCATTAAACTTAAATAGATTTTATTATATTTATATTTATATTTTAATATTAAATTTTTATTTTAATAATTTCATTTTATTATATTTTTAATTAAAAAGATGTTATTTTAATTATTAATTTTTTAAATATCAAGACGTACTTAATCTATGGTCCAAGAGAGATAAATATTAAAATTAATTATTTAATGATGTGTAATTTATTATATTTATCTTTGTATATAATGACAATAATAAACACTAATAAAGTTTGTAACTAATAAAATTCTTAAAATGAAAATTAATTTTAAACAATATTATTAAATAAAATCTATAGGATGAACATATTGAATGGAGGAAGGGCATTTAAATAAATTTATTAATTAATTTTAATTAATAATAATTAATGAACACCGAGGAATATAGGGCACGGATCCAACACTTACTAATACCCCAACAATCATTTCTATTAAGATTGCCAATTTTTTTTTCAATTTCTAAAGCCTCCTTTAACTTACAATTATGAAAATGGTCAATCCTAGCAATGACCTTAGCCTCTTCAATGCAGATGTGATGGTTAGTATTTTCTGCATGTTCTTCTAAAGTAGAGGAGGAGGATCTTCCATGCTTAATGTCAGCTTCATGTTCACAAATCCTTTGATTAATTGATCGACCAATTTCACTAATGTATGGAGCCCCACAAGAGCAAGAAATGATCTAAACACATTTTCTATCTCTGGGGTTTACAGGTTCTTTAACCGATCTAAGAGAGCTACGAATATTGTTAAGGGGCTTGAAATTTGAGTTAACTGGTTCTTTGAAACTTCCTTGCAATCCATTGGTATGAACTCAACTGAATGATTGTTTTCAACTGGTGCTAGTGCAAAGTCAAGTTCCAAAATAATAAGCTCAACACACTGATCTAACGTGTGATTTAGTATTTTCTATAAAGGTTTCACTACCATAGACGATAGAGCCTATTCGAGGGATGATCGGTACGTACCCTTGCCGTTATAGAACCTAGTAGCACTGATCCCATTATAGACCCTTGTCGTGATTGTGGTGTTTGTCCCCCATGCCTTGGTTCCCTTTGTGATGCTCCAGTCCATTATTGCAATCTTGAATAAAACATTTACATATTCTCGTTTGTGTGAATTTCGTTCTATATTAATACTTCCCTCTCCATCGTGTATGTGTGTGTGTAATAATCTCACATTGGTTACAACCTTGAGAATTGGGTGGTTCATTAAGCCCTTGACCCACCAAACCATTTGCCAATGGAGGTAGCCCTTGGGGTCACATGGTGGAGGTTTGCTCATGGTATCCTACTAACATCTGGTGTCAGTGTCGTGATTGTGGTGTCTATCCCCCGTGCCTCAGTGCCCTTTGTGATTCTTTAGTCCATTACTGCAGTCCTGAATAAAACAATGGCATGTTCCCGTTTGTGTGAATTTTGTTCCACATTAATACTTCCCCTCTCACCGAAAATATTTATTCTGTGCTTGTTTAGGCTACCCAACCACCTAGAGACAGCCAACCTTACTTATCCACCGCAAATTTCAATTTATTTGGTGAAAAAAACAACATTGGGCTTTCAAACCTAGAAAATTGTAAAATCTCAGCACATCATCACCAATGTACTAAACTTAGTCACTGTTCTGTACACTTTAAATTATCTTTTTCTTGATCATTCATCTAATTTTGTTTTTTAAACTTTTCTAATGTAAATAAAAAATTTGTGGTGACAATTATAATTATGCACATTCCAATCAATTTTTTTCGAATAAAGCATAAACTATATGCAAATTCAGATCATTAAACACACACCACACAACTAACTCCCCAACAAAATTGTTGTCAACAATTTTTATCTTGTTTATGTAATTCAAATGCAAATATTCAAATTACCCTTTCTTCCTAAGAACAATTCATTATATTTATTTAGTGATTTACTGGTTTCTAAGGATTCGATGAAGTCAAATGATAATATTTTCCTCCTGGAGACTAAATTTTCAATGTTTTATGTCGATTCTTAGATAGTTTGTCCGCCGCAATTGACATATGTTCCTGAATAATCTGAGTCCTACACGACAACATACAATTCAATTCGTTAATCCTCATAAATTCTTTAAAAAATAAGCATACACTCCATATCTTGGGAAAAATATAGACCTACTTGTTTCGGTAGTGCAGGCCAAATTTCATGGCCATTATTTTTTATATAAGAGATAAGTATTCGATCTTCCTTAGGTGGGACACACATTTCAATTGACATAATGCTATAGTAGTGGGCTATACAACATTTCCTAAATATGGTCACCTGGAAGTAGTGATCCTTCTCGAATCATCATCATATACATACATTCACCCAAATACTGATTACCCTAGTGCTTTATAAAATCAAACATTGGCTTCCCCTTTATAATTCATCACCTGGGCCATTTTGTGAATGCTTCAAACACATTTAATGTTCATCTAATACTGTTATCTCAAACATTTGAAAGTTGGTCTTTGAATTTAAGTTATAACAAAACAAAACAAAGGTTGATATTTTTTATTTTCTCATTAAAACCCACCAACAACAATTCTGCAACATTACAACCATTCACTACAATCATGAACACATGGTTTAGTAAATGGATATGCTGTATCTAAGGTTCAGGTGGTCCTTTAAGCAACATTAATGGTGGAGATAATCCCACAAGTGATGATAAGAATATACAATTGGAAACCTTGGTGGAAACCCAATTACAAATACGTAATATTCCATCTGGATTGAGTGTGGATCCTCTTTTTGACAACCCTTTGGATACGCGGCATTGACCAACTAGAGTGCCATGCCGCAATCAAGGATTGGGCCACATGTCACTCTGTAATTGATCTATCTCCCAAACCTTCATCCCAATAACAATGCACCATGTTTCCCATGTGACTGGCCCATTTGTCAGCTTCTGATTACCTCCCTCCTGATAAGTCGTATTGCCTAGTCATTAGATTATTTCAACACCACGTCTGCGTAAGGACTACCATTTCAACAACCCTACTTACATATTCAACCTGTAACTTTGACTTTTTTCATGTTTTCCAAAATCTCCAGAATGCGATAACTTTCTCATACTATGCCAAATTAATGTGATTCAAGCATTGTTGGAATCAATTCGACAAGCACTACAACTTGGAACTAGTTTCAATAGATTTTGAGCACTTTTATTTTTGAGCATTTTTTGGATCCCCTTGATCACTGCTCCCCACTGGAAACATTTGGACCACTAAAATTATATTTTTACTCAACAAGTAAGTGAGGGTACAAATCCCTTACTTTTTTGATCTCTATCAACCTTGTTTTGCTTAGACATGTACCTTTGAGCCCCACATGAAGATACTTTACATTGCCTCTGGGTTAAGTTCTTATTCTCCTATCAAGTATAGTATCTTCATTTAACTCATTCAAATATTCAGGAGCAAAATCTTCTATAAATGGAATATGAACATTTTATTCTTGATTAACAATCATAGGAGGCTCATACAATCTCAAGTTTTCCACATTGAAAATAGAATAAATTTTCATAAAAGGTGAAAAATCTAATCGGAAAGTGTTATTACCCATATTCTCAAATATTTTGAAAGGACCATGTCTGATTGGTTTGAGATTTTTACCTTTACCTTGCAATCTTTCCTTGCTGATGTATAACCAAAATTGATCTCCCACTTGGAAATCATTATCAATTCAATGCTTAGTATGCCTTGCTTTGTACTTGGCTTAGTTTTTCTCCTGCTATTCCTGTACCATTTGATGCAGTAATTGGAATTTTTCAATGAGATTCTTTGCTTTGTCCACATCACTACGTCCATCTACTGCAATATCTTTACCAAAGATGAAATCTAAAGGAGACTTTGGAAAATAACCCAAACAAGCTTCAAATGGAGATACTCGTGTCGATGAATTCTTAGCATGATTGTAGGCATGTTGGATGTAATGGAAATTCTCATTCCAAATCTTAGGATTCTTACCACAATATCCTCAAAGAAGATGCACTAATGCTTTCTCACTACTTTTGTCTAACAGTTAGTTTAAGGATGAAATGTTGTGCTCTTCTTCAACTTTGTGTCCATGAGTTCCCATAAACTTGACCAAAAATTCCTGATAAATCGATAGTATCGATCATAAATAATAGAACTACATAAACTAAAGTGAACCCAAACATTTTGGAAGCTAATTTGTGCAATTTTTTTAGTTGTGACATGTTTTTTACAATGCATCAACACACACATTTTCCTAAAATGATCCACTACGACATATAAATAATCATGACCTTTTCTATATATTGGTAGCCCCCCTACAAAATCCATAGAAAAAATTTCCCACGGTCGAGAAGGGATAGGAAGTGGAGTGTATAAACTCAATTTCCTATTACTTGGTTTACTAGTAGTGCACACAGATCATCATTTTACATATCTTGATACAATTTCATTCATATGAGGCCAATAACAATACCTCTATAGCTGAGAAACTCTTTTTACTACACCAAAATGACCGATAATAAGATAAGTATGGGCTTCTCTTATGACATTAACTTTTTCACCCAATGGAATACACAAATTGCCAAGATGATACAATAATTTGTTATGAACATGATAACACAACTCTTCAACATGATTTCCTTGAATCAAAGTTTCATAAACATCTTTAAAATCTTCATCTTGAGCATACTATTAAATATAAATTTCATGCATGATTGAATTATGCTTAAGAATGACATATGCATTAACAATAGGCATTGAAAAAATATCTGCAAATTTGTTGTAAATGCCTTTCTTATGCCCGATAACCAAATGAAATTGCTACAGAAATCCCATCCATATGAAATGTCTAGCTTGTTGTAGCTTGGTTTTTTATTTTAGATATTGCAATCGTTGATGGTCAGTATGAATAATCGTTTCTTTACCCATCAAATAATGCTTCCATTTCTTCATGCTATGTACAAAAGCATACAACTCTTTATCATAATTTGGATAGTTAATTAATGCATTGGAAAAATTCACAGAATGATAACATATAGACTTATGATATTCCATCAACACTACCTCCATAACATATTTGATTGTGTCGGTTTGAATTTGAAGTGGTTGCTTAAGATTTGGAAGTGCCAAAACTAGTGTTGTACTGATTTTATCTTTCAAAGTGTCGAAGGATTTTTGTTGCTTTCCTGCCCACTGAAATACTTGTTTCACACTTTTCAAAACATGTAATGGTGTTGTGATAGATGAGAGGTTAGCGATAAATTTTCTCCAATAATGGGATGCTCCCCAAAAGCTCCTAATTTCTGTTACATTATTGGGTTTAGGAGAATTCAAAATAAATTCAACTTTGGAGGGATCAATTTCATTTTTCCGCGTCCTACAATATGACCTAAGTAAACCAAAGAGGTTTTCCCAAATTCACTTTTAGAGATCTTCAAATACAAGTTTTCCTTTTTTCAAGACATCTAAAACTTGTTTTACATGTTTGACATGCTCTTCACGAGTCTTACTAAAAATCAAAATATTATATAAGTATACCATGACAAAATAATCAAGGAATGGTCATAATACATCATTCATAACTCTCATGAATGTGTTGGGTTCATAAAAATGCCCAAATGACAAAACTAACCATTCACACAATCCTTGTTTTGTCTTAAAAGAGTTTTTCCAAATATCATCTTCAACAATATTGATCTGATGATAATCATTTCTGAAGTCTAACTTAGTAAAATAAATGGCATCCTTTCACTCATCTAGAAAATCATTAATGCGAGGAAGACGGTGACTATTCTTTACCATAATCTTGTTCAAAGCTCAGAAATCGACACATATGCGCCATGTATTATCTTTCTTTGGAACCAAAACAATAGGAGACCCATAAGGAGATGTACTAGGCCTAACAACCGCCTTTTCAAGAAACTCTTGGATTTGTCTTTTGATCTGTCTTTTGATTTTGATTTTGATTTGTCTTTTGATTCTGTAATTTCCTTTGTTCAAATTGTTTGAACTAGGCTAATATAGGGTTAAAATGGATCTATTTTTTTTTTAGTTTCCTTAATTCAAATTGTTTGAACTAGGATGTTTTGTAATTTCTTCAATTCAAATTGTTTAAGCTAAGGTTGTTCCGTAGTTTCTTCACTTCAAATTGTTTGAATTTGCTAATTTCATAAACTAAAGGGAACATATTGTCATGTAGTAACTATTCAAAACACTTATAAAACTAAGATACAAGGTTAAGAAGGATATATGTTGTTCCGTAATTTCCTTTCCAATTGTTTAAATTTCCACATTTCAATTTTTTTTGGCTTTTTGAATTTATATTATATATATGAATGAGAAATGGGTATAGCCTAGGGAAGAAAGTTCCTCCCTCTTAGCTAGAAGGCAAGAGAGAGGTTGTTGGTATTAGGATAACCATCAATATAGACTCCCTTAGGAGCCCAATTTAGTTACTCTATTCCAAAGCATATGTATGTCAACTTACAGGACCTGAACATGGGTGGGGAGGGTAACCACCATTCCACCTGTTGTTACATTTTTTTTTTTTTTATAAGTTAACATGGTAGTTTGAAAATAAAAAGATAAAATGCTAAGTTAGAACATGGATGAAAAAGATAAATTTAAAAAAATGTTAGGAAAATTATATTTTATTATATCCATGTTAGAAAAAATGATAGAGTAGTTTTCTCTAAAGAAAGGAGGCAAAAGAAAAAATGTTAGGGAAGCATGAAATAAAAATGCTTATGCTTTAGTGTTTAAAAAAATAAATGGCCGCCTGTTTAAATGCGCTATATTTTCAAAATGTAAAGTTTTTAATTTATGTATGTTCAAACCTTTGAACAGGGGTTTAAATGTTCATTTATTAAAATGATATATATGTGCATGTGCATTTTATTATAAGGTCGCTAACAACAAAGTAGTCAAATCATTGGAGATAAAGCACTTGCAATTTTTGATGGTAGAACTCGAGCTCCCCTCAGATCTACGGGGGAGATCAAATTCACACCCCCCCCCGACAGTTTCTTGTTAATGCGAGGGGGGGGGGGGGGGTCCGAACTTCGGTATTAATGGATGCCCTTTTCTGCGACGTGGCAACACCGTATAACTTTGCACCCCTCTGCCTAAAACAGAAAACCGGGAGGTACCCCCCTTGAAATCCACCTTCGGTTTTCAACGCTCACGACCGTTTTTCCCGTGCCACAACCGTTGGTCCACTAGTCAGTCATACCCCTCCACGTCACTTTTCCATTTTGCCTTAATGCTCCAATTATACCCATTAAATCATCTCGATGGGCAATAAATTTGTTCTTGGACCATTAATCACATCGTTATGCAATTAAACCTCTTTTGACTGCTAGCCATGACCATTAAACCCGAAGTGAAGCCTATTAAATTACTAGTAGTCTCTCATTCTTTACTTTAACTCCTCCTTCAAATTGCTTTCATCCTCCATTTCATTTCACAGCAAGTTGTCATTTCTTTAATCACCCTTCATATTCCTGAAACCCTGTCATTGCTTCTGTAACCCAAGTTTAAAAAGTCATGTACTAGTCTATACCAGTCAAGCATGGCACCTAAGGCCAAAACCAATAAACAAACGACTCCTAAGGGTAACGGTAAGAAACGAGTGTTACACCAATTTTTGGTCATCTAACATGTTACTATTAGATGGACCAAAGTACACCATGTAAGGCCAATTTTACCCTAAGTGAAATTGATTTCACTATAAAAAATAACTTAGTAATCCTTAATTTATTAAGTTGTTTATTGTCTAAACAGGAAACCCCATGAGGAAATATTGAATAAATCCATATTTGTTTGATTTTACTCAAGGGATAATTAGTTAAACAACAGTTTAGCTAATATTCCTGGTCATATTTAACCCAAAACAAGGAAATTAATTAGATAAACCATTATTTATCTTAAAATTTTCTAGGAATAATTATTTAAAACATTATTTAAATAATATTCCTCATTAAATTTGACTAAATAATTTATAAATAAATGAATAAATCACTATTTATTTAATTATTACTCAACCACATCCTTAAAATAATAAATTAATCATTTATTTATTTATTATTTATAAATAAAGGGATTTGACTAAATTCAAATTCTTTTTCCCTCGAACAAATATAATAAAATATTCCATAAAAGTTGGATCTAGATTTTGTTAATAATATTTTAATTATGCACTAATATTCTAGACTAACTCAATATTTTGTTATAAATAGAAGGGTTTTTCCATTCATTCATTACCTTTTGTTGCCTAAAGATCACTATGAATCTATACTTTTGGTCTGACTTTGATCCTCCATCATTGTTATATTTTTCTATCTTTTTGCATGCGAGCTCCCTTTGAGTTCCATTTTTGTCTAGGTTTTCTACACCATCAAGAGAGAGAGATCTTAGATCTGAAGCGCTGAGGACATACAAGAACCCATCCCATTGAGGGGGACTGGTAACATCTTTCTATGTTCCCTTCCCAAGTGTCATAAATACAAAAATTCTTCAAAAATATTATTATCTTGTTTATTGGATGCATGGAGTAACTCTTGCCTTTATTTACTGCTTAATGTCTTTAATTGCATAGATCTGGATTTTGTAGCATTTATCTTGGTCAACTAAATGCAGATATAAAGAAATTGGCAACCATGTTTGATGTTAGGGCTGTTTGTTATGCACAGCTAAAGTGATCTTTTTTCATACGCTTGCGATTAGAATTCACACCAACAACTGGAAACTCCACTGGGGATCAAACCCAGAATCTCTCGTTTCATAGACCACTAGGCATTTTTATATGTGGCAGCACCATTGATTCACCCTTATTTAGAGCATCCAAGTTGAGTCATCATCGCATTCATGGAGTCTATCCCGAGTCCCTTTGTATCATGCCATAGTCCTCCATCCTTCATTGCTTTACCCCTCTCTCGTGTCCCACACTTTGGCCTTTAGTCATACTGTCCCCTATCCCCTTTGATATTGTGTCAGTTTCTGCCAGGTCATCCATGCCCTTCATGCTCTAACAAGGGAAGTCGTCAGCCCGCTACTCATGATTAGAACTGGATCATGGACCAGAATGATAGCTCAAAATTCATAGTTCTCAGAAGAGTTTCAAACCTAAATGACCAGAAAGGTCTTGTCGCTACGATTCTGGCACTGTGAATGGTTCGTAAAATGGAGGTCGTATGCGAAAGTTATTAAGGTTTGAAGTCTCTAGTAAACTCCATTTTTCAGTTGACCAAAGTTGACTTTTCTGAATTTGAAAAAATTAAAAAAAGAATATTTCAAGGAATATTGCAATAATATTCTAGGGAATATTCCAAGCGGGTGAATGGAATTCTGACAAGTGGCATGGGAGGATTGGTTTATGGCTTGATTTTTATGTGGACGGACCAATAGCAGGCTGCCACATGGCAGGCTCGGAGGCTGCCACGTAGCCAATGAACTGTAGTTCAAAATTTTTATGGAGGCCCAAGGTTTCGAACACTCGACCTCCTGTGAATAAAGCCAACGCAAAACCGTTTCATCTGCCCGTTAGTTCTTATAAAGCTATGGGTAAAGGTTCTATTTAAATTTTAAATAAGTTGTCGACGGAAAAAAAAAGGGGATAGCCCTAAGTGTGCAGATGACCGTGACCAGGTGCTAAGGGCTAACCGCCCAGAGGTTACGGTGGCGGTTGGAGCCACATGTGACTGCTCCCAAACATTTATTACATGACAATATAGCGGAACAGTTAGCGGTTACCCCGGTGGGTTGGGCGGTGGTCCATGTGACCTCGCCCACCAAACATTTAATTTGAAATTTTAAAATTCCGTCGAATCTGGAGGGTGCGCCTAGATTTGGTGCTTTCCACCAAATTTAACTCCAGCTAGCTCCAGTTGCTCCACATTTGGTCGAGTTTGTTTAGGGATATTGGGCAAAATTGGTTTGGCCATAACTCCCTCAATATTGAATGAAATTGGATGAAATTTTAGTCAATTTTGGGTCTCTTCGACCTCCTAAAAACTTTGGCATAGGTTCTAGGTCGAATGGAGGTGATATTCAATAGATTTTTCTTCAGGGAAGGTGAAGGAGCCATCAGGGCCACCATGAGACAAATTCAATTTGAGGCCTAACCAGGGGAGTTAGAGTCATTTTCCAGAGTTCCAATAGTCTAAATTGGAGAATTAAAATATTTTGAATTTGATGAAATGGTTTTCAGAGCTTTTAGAGAATGTTTGAAGGCCAAAAAACTTCAGTAATGTTCCAGGGGCCATTAGTGCCAACTTTTTCCAGCAGCAGTGCAAGGCTTAAAAGAGCTGTTTGAGACCATTTGCAGTGAGCCAAATATCATTCTTGACTGAAAAAATCATTATGAATCTATTTATAGAGGTTTAAACAAGTTTTAAAAAATTTTAGAGGTTGAAAACTCAGTAGAGAAGTTTTCCTTGACCCTAGTGCCAAGGGGTGCCAATATGTGATTGAGGCGAAACCGGAGCAACCGAAGGCGATTTTTGATGAATGAATAGTCTAAATTGACAATTTCAAACATTTTGGAACCAATGGAAGTGGTTTCAAAACATTTTGAGAACTTCAAGAGCTCGAAAAGCTGATGTGAAGTTTTGGGTAGCCCTGGGAAAACCTTGGAGGATAGCCTATTTGGGAAATGCAGTGCTCAATTTGAGCAATTTATCAGTTGATATTTGATGTCTGATGTGTGTTGGATACAAAAGTAGTGTTTTTAGTGATAGAAACAGAATTCTGAGGGAGCTTGTGCCATTTGGAAGCTCAGAGTAGCTTAGTGCACCAATAGAAGGAATCGTTATTGGGAAAAATACTGAGAGGGGGGGGGGGGTGAATCAGTATTTACTGCATATTCAAAACTTTTACTTTTTCTTGCTTCTAAAACCCATACGCTACTTTCCTGATACAGAATCGCGTATATACGTGGATACCCTTTATGAAACTCGCGTATACACAGAGATCTAATTATGTCATTAATTCTTCACTTATATCATTCCATCATTCATTCATCAGATGTTCAATAAACAGTAAACATGTGCAGTAAGAACAGAATAAACCATCATAGCACTAATATGAACACCAGATTTTAGTGGAAAACCCAAGTCTGAGAAAACCACCGCCAGCTTGCTCACCTTCAATATTTTATTATAGAGAAAACATCTACAACATATGTGTCAGCATCTCTAGGAAGACGTTGTGTGCACTCCACCGCGCTCGTTTACTAAACACTTTCCGGAAGGGAGTCAACCTCCCGACTGCTTATCAAATTTCTCCTGGAAGGGAGCTCCAACCCCCTGACTCGTTTACCAGCCTCTCCTGGAAGGGAGCTACGACCCCCTCGATCTCGTTTACCAGCCTCACCTGGAAGGGAGCTACAACCCCCTGACTGAAGGCTACAACCCTCAGCACCACCTTGGACCACGTTTCATCAATTTTCACACCGGATCCAACAACTTCAATAGAACAACACTTGCATGCCACGTTTCATCATATTTTCAGACTGGACCCACTCCATACTTTTGCCATTACCAACCATGAAATGTAGATATAACTCACCGATTAAAGATATCGCAAACCGCTGTAACGTATCGACATTTCCTTACTTACGTACTCTCAAAGAAACCCTAGTTTGCATACGCGCTTTCCCTTCACTAATGTCGCGTATATACGTGCTTCCATTCACACAAACTAGTGTATACTTCTGTACATATTACAAAACCAATTTAATTGCGCATATGCGCTTTTCTTTCAGTGAAGCCGCGTATATACGCGCTTCCTCTTCGGCGAACTAGCGTATGGTTCTTCAGAGATTTTAGGTCATTGCATTTCTTCAGAACAGATACTTCACACAGATTTAACCCTTCACTTCAGACAGATGTTCGCCTCATCTCGGATCTAAACATTCCATAAAAAGATCTAGACAATACGTATACATTTCGCATCTAGATATCCCGCTTCTCCATCATTTCTTCATAGGTGCATCATAGATTTCGCATCTATCATCAAACCTTACCCTTTCCACATGACATATTTACAGAAGTATTCATTCAAGCTCAGATGTCTTGCTCCCACACTCATGATTTTCACAATGAATTTCTTCTCTTTATATAGGTTTACCCTTTTTCAATACCATGAGCCCCTTTTTCAATACCATGAGCCCAAAACTACATTACTTCCGATGGTATTCCTGGACGGGGTCATTTAGGAGAATCATTACCCAATACAATGGGTCAATACCATGGTGATTACCCTTGGTTTTGAACTTTTTGAGCGCTTTTGCCCATACGCGACTTGGCACGTTGTTTCCCGCGTGCATACGCGACTTCTCCTAGACATATCCGCGTATGCCTTGAGACATACTCTTTTTCATCATAGATCTAGCACATATTGAATTCCTTTCTTCATTGCCTTCTGTACTCACTGTAGATACATCAGATTTAGTTCATCAAGAAATATTCTATCAAGCACAACTTCATCAAGTAAGTTGTCATCATCTTCATCAAGTGGGTTGCCATTCAAGGACAACACTTAGCATCATATTGCTAACAAACATCCTTTCATATTATATTTACATCATTTATCAAGTCCATCAGATCAAGAATAACTTCATCAGGTGGTTTGCCATCAAGGACAACACATGTCAACAATCTCATGTCTTCATCTTCATTCAGTGGGTTGCCATCAAGGACAACACTCTGCATCATATTGCCAACAATCATGTCAACAAGAGCCTAAAGCTGTTTACAAAATTTGGACAGCCATTAGAGGGATTTAAATGGTATTTTTAGTCCTTTGGATCATTTTTGTATTCATTGGAATTAAGTATTTACTTTGTAAGAAAAACTTACCATAATCCCAAAGAGTTGAGTGATGATGACAAAGCTCAAAGGAGACGTAGCCCATGAGATTTCAGGTGAAATCCTAGATTAAAATTGGTATTGTGTTTGAATTATTATTTGCTGCATTATGTTGTTGTCATACATGTTAAATTTCAGCCAGAACAAAAGAACTTCAGACACATAAATAGTAAAAATTCATACACCACTTTCAAGTAAATAATTCTGAAAATTTGTCAAGTACAAGCTAGATCATTTTAATTTAATCTGAGTGGTAGGTTCTTGAAATACATACAAGTTATCTAGACCATTTTTAGATCAGGTTCGTATTGGAGAATATTTTCTTGCTTGACAGAGCACTTGGTTGCTTGATTATATAGCTTTAAAGGTGTTTAAACAGTGTAAAAGATTGACTATTTTACTGTTTGTAAACTGATTGTTGTTTGAGTTTGCTTGAGATTTGGGGATAGCTACTAATTAGCTAAGTCTTGGAGAGAAAAAAGGAAGAAAAAGTTGAAGGCATATTCCTTACCCCAAAGGACCTCAAAGTCACCCTTGGAAAACAAACCCTCTTGACGATTGTTTGTTAAGAAGCTCTTGGAGTTTGTTTGTTCTTTGGCTGCTTGAATAAGAGTTTGTCTTCACAGCCATTTGGTTAAAAAAAAAGAATCTTTGTAATTTGTTTTGAAAGCTTTGAGAACTTTGTTGAAGTTCCTTTTGTTCATTGACATCATAATGACAACTTCTATAGGTGAAGTTTCCTCCTTCACAAGATTCTTCAATGATGATATGAAGCGTGACTTTATTATATTGAAGGACATGGTGCAGATTTTGTTTGAGGAAAAAAGAGAAAGCACTAAAATTTGTGAGCAATTGTTTTCCATGAAGGAAGATAAGGAAGAAATTCTTCAAATATTGCATGATATGGAGAGGCAGCTGCATCAAGCCCAAGAGGCTTTGACCAAGAAAATGCATGAGGAAGAGGTAATCCATTCTAATTTGTCTTCAGTTTCATGATTAGAAAGATGTGCTGGTTCTTTCAAAAATCACACAAAAGGTATAGGGTCCAAGTTGATGATTAAAATGGGCTATGAAGGCAAAGGGTTAGGTAAGCATGCACAAGGCATGGTTGAACCTGTTTCGGTTGAGGAAAGGCCCAAGAATCTTGGTCTTGGTTATGTGCAATTTAATGGCGAAGACTCCAAAGCCATGAAGGAATGTGAGGCTATTTCAAAGAGAAATTTCATTCCAAGTTCTAAGGTGCAAATATGTCAAATTTGTTTCAAATATGATTTCCATTCCTTTAAGCCTTTGTTGCAGCAAGAAGATGGTAGACATGCAGCTTATGGCGAGCATGCAAGTTCATACAGTTTTCAAGACAAGAATGATGATGTTAGTCTACAAATGAAATTTGTAGCCTCTACTAGTTCATCTTCTCATGAAGACAAAAAGGATGAACATTCAAAGCAATACAAGAGGTATAAATCTTCCCATGATCATTTTGATTGTGTTTCTGCAAATCATGATAATTTTACATGCTTAAATGGAAGAAATATTTGATGTACATATTGTGGTCGATTTAACCATGATGTTTCGAGATGATGGATGAGGAAGAAAGCATACAGGAAGCAGATGAGGCAAAGGCAACTTTCAAAGAAGGTGCATAAGATTTGCACATATTGCCAAAAGAGGGGACATGATGTCTCTCATTGTTGGACTTTTCATCCAACTAGTCGTCCCAAGCACATGCAACAAGAGGACAGAAAGATTGGAACAAGTGGAACTGCGGATTCCATTATTAACGTGAAAATGGAAGATTCACATGAGGGAGAGTTGCAGTAGCAAAATTTTCCACGGAGGTGGCTTGGTAAGAAGTGGATGGACTTCTTGGTACAGTAAGACATACTCATTTTGTACATATGCAAATTTCGGTTGTATGCATGTATTTCATGCTGTAATCTCTCATTTGTTTGAGCCACCTTGGATCAATGATCAAGGTAGTGTTGTACAGTTTACTTCTGAAAATTTCTCGCCAGAAATTTTTTGAGAGAGTGCAAGAAAGACAGCTCTTGACAGGAGGACAAGCATCGAGGAAGGGAAGTGTGAATTGCTTTCTAGTTGTGGTTCAAAGTCACTAGCTATGCAAGGCAAGTGTTTAGAGGCTGAAGAGAAGAGGGTGCATTATTCTTATTTGCTGTACAGATCAGTTTTAGTATTTCAGAGAGCTTTTGGGGTCCAAAATCTTCTCATTTGGGAGGTGTTATCAAAACTGGATCATGGACCAGAATGATAGCTCAAATTTCAAAGTGATCGAAAGAGTTGTGAACCTAAATTACTGGAAAGGTTTCGTCGTTGGGATTCTGGTGCCATGAACGATTCACAAAATGGAGGTCGTATGTGAAAGTTATTAAGGTTTGAAGTCTCCAGTAAACTCCATTTTTCAGTTGACCAAAATTGACTTTTCTGAATTTGAAAAATTAAAAAAAGAATATTCCCTGGAATATTCCAAGCAGGCGAATGGAATGCTGACAAGTGGCATGGGAGGATTGGTTTATGGCTTGATTTTTATGTGGACGGACCAATAGCAGGTCACCACGTGGCAGGCTCGGAGGCTGCCACGTGGCCAATGAACTGTAGCTCAAAATTTTTATGGAAGCCCGGGTTTCGAACACCCGACCTCCTGTGAACAAAGCCAACACTGAACCATTTCATCTACCCATTAGTTCTTATAAAGCTATGGGTAAAGGTTCTATTTGAATTTTAAATAAGCCGCCGGTGGGAAAAAAAAGGGGCTAGCCCCTTCGGGCTAGCCCGAGTGAAAATGACCATGACTGGGTGCCAAGAGCTAAATGTGCAGTGGTTACGGTGGTGGTTGGAGCCACATGTGACTGCTCCCAAACATTTATTACACGGCAATATAGCGGAACAATTAGCGGTTACCCCAGCGGGATGGGCGGTGGTCCATGTGACCCCGCCCACCAAAAAATTAATTTGACATTTTATAGTTCTGCCGAATTTGGAGGGCATGCCTAGATTTGTCACTTTCCACCAAATTTAACTCCAGCTAGCTCCAGTTGCTCCACATTTGGTGGAGTTTGTTTAGGGATATTGGGAAAAATTTGTTTTGGCCATAACTCCCTCAATATTGAATGAAATTGGATGAAATGTTAGTCAATTTTGTGTCTCTTCGACCTCCTGAACACTTTGGGATAGGTTTCAAGTCGAATGGAGGTGATATTCAGCAGACTTGTCTTCAAGGAAGATGAAGGAGCCATCAGGGCCACCATGAGACAAATTCAGTTTGAGGCCTAACCAGGGGAGTTAGAGTCATTTTCCAAAGTTATAATTATCTAAATTGGATAATTTAGATGTTTTAAATCTGTTGAAATGGTTTGTAGAGCCTGTAGAGAATGTTTGAAGGCCGAAAAGCTTCAGTAAAGTTTCAGGGGCCATTAGTGTTAGCTTTTGCCAACAGCAGTGCAGGGCTTAGAAAGAGCTATTTGGGACCATTTGCAATGAAAAAGTGGTCATTCTTGACTTAAAACATCATTATGAATCTATTTAAAAAGTTTTTAGCAAGTTCTAAAGACTTTTAGAGGTCTAAAACTCAGCATAGAAGTTTTCCTTGACCCTAGTGTCAGGGGGTGTCGATAGGTGATTGAAGCGAAACCAGAGCAGCCGAAGGCCATTTCTGATGAATGAATAGTCTAACTTGACTATTTCAAAAATTTTGGAACCAATGGAAGTGGTTTAAGAACATTTTGAGAACTTCTAGAGCTTGAAAAGCTGATGTGAAGTTCTAGGCAGCCTTGGGAAGACCATGGAGGATAGCCTATTTGGGGAACGCATTGCTCAATTTGAGAAATTTATCAGTTGATATTTGATGTATGATGTGTGTTGGATACAAAAATAGTGGTTTCAGTGATAGAAACAAAATTATGAGGGAGTGTTTTCCATTTGGAAGCTCATAGTAGCTTAGTGCATCGTAGAAGGAATCATGTCAACAAGAGCCTAAAGCTGTTTACAAAGTTTGGACAGCCATTAGAGGGATTTAAATGGTATTTTTAGTCCTTTGGATCATTGTTGTATTCATTGGAATTAGGTATTTACTTTGTAAAAAAAACTTACCATAATACCAAAGAGTTGAGTCATGACGACAAAGCTCAAAGGAGATGTAGCCCACGAGATTTCGGGTGAACTCCTAGATTAAAATTGCTATTGTGTTTGAATGATTATTTGCTGCATTATGTTTCTGTCATACAATTTAAATTTCAGCAAGAACAAATGAACTTAAGACACATAAACAATAAAAATTCATACACCACTTTCAAGTAAATAATTCCGCAAAATTGTCAAGTACAAGATAGATCATTTTAATTTAAACTGAGTGGTAGGTTATTGAAATACATCTAAGTTATCCAAACCATTTTAAGATCAACTCAGTACCCCCATTACACCATCATCCCTAGTGTCAATCTATCAGTCACTCTACCATTATCTCTCGTGCCTTAGTTGAGGACCCCTTATTACCTCACCTATGACAGGCCTCCTTCTGTCGACATTAGCTCATTCATTTTAGACGACAAGTCTAGAGGGTGGTTTACCTTGGTTCCAGCTTCCACTCTTTTTCGGTGCCTCAAATCAGGCAAAGGGACTCTTTATTTCCCTTTGACTTGATTGTTTCTTAACTCTAGCTCCTTACAACATTCGAGATCCATATACTTGATGGTTCAGTGATGCAGTAGATTGTACCAGTGATTCCCGGGTGTGTGTGAGATGTTTCAGACCTCATGAGGGGACGGCCCTTTAGGTAGCCCCCCACATGCCTAGATGACCTCTCCATTGCAGCCTTCAATGTAGCTCCATAAATTTGATGGTTTCGGCCTTAGACACTTGCAACACCTTTTAGTTTGCATGTATCATTCATATTTTCAGAGCCCTCTCCTGTTTTACAGGGGCTCTTTAGTTGTACCTATCTCTCATGTACTCAGATATTATTGTATAGCTCCTGGTTGTTATCCTAGGCACAGTATGTATGTGGGATCCATTATCATGTTTTTATCTAGCCCATGTTTATGCCAGCATGTACTATATAGTTCAGTCCCTTGTTTACTAGATGCATTATTCTTTATACTTTGTTATCTCGGTAGGCATAGGTGTTAGTATGAATTCTTCGTCGAAGTGTACGAAAAAGAACCACTTTAGCTACGCATAACTAATAGCCCTAACAACAATAATGGCTGCAAAACATATTCAGATCTGCAATTAGTAGTTAAAGTGCTGCAACAAACAGATCTATAAATAGAAAGACATTAAGCAGTAAAGTAAAGAGTTTGCTCCATGCATCCAACAGACAAGACAAGAACACGATTTTTGAATGAATTTTTATATTACAGGGCACCTGGGAGGAAACAAGAAGGTGTATCCAGATCTCCTCGATGGGATGGGTTCTTTGTAGTCCTCAGCACTTCAGATCTAAGCTTTCTCTCTCTTGTAGATGTAGAAAACCCAATGTAGAAGGTAGAGCTCAATGGGAGCAAAATGGCAGAAAAATGAGACCAACTGTATAGATCCAGAGTGATCTAGTATGCAACAAAAGGTGAAGAATGAAGGGAAAACCCCTCCTATTTATAACAAAATATTGGGTCATTCTAGATCTTGGTGCATGATTAAAATAATGTTAACCAAATCTAGATCCACCTCTATGGAATATTTTATTATTATTTGTTGGAGGGAAAGGGACTTTGACTTAGGTCAAAATCCCTTGATTAGTGAAGAATAAATAAATAAATGATTTATTTATCCTTTTAAGGAAGTGGTTGAGATATAATCAAATAAATAATGATTTATTTAATTAATAGTGGTTGATTTGGTCATATTTAACAAGGAATATTATTTAAATAATTATTCCTAGAAAATAATAAGATAACTATGGGTGTATCTCATTAATTTCTTTGTTTTTTGGGTTAAACATGACTGGGAATAATAATTAAATTGTGGTTTAATTAATTATTCCTTTTGGGGTTTCTTAATTAACATAGTGAAAGCAGTTTTACTTGGGGTAAAACTGGTCTTATATGGTGTACTTGGGTCCATCTAATGATGAAAGGTTAGATGACCAAAAAATGGTGTAACAGATTGCCCCCCAGCGTGCGAGTGTCAGGAGCAAATCGTATGACCGAAGTACGTTGTAAACAATCACTAGACAATCAAAAGGGGATGTCAGAGAGAGAAGTGTGAGGTAGATAGTGTGCTGAAGGACTAGACCCTGAGGAGACGAGACTCGCAGGTGCAACAAGTCTCTTTTTATGAGAGGGTACCTGTGCTGAAGGCGGTGGGGGAGGCATACCTATGCCCGCCGTGAAAAAGTACAAAAGAATAGTGTGTCCAGTAAACAAGGGACCGAACCATAGAGTACAGCTGGCATAATCAAGGGCCAGATAAAAATACAATGAAGAGTCTCACATACATGTTGTGCCTGGGATAACAGCCAGGACTAGTACAATATCATCTGAGTACATGAGATAAATACAACCCAAATGCCCCCTGTAAATGGGGAAGGGCTCACAAAATCTGACTGATACATGCAAATCATAGAGGTGCTGCAAGTGGCCAAGGCCAACATCA
The DNA here is from genome assembly GCA_034641835.2 of Pinus albicaulis. Classification (NCBI taxonomy): domain Eukaryota; kingdom Viridiplantae; phylum Streptophyta; class Pinopsida; order Pinales; family Pinaceae; genus Pinus; species Pinus albicaulis. The sequence continues at coordinate 1,271,466,613 of CM076574.1, read as the reverse complement.
TCAAAATCTGGAGCGGCATCAAAGGCTGCAATGAAGAGGTCATCCGGGCATGTGGGGGGCTACCTGCAGGGCCACCCCCTCATGAGGGCTGAGACATCTCACACACGCCCGGGAATCATCAAGAGCTGCTGCTGGGTCACTGGACTGTCCAGTATACTCATCTCGATCATGCTGAAAGGAGCTCGAGAAGTAATCAAGTCAAAGGGAAGTGAGAGATCCCCCTGCCTGATCCGAGGCACCGAACAAGAGTGGAAGCTGGAACCAAGGTACACCGCCCTCTAGACCTTGCTTCTGGAATAAATGCGCTGATGTCGACAGAAGGAGGTCCTCCGTAGGTGAGGCGATGAGAGATCCTCAACTAAGGCACGAGAGAAGAACAATAGAGCGACAGACAGACTGACACCAATGATGATAGTGGAAAGGGGAAGGATGGAGTGGCGAATGGACGACTTCCCTTGTTAGAGCATAAATGGCATGAATGACATGGCAGCGACTGACACAATATCGAAAGGGACAGGGGACAGTGGGGCTGAAGGTCATGATATGCAACACAAGGGAGGAACCAAGCAAAGAAGGATGGAGGGCTATAGTGGGGTGCAGGGTAGACTCCATGAATGCAATGATGACTCGACTTGGATGCTCTAAACAAGGGAGACTGTATAGTGCTGCCACACAGTAAAGGCCCCAATGGGGGGTCATAGAAACATGAGTACAAAGTGGGTACTCATGACGAAAATCAACACGAACATGGACAAGTAAGGGGGCGATATGGTGCCCCAAGTACAAGTGGCGTAAGTGAGGAAATTCGATTTTAAGGAGCGGTGAAGTGACCCTTCGTGGAAAAAAAAATGTCCGGGTGAAGTATCAAATCACCAAAAACTAAGTAAAACCCATTTGAGAGCTCGGTGAGATCTATCCAGCGGTGCTGACGGTTCGTCGAACGGGGCTACGGTGTGGTCGCAGCAGTCGAAAGAAGAAACAAGGGTTCTCTTTTAATGAGGCAGTTTTCCCTCCAAAATCATTCATTTGCTAGTGTTGCTGTGGTGAATGTGGAGAGGAGAGAAGGCCCTAAATGTTGCGGCGAACGTAGCGGACAAACCGACCATTGGATTCGAGATCTGTCAGTTGGAGGCGAGAGGCCTAACCTTGCTCGTGCATTTTGATGGATTACATTTGCAGTTGAGGGCCCAAAACCCCCAGAAACAGCCCCTCCTTCATCTCTATGGCCGGGTCGCACTTTTTTGGGGCAAAAAGTACGACCCAGGACGCAAGTATTAGGGCAACAAGTGCGACCTGGTCCAGAAAATGGCAGAAAACTGCGACCTGGGAGATGAGGGGGGTTTGGTGTTGTTTGATGGCTGGGAGTTGGGTTGTGGTGTGTGGTTACGGTTTTCCCGATCTGTACCCTGACAAAAAGAATGTGGTTGTGCAGGTATGGCAGAGTTGCGGGTCAATTGGAGAGAGAGGGATCTGGGGACACTTCGGACAGAGATCCAGGCGGATCAGGGCGTTCGTCGTGTATTGGCCAGATATAGGGGCATATGGTGCCCTTTCGGATGTGTGTAGGGGCAAGTGGTGCCCCCCAGAATGTATGGGGGGGCATATGGTGCCCCCAGTTTTTGGATTTTGTTTGTAACATGCTATGGGCGTGTCGGATGTATATGTATGGGGGGGGGCGTATGGTGCCCCCAGTTTTTGGAACATGCTATGGGCATGTCGTAAGTCTATGTATGGGGGGCGTATGGTGCCCCCAGTAATGTATGTAGGGGCAGGTGGTGCCCCCATTTTTTGAGTTTGTGTGACATGCTGTGGGCATGCCAAAATGTATTTATAAAAAGGGGAATCTAACCACATTTTAATGATGTGGTGTGCCATTTGTTCTGGTTATGGTTATGCAGTTTTGAGAAAGGAAATGGAGTGTTACCAATCTCTTTTGGTACTGCATATAGGGATCAAATGGACTTTAAGTTTCCGAATTGGCATACCTGGTGTCACTATCCCAAAAGGAGGATTTGGAGATAATGAACCGATGCTCTCGTAGAAAAGCTATAGGTTGGTCAATAATAATGTCTAAGAGACTGGGTTGCTGATGTAAGATGAGGGAACGATAAGGGGTATCGTCCCGAGAGTGATCTGAAGTGATATGGGACTCTAGAGGTTCTTCTAAATGTGGAAGAATACTGGGTCTAGAGTCAACATGACCAGATACACTAGGAGAGTGGTGGAGAATGGCTTCTCTTGGTCTCTCAAATGTGGGTGCCCCCTTACCCAAACATTGGGTTTCGATGTAATGACCACAAGGTGGAGGTGGTGTGAACGCATGGGTTCGATGTAAGGGGGAATAGATGAAGTCAGGGGTGGGAATTTCTTCCATAATGTCGTCATCGTGATAGAAGATGGGGTGAATAGTGGAAGAAGAACTACCTGACGTGGTGAAGCGGCCTGAATCATCATCATGAGAAGAGAGGTTCACATGCACATCGTCACAATGGGTGACCGAAGAGTAAGTAGATAACGGATCTACCGATGTTGAGCCCAAGATGACCGCTGAAGGAAGGTCAAGCGAAACAACAGGGGAGGATTCAGATGGAACGTTCCCCAATGGTCTCATGGATGATGACAGGTACAAAATGGTGACTGAGGGCTCCGATGGCTTAAAAGCGGGAGGCGGAATGTGAATGTCCTCCGGTCCGATTTCTGCTGCCATGAACTGCGTATGTCCATGAGGAACCAGACTCGCCGGGCGGCGGGGGACAGAGGGTGGGAATGGTTATGGAAAATCACACGCGGCGTGCGCGGTGGTTTTGTGCGCGTTGTTGAGTTTTGGGAGGGTCGTGAGCATGGACATGTGCATTCTCAGACGTAGTGCCTGTGAATGTCCATGAACTTAAGCTTGAGGTGGGGCAATCTGTACACATGTGAGTGGCATGACCGACAAAATCACACACAAAGCGGGCCCTAACGGCGGGGCTTGGTGGTCGTGGGGGGTAACGGATGTTGGGGGGCCGATCGCGATGGGCTGCCCTCTCGTGCTTCGCTCGTCTTCTCGGAGCCGCCGCGCTCAGGAGAAGGGTCCGTGGAGGGCCGCGCGGCGGGTTGCGGAGGAAGCGAGGGGGACCGGTTGAACCGGTGTCAAAGCCATGTAAGGTTTGGGGTGACCCGGGGGGGTGGCGGCTGGGGGGTCAAGGTACCAAACCGGAATACCCAAGGTCAAGTTAGGGAGAGAGAGGGTGGCCATGACGGGGACAGAATATACTCCGGGAGGGGGAGCCAAGAAGGGGATCTGTCCAGCAGGGTAGTGACCAGGAGGTACGGCTCCAAGATGGTTAAGGTCGGGGGGGACCGAGCCTGGAGGATAAAGAGGTTCGGGGGTACCAGCTGTAGGGGGAGGGCCGGAAGGAGGAGGTCCGGCTGGCGGGGATGAATGGCTAGGAGCGGGTTGCGGAGGGCGGGGGGGAGGGTGCGGACTAGCCGAGGCAGGCCGTTTATGGGCAGCCTGAGACGATTGCATCATGCAAATATTCGACAAGCTGGGATCCGTAATAGGAGGGGGGGGAAGGTGAGGAAAAGTACCAAGCAGGGTGGAATCTTTATAAACGCCGGGGGAGACACTGGTCAAGGAATCGACGATTTGCTTGTTGGCTACAGAAGAGATGGTCGTCTCGGAGGAGGACTGAGACGACGGCTCGTGATACGATAGCTGGTCAATGGTGACTATCTTCCCGTTATGTGGAAAAGACATCTTGCGGAAGACCGCGGATGGGACAGCAGACATGGCATAGGTGTAGCTTCGCCCCAATAGAATGTTGTAGTCTAGAGGGGCGTCAATGACTTTGACATCAACGCAAACAGTCTTACCGGCGAGGGTGATGGGACAGTTACGAAACAGGCCAATAGGCTGGGAGGCATGACCGTCCCACGCTCGAAGGGTGATCGTGGAAGGGGCCAGCTCAGGGGATCCGAGTTGCTTCCAAACCGAAGCGGACATCACACAGGTGGATGCCCCTCATCAATTATACACCGGGATACAGTGGCGTTCCGGATTTTGACTGGGATTTGGAAAGCAACGGAAGGAGGAAGAGGAGGGTGGTCCGATTGAGTGGCGTCGAAAACAATCATTTGGTCATCAGCAGGATCAACAGCGCCCACGGCAGATAGTAGAGCCTTCCGTTGGGAAGGGCACGACCGGAGGAGTTCCAGTGTGGAAATGGCAGCAGGGGATTGTGCCAAATCATCTACTATACTGTACGATTGGGCGGCTCGACCGGAAGCAGCATTTCGGCGTAATGGACCCTTTGGAATCTTTGGGTGAACCTCAACTTTGGGTTGAGGGATGTGTAAGGGGCCACTGGGTGTCGAAAGAGGCTCTGTAGAACCTGAAGATGGAGGCTCTGGAGCAGACTGAGCAGGAGGCTTGGGGTACTGGCGAGACCGAGTTTGAAGGTGAAGGTTTACCAAGGGGACGATCGTAGCGTATCATAAGGATCTCGTAGTCGAGGAAACCGAAATGGACGAGGGTGGGTCACATGGCTGTTTGGGTTGTAGCTACGAATCTCGTTGAGGGAAAGGATCAAGAACACACTGGCCGGGTAGGCGGCCACATTAGGAGGAGCGTGAGGGGAGGCGTGTTGTCCGCGCAATGTGGCTTGAGACTCCCACATCTGTCGCATCTGGGGGAAGAGAGGACAATCGTGAGTGTAGTGACCGTAAACACCGCAACACGAACAGGGCTTGTTTGTGCGAAGCGGCCTGTCCGGCCTGGGCGGAATGCCCTGAGGCTGGTTGCTAGTGTTAGGGTCCATACCAGAATTGGGTCCTTGGTTACCGGGGGCAGATGGGTTCTGGTTGCCTCGCCGCCTTCTTTGAGAAGAAGGGGGGTTAATCGCACCGATTCGACCATTCTTGCCTCCGGGAGGGGGTTGTGGCGCCGCGTGTTGTGGGAGGAGGCAAGGAGTGGGAAGCGCATATGTCGGAGGAGCTCCGGCACACCGTCGGGATAAAAGTAAGGTTGGGTTGAAGCATTGGAGGTAAAGGTGAGGTTGGGCAAAGGAGGAGGCATGTCAGGATCCGGATACGTTGCCGTGAGGGGAAGATCGTCGAGGTGTCGGCCTTCCCCGAGGGAGACCATGCTCACAGAGGGGTGAGCAGCATGGGTGGGAAAGAGATCCAACAATACCGCTTGGAATCGAGATGCGTTCCCGGCGTTAGGCGCCACCGGGCCTGGGGATGTCAGGCAGAACGGTATAAACATAACCCGATTGAGCGTAGATCAGGTCATATTTTAAAGCTATTTGGAGGGCGGCTTCTTCAGATTGAGGAAAGTGAGAGGCGACATCTTTGCCGATGGGAGACGGGAGAGTGCGAAGGAACCAGTCCATGTAAACCCGATCTTCAAAGGGAGGGGCTCGACATAAGCTCCGTCTTCGTCGCCATTCTTGAACATGGGCAGAAAGGCGTGTGGAAGAGGATTGCTTAAATGAAGTCAAGAGCTCCGTACCAGTGTCGTATCGGAGAGGGAGATGGAAGTACGACAAGAAGGCTTGGGCAAGAGTCTCGAATGTGGTATGGGAGGAAGTGGCCTGTTCGACATACCATTTAGAAGCTTCGCCGGTAAGCGTGCGTTGGAACAAACGAAGACGGATGGAGTCATCGGTAATGGAATTGGAGGAACACCACATGTGGAAAGATCGGACTTGATTGGTTGGATCTTCGCCATTAAGGCCCTCGAACTTAGGGATATCAGAGGGTAGTTTGGTGGGCATAGCGGGCCAGGTAGTATTATGGTGAATTGGGTCGTTAATCAACCGATGGAAATCGGGGAGGCTGAGGTTCTATACTGTACCACAGCGATGTGGGTGGCCGAGTAGTGGTCAGGACGGTTCCGTCAGAAGTAGGGCGGCATTGGGGCTTGGAGAACCGCTAGCGTTAGGCCCCGTCCGACATGGTGAAGGTAAAGGGGAGAGTGAGAACCCAAGGAGAAGGGGGACCCGATGAATCAGAGAGGAGTCGAGTGCGATCGAAGGTGGACCTGCTCGACGACGCGCGGTGCGGAGCAAAGCGATCAACCTTAAAACCGAGGGTGAAGCGCGTGTCTCCGGAAAGGCGCCTTGGGGGCGCAATGATGACAGGAAGAAGGAAACCGACAAGGGCAGAAAGGGACAGAATCAAGAAGGTCAAGGGCAGATAAGGTGCAGTGACGATTGATTTTAGAGTCTTTGTCAGGCGGTGTAAACCAGGCGCTTCTTCACTTAGGGTCAGTGTGTGGTGTGCGTTAATTTTAATTTTTAAACCCTTTCCGTTGTTGAGAGCAAAAAAGTGTGTTGCGTAGCTGAAAATAAACCTACAGAGAACAGAATAAAATGCTGAAATAACAGAAAAATAACAGCTACGTATGCATCTATCTAACCCAAGAAGGTGGGTCTCTCAAAACTATGCTGAAAAGAAAGGGGAAAACTATGGAAACACACACAAAGGAAACTCAACAGATCTAGGGTCAAAGGGGACAGAGATCTGGAGGATAAAGCTGCAGACAAGGGGTGCAGATCACAGCCAAGAGACAGAGGCAAGGTGGCTGGAAAAAGGGAAATCAGCAAAAAATCGGGGGGAGGGCAAGGCAGAGGCCTTTAGCAGAGGTCCACACAAAACGACAAGAGGTGATTTCCAGAAAAGAGGCTGATTTGGGCCGGATCCGGAAGTGAGGCCGCGTATCCGGAAAAGAGGGGGTCAAGCTCGAAACCGACGGTCGAAATAAATGGGGGTCCCCTCTTCCACAAAAAGTGGAGGGTACTAAAGCCCCAAGGGGCCGGGGTTCCCACCAGGAGGAGCAAACATCGCATTCGTCAAGGCGAATGAGACGCAGGTCGGAAAACCCCTTGCTTCTATAAAAACCCGCATAATTGGCAAAAGTGAAAAAAGGCGTGCTGCCTGTGTTCGACCGATTTCAACAGTGAGTCACAGCTGTGCTGCAAGGTGCGTCTGGTGTCGCAGTTTTGAAGGTACAGCGACCTCTGCTCGGGCTGCTTGCCACATTTTCTGAAAAATTGCCGTCTCAGTTGCGGCTGGTGTCGCTTACCTGCGCAATAGGGCCAGAAACACACGGAAGTTAGAAATTTTAGGTTTTTAGGGTTTTATGTGAAAAAAATGACATGAAAAGAGAAAAACTAAACAGCTGAAAAGAAGCCCTAGAGCCTGAAGTAGCTGGATATGCAGGAATATGAGAAACGACAGCGGTCGTAATTTAAAACCCGTGTGGAGTCGCCATTTGTTAGTATGAATTCTTCGTCGAAGTGTACGAAAAAGAACCACTTTAGCTACGCATAACTAATAGCCCTAACAACAATAATGGCTGCAAAACATCTTCAGATCTGCAATTAGCAGTTAAAGTGCTGCAACAAACAGATCTATAAATGGAAAGACATTAAGCAGTAAAGTAAAGAGTTTGCTCCATGCATCCAACAGACAAGACAAGAACACGATTTTTGGAATGAATTTTTATATTACAGGGCACCTGGGAGGAAACAAGAAGGTGTATCCAGATCTCCTCAATGGGATGGGTTCTTTGTAGTCCTCAGCACTTCAGATCTAAGCTTTCTCTCTCTTGTAGATGTAGAAAACCCAATGTAGAAGGTAGAGCTCAATGGGAGCAAAATAGCAGAAAATGAGACCAAGTGTATAGATCCAGAGTGATCTAGTATGCAACAAAAGGTGAAGAATGAAGGGGAAAACCCTCCTATTTATAACAAAATATTGGGTCATTCTAGATCTTGGTGCATGATTAAAATAATGTTAACCAAATCTAGATCCACCTCTATGGAATATTTTATTATTATTTGTTGGAGGGAAAGGGACTTTGACTTGGGTCAAAATCCCTCGATTAGTGAAGAATAAATAAATAAATGATTTATTTATCCTTTTAAGGAAGTGGTTGAGATATAATCAAATAAATAATGATTTATTTAATTAATAGTGGTTGATTTGGTCATATTTAACAAGGAATATTATTTAAATAATTATTCCTAGAAAATAATAAGATAACTATGGGTTTATCTCATTAATTTCTTTGTTTTTGGGTTAAACATGACTGTGAATAATAATTAAATTATGGTTTAATTAATTATTCCTTTTGGGGTTTCCTTAATTAACATAGTGAAAGCAGTTTTACTTGGGGTAAAACTGGTCTTACATGGTGTACTTGGGTCCATCTAATGATAAAAGGTTAGATGACCAAAAAATGGTGTAACAATAGGTATGCCTCCCCCGCCTCTTGTAGAAAAAGTACTCACTCATAAAAGAGACTTGTCACACCTGTAAGTCTCGACTCCTCAGGGTCTTGTCCCCTAGAACTTTAGTCTACCTTATATTTCTCTCTCTTTGAATTCCCCTTCGATGTCTGGTGATTGAGTTCTTACAACGTACTTCAGTCATACGATTAGCCCCTAACGCTCGCACGCTGGGGGGAAATCTGTTACACCAATTTTTGGTCATCTAATTTGTTACTATTATATGGACCAAATTACACCATGTAAGGCCAATTTTACCCTAAGTAAAATTGCTTTCACTATGAAAAATAACTTAATAATCCTTAATTTATTAAGTAGTTTATGGTCTAAACAGGGAACCCCATGAGGAAATATTGAATAAATCCATATTTGTTTGATTTTCCTCAAGGGATAATTAGTTAAACAATAGTTTAATTAATATTCCTGGTCATATTTAACCCAAAACAGGAAATTAATTAGATAAATCAATATTTCTCTTATTATTTTCTAGGAATAATTATTTGAAACATTATTTAAATAAAATTCCTTGTTAAATTTGACTAAATCATTTATAAGTAATTGAATAAAGCACTATTTATTTAATTATTACTCAACCACATCCTTAAAATAATAAATAAATAATTTATTTATTTATTATTTATAAATAAAGGGATTTGACCGAATTCAAATTAATTTTCCCTCCAACAAATATAATAAGATATTCCATAAAAGTTGGATCTAGATTTGGTTAATAATATTTTAATTATGCACCAATATCTAGACTAACTCGATATTTTGTTATAAATAGAAGGGTTTTTTCATTCATTCATTACCTTTTGTTGCCTAAAGATCACTTTGGATCTATACTTTTGGTTTGACTTTGATCCTCCATCATTGTCATATTTTTTTATCTTTTTGCTTGTGAGCTCCCTTTGAGTTCCATTTTTGTCTGGGTTTTCTACACCATCAAGAGAGAGAGAGATCTTAGATCTAAAGTGTTGAGGACATACAAGAACCTATCCCATTGAGGGGGGCTAGTAACATCTTTCTATGTTCCCTTCCCAGGTGTCATAAATACAAAAATTCTTCAAAAATATTCTTGTCTTGTCTATTCGATGCATGGAGAAACTCTTGCTTTTATTTACTGCTTAATGTATTTAACTAAATAGATCTGGATTTTGTAGAATTTGTCTTGTTCAACTAACTGCAGATCTAAAGAAATTGGAAACCATATTTGATGTTAGGGTTGTTTGTTATGCACAACTAAAGTGAGTTTTTTTTCATACACTCGCAATTAGAATTCACACTAACAACGAGTGATAGAAGAAATCCAAAATCTCAACTGTGTTGTAGAGGTTGTATCCGAGGTCATCCATCCAGTTGCCGAGGTCATTCCTGAAGCTGCCAAATCTGTTGCAGAAGACATTCCTGCAACTCCACAAATAAATCTCGACCTCATACCCGTAACCAACACCTATTTTAAAATTATTGATTGTCGTGACTATGAATTTGATTTCTATGAGCTACATTTGTGGCTAAAACAGAAGCACATGGATAACCAATACCATATTAGGTTTTGGGAGTCTATGTTGCCTTTGTTTTTGATTACCTCAAACTCACCCATTTCTGGATCTAATTGTCCGGTGTCAGAAGTAGTATGATCCTATAACCAGGTTAGTGGTGGCTCAGAGTGGAAACGTTCTGATCACCATATCCCCTGAAACCATTAACCATATGCTTCTCGACCCTCCTTCTGACTCTTTATTCTATTTCTCTCCTGTTTCCCTCATGGATCTTTATCATAAATTATCCTTCCATCAGAGATCTCAGATATTTGACATCTTCCTACCTGAGGATGCAGATTTACCAAAGAGAAATCCCCCATATGCATCCTCCATCTTTCCTATAGCTTCAAAACACTGCATATCCCTTTTTTATTATCTTTTAGGATTCCCAAACGATGAAACCGTTGATGAACCCGTCCTAGGTTTCTTATCTATCTTCAGTCCCAAAAAATCACCATTCTTTATGTCCAATTACAACCATTTCTTGGTTGATATTATACAGGAAAAATTAATGAAATTCACCACACAAGGACCAATTCTTTCTCAGAATTAATAGACTCATTCATTCATCTATTAAGGTAGCTCCTTACCAGTTCATCAGAGCCTAGAATTGGAGAAGACATTAAAATAATTCTGCACCTCAATGAACAAGAAAAAATAGGTGATTGGTAGCTGTACAAAAATTACACAGATATTGGGGTGTATGGCTGCGAGCTTCCACCATACAAACTTCCAAAATATGTGCCTATGAGAATTTTCTCCTTAGATTATATAAGACAAATGTTAAATATGGATGAATTGCATTTTGTTTCAAGAAAGAGGAAAGCCTAGTTTAAAATCAAGGCCCGTGTTGGATCATTCATTTGTAATACCAGAGCAGCTGGTACTAATGCAGATGCATCATTAAATAAGATGGGTTTTCAATCAATTTTTACTTGGTCATATGACCCCCATGGCATTATTTTTGCTCTGAGGGTTGAAATCAAGACAACCTCTTACACTCATACCTCCGGAGAAGAAATAGAGAAATACATGAACCGGGATGAATGGGTAGAAGGTATTTTAAAAGAAGCAGATTAAGAAGTCATTTCTACTTCAAATGTACAAACACCAGTGCCTAGTAGTAAACACTAAAAAAGGGTCAAAGAAGAGACACCACTTTCCAAGGAAATTATGAAAGGATTTATCTTACAACATAAGAAAACAAAACTTACTTCTTCCTTGCTTTCAGAAGATAAACAACCAGAGATCATAGATTTGGGAGATACTAAAGTCTCCACATCCACTAATGTTTCTCATACTCCTCCATCAGCATCACCTGCAAGAGAGCCACTAGAAATCATCCAACATTTAGATGCCAACTCTTCAGAAGAGCAGAATATTTTCTACAAATTTCTAGAAATCAAGCACAAGAATGAAGCACTGAAATCAGATGTTTACAGCCAATTTTGGAAACAGACATCTACATCACAACACAGGCTTCCTGCCTTTGACAGTGAGAAAGTCAGGATGCAGATGGACTTTCTGCAAGAAATAATGCCATTTCCAAAGACACATGCTAAGTATAAGAAGACTGTATTCTCATTTGATATAAAATAGATACATCTGTTAGCATGAATTTTTTGTCGTAAAAACTCACTTTAGCTACGCATATCAAGTAGCCCTAACATAAGTTATGGCTGAAAAATATCTTAAAATCTGTAATAAGCTGTACACATCTAGATCTATATATGAAAGATATTAAGCAGGTAAAGTAAAGTACAAGCACCAATGGACAAGACAAGAACATATATCAAATAATCTTTTTTATTATATCAAAGAATGGGGCACCTGAGAGGAAAACAAGAAAGGTGTTTTCCGATTCTCCTCAGTGGGCTGGATTCTTGGAAGTCCTCAGTGTTTCAGATTAATGGTCTCTCTCTCTAACTATTGTGGAAAACAAAACATGGAACTCAATGGGAGTTCATAAAACAGAAATGCAAAGGGGTGACCAAAAACAGATCTAGTGTGATCCAATGCAATGAAGGTGACTAATGAATGGGAAAAACCTTCCTATTTATAACAAAATATTGGGGTGTTCTAGATCCTGGTGCATGAATAAAATATTATTAAACATTTTCTAGAATCACCCTTTAGGAATATTTTATTATATTTGTTGGAGGGGAAAGGGTTTTTTGACTTGGGTCAATTCCTTTATTTATAAATAACAAATAAATAAATGGTTTATTTGTTATTTAAGTGAAATGAGGGGAATATAATTAAATAAATAATGGTTTATTTAATTATTTATATTTGATTTAGTCAAATTTAACTAAGAATATGATTTAAATAGTGATTTAAATAACTTATTCTTAGGAAACAATTAAATAAATAATGATTTACTTAATTGATATCCTTATTTTGGGTTAAACATTACCATGAAACATAAATAGATGTGGTGAAAGAAATTTTACTTTAGGTAAAATTCGTCTTACATGGTATACTTGGGTTCATCTAATAATAATAGGTTAGATGACCAAAAAATGGTGTAACAGATTGCCCCCCAACGTACGAGTGTTAGGAGAAAATCGTATGACCGAAGTACGTTGTAAGAACTCAATCACTAGGTGATAAAATGGAAGTGAGAGAGAGGACTGTATGGTAATCTAAAGTGTGTGAAGGACTAGAACCTGAGGATACGAGACTTATAGGTGCAACAAGTCTCAAATGTATGAAGCGGTACCAATGCGAAAGGCGGCGGGGGAGGCATACCTATGCCCGCCGAGACAATAGTACAAAAGATAAGGTGCCCGGAAAACCACGGAACACAATAAGGAAAGAGGTACTGGCCAAAATATGAGCCAGAAAAATAGAATGATGACTCCCATATACATGCTATGCATGGAATAATCCTCAGGACTTATACAATAATAATGTAGTACATGAGATAGAAATAGACCCAGATGCCCCCTACACGCGGGGAAGGACTCACAAAATCTGACGGATACAAGTAAGTTGAAAACGGTGCTGTAAGCGATGGAGGCTGATATCATCAAATGAGAGGAGCTGCATCAAGGACTGAAGTGACGAAGTCATCCAGGTGTGTGGGGGGCTACTTGGAGGGCCACGCCCTCATGAGGGTTGGGACATCTCACACACACCCGAGAATCATGAAGGATTGCGGCGGCACGACTGAATCATTGAGCGTAGAAATCACGATCAGGCTAGATAAAGAGCACGAACTAAGATCGACTGCCCCCTGGACCTGGCTGCCGGAGAAGATAAGTTGATGTCGACAGAAGGAGGTCTAGAGTAATGATCATATAGGTAGTGATGATGATGATGGAAGGGGGAATACGAAGGAGTGGATGGGTGACTTCCCTTGTTAGAACATAGAGGGTATGAATGTTATGGGTGGCAGTTGTCGTAATGGTAAGGAGGGCAAATGATGATAAGCGTAATGTAGGGGTGTGGAGGGAGTGAACACATACTGCATGGAGGGCGGGTGGACTCTATGCATATTCTCTAAACAAGGGCGACTCAGGGGTGCTGCCATGTAGGAAAGGTCCAATGGGGACCGGTGAAAGAATGAGTACAATGGGGTAACTCATGATGAAAATCATCGCAGTCAAGGACAAGTAAGGAGGCAAAGTGGTGCCTCCATTACAAGTGTTGTAAGTGAAGAAATTCGGTTTTGAAGAGAAATTGGGGGACCCTTCATAGACAAAATGTGTCCTAGTGAAGTATCAAAAGATGAAAAACTAACAGATACCCATTGTAGTGCTGGGTGAGAGCTTTCCAACGGTGTGGACGGTTTGTCAAATTGAGCCACGGTTGGGTCGCAGCTGGCGAAAGAAAAATATGGGGTTTTCTTCTAATAAGGCATTTTCCCTCCAAAAATCATTCATTTGCTTATGTAGCTATGGTGAATGTGGAGAGGAGAGAAGGCCCTAAATCTTGCAGCGATCGTAGCGGACAAACCGACCGTTGGAATTTTGATCCGTCAGTTGCAGGTAAGAGGCCTAATACTACTCTTTGTTTTTTATGGATTCAAAGATCAGATTAGGGCCTAAATTCTCAGTAACTAGACCTACTTCACCCTCACGGCCAGGTCACACTTTTTGGGGAAAAAACTGCGACCTGGGACGCAGGTTTTGGCCTGAAAGGTGTGACTTGGCCCAGGATTTGCCTGAAAAATGCGACCTGTGAGAGGGAGGGGATTTTAGTGCTGTTTTGGGCTGAGATTTTAGTTTTGATGTGAGTTAATCCAGTAATGATGATCTATAAACTGACAAAGATGTTGGTTTTGTGCATATATGGCAGATATACTGGTCAAATGGAGAGAAAGAGATCTGGGTGCATTGCGAACAAAGATTGAAGTGGATCCGGGTGTCCGTCATGCACTGGCTAGGTTTGGGGTGCTGAAATTTTTGGAGAACCCTTTAATGAGGGCTGGTGAGCCCTTGTTGGCCCGGATTGTCAGTTATTGGGATCCAGATCATGAGATTTTTATAGTGCAGGGGCACAGGATCGAGCTGACGGTCCAGGACTTGTATTTCTTGACTGGTCTCCCTCCATTGGGGATGGCGGGGAATACGGAGCCAGTGTTACCTCGGGGGCGTAACATTATGGAGTTTGTCGATCGACATTGTCGACCGAGTGTCCGAGTTAAGGGGAATCGAATATCTATTAGGGATATACAGAGGTTGGAGACCCGAGCAGTGGCCGCAGTGGTGTTGCGGGTCTTGGGTAGTCAGGCACTCCATCACATCACTGGAAGACAGATGTTGATTGTAGAGAGTGTATTGGGTGGGACCTACTATGGGTGGGCCCAAATGATGTTGGTGGCGCTGAAATTCCAGTTGTCGCTATGTAAGCGTCCGGTGAATCATGATTATGCGTATGGGACGGTGTTATGCTCTTTCTTCTTTGAGAAGATCCCAACCTTGCGATCTCGGATACAGTTGCTGGATGGGGGACCGAGAGAGCCCCGGATGCATAGGTGGGGACGGCTACTGAGTAGAGGAGGAGGAGGGGCAGTCGGAAGGGTGTTTCGACCAGAGTTTTTTGCGCATTGGGATCAGATGCCGTTATACATAGACGACTATCCCTATAGTGGGATGAGTTACTGGGGAGATCTGGACTTGCCACTACCACCTGGGCGAGTATGGGGCCCCGATGGTAAGTGACAAGCAACTAATCTGTTATGTAATTTTTATAGTTGGTGACTAGCATACATGGTGCTAATCTTTATATTGTTTGGGATGCAGATATAGCTCCAGTAAAATCGGCCAGATATATGGGGTGACCTGCAGCAGCAGGAGCTACTAGTGCCAGTGGATCGAGCACAGGACATAATGAAGAGATGGCTGCATTGGTGAAGGATATCCGTCGTAGATGTGAGGGATTGTTGATCGTCGTGTTGGAGCGTGGTTGGCGGGATTTAGACGACCGATACATAGAGCTGTGTATAGGACTCCCCTCGGAATGGCAAGGGATCATGAGACACATGGCGATGGCCGGTTAGACGGTGTGTGATCTACGAGCTGCGGGAACAGAGCCGTTGGCTCGGGATCCTCCAGAGCGTGATTAGGTGTGGGGCAAGTGGTGCCCCACAGTATGTATGTAGGGGTAAGTGGTGCCCCCATTTTGTAGTAGTGGTTTTTGTAACATGCTGTGGGCATGTCATATGTTTCAAAGTGTATGAACTTTAAAACGCATGTTATATATATATGAGTTTTATGTACATTTGGTGGATGCTATTGTGTTGTATGTGATAAATTCCAATCTAGGACATGATTTGCGATCTGATCTACATAGTGATTATGACTTCTAGGGATGTGGTTGAATGAAATGAATCTAAACTCACGAATTAAAAGTTTTATTCGTAAATATTGTCTAAATAGGATAGGATGATGCACACAGTAGACACCATTAAGTTGGAAGACAATAAGCAGGGAATCTAAATAAACGTGCAGGTGGAGGATGCGATGGGAGAGAGCGTCAGCTAAGAGACCATGAACTGTGTCATATTCGGCCTGATTATTGGTGGCGGTACCAATGCAGACCCCATTGGCAAGAACAAGGGCGTGCGTAGGGGTAAAGATGGCCCAGGTGGCTGAGGCGAGGTTTCGGGAATAGTGACTGACGCCTTCGGCATAACCAATGTAAGGAGTGGACGAGGGGGTCGAGGGAATAGCATCACAGTAGAGGAAAAATGAAGAAGATCGGGGACGGGTGTGATGACGTATATCATAGATACGGATGGGAACATCGGGATGAGGGGAAGAGATGGCACGAAAGAGAGGTCCAGAAGAGGCTGCAAAGCTATCGAGATCATCAGTCATGGAAAAAGGGTGCAGATAGGGGTCATCAGAGGAAACAACAGAAGAGAAAGTAAAGAGATGGTCAAAGCACGAGGAGCCCAAGAATGTCGTGGAAGGGGTATCAGGTGAAACAGACGGAGTGGATACAAAGGGGATATACTCTGAGGGGTGGGTGGATGATGACAGGTACAAGAGAGGAGCAGCAAATTCTGACATCTCAACATCAGGGGGTGGGATGTCAATGGTGGCCGGGGGATCTTCAAGTAAACTCGACGCATACTGAGCGAGGATGGGCAAGGCAGATTGATTCTGTTCCACTTCATACTCGCGAATGACCTCTAAAGAGGCGCGGTAATGCGTGAGGTGAGGACAATGATGAGAATAATGGCCATGGACACCACATAACGCGCAGGGTTTGTTGGTGCGAAGGGTCTTCGGGTTCTTGGTTATGGGGGTGGGGGGAACAAAGGGTTCCGGGGCCGACGAATCAAGAAACGTGACTTTGACCATGGGTTGGATACAGGGCAACTTAGGACAAGTATGGGTGGCGTGACCGACAACATCACATAAAGTGCAAGGCTTGGTGGGTGGAGGAGGAGTAGGATCGGGAGTGGTAGATTTATCTTTGGGTGCCCCCCCTGCGAGTTTTTCGTTTCTTACTTGTAGCAGTCTCAGCATAAGGAGGGTTGTGGGACGGTGCTAGAGGTACCGTAGCAGTGGGAGGAGCAACGGGAATCGGTTGAACTGGTGTCACAACAATGTATGGTTTAGGATGGCCGGGAGGGGTCGCGGTGGGAGGAGTAAGATACCATACCGGTATTCCCAAAGTTAAATTAGGGAGGGACAGGGTGGCCATAACAGGAACCGAATAGACTCCAGGAGGGGGGCCGAGGAAGGGGATTTGATCGGCGGAGAAATGGCCAAGGGGGATGGCTCCGAGATGGGGTAGGTTAGAGGGAATTGATTCGAGAGGGAAAGAAGGTTCTAGAGTGGGAGGGAGAGGGGGAGGGCCCGAAGGGAAGGGTTGAGTCAACTGAGATGAAGGGCTAGGAGAAGGGTGCGATGGATGATGGAGGTTGCTGACTAGCTGAGGCAGGGTGCGAGAGGGCAGCCTGGGAGGATTGCATCATGTAAACATTCGCCGAGTGAGGATCAGAGATAGGGGGAGGGGGAGGACCGAGGAAAGTGCCAAGCAAAGAAGAGTCTTTGTAGATGCCAGGGGAGACGTTGGTAAAAGAATCAACAGTTTGTTTATTGGTGACAGTAGAGATGATGGACTCAGGTGAGGTCTGGGATTTAGGTTCATGATACGACAACTGGTCAATGGTGACGATCTTGCCATTATGGGGGAATTTTTTTTTGCGGTGGACTGCGGATGGGACGACAGACATGGCATAGGTGTAACTACGCCCCAAAATGATGTTGTAGTTAAGAGGGGCGTCAATAAATTCAACGTCGACACAGACAGTCTTACCGGCGAGGGTGATAGGGCAATTACGAAAGAGACCAATGGGTTGGGAGGCATGGCCATCCCACGCACGGAGGGTAGTGGTGGAAGGGGCCAGCTCAGGGGATCCAAGTTGTTTCCAAACCAAAGTAGACATTACACAGGTAGATGCCCCCTCATCAATAATACATCGAGCGACATGGGTGTTTCAGATTTTGACGGGGATTTGGAAGGCAACTGAAGGAGGAAGAGGGGGATGGTCTGACTGACGGGCATAAAAAAAAATCAACAGGTCATCAGCAGGATCTACAGCACCCACGGAAGATAATAGAGATTTCTTTTGAGAAGGGCATGACTGGAGGAGTTCCAGCGTTGAAATGGCAGCCGGAGATTGTGCCAGATCATCCACGATGCTGTAGGAATGGGTAGCCCGACTAGAGGCAACATTTCGGCGTAAAGGACCCTTAGGAATTTTTGTGTGAACCTCAACTTTAGGGGGATGGATTTGTAAGGGACCCTTGGGTATTGATAGAGGCTCTATAGAACTTGATGATGGGGACTCGGAGATAGGGGGAACGGGAGGTGGGGAATATTGATGAGACCGGGTTTGGAGGTTAAGGTCGACAGTGAGAAGGGGGTCAGAGGTCATCATGAGAATTTGATAATCAGAGGTGCCAGAAGGGGAATGTTGAGTTGTGCTAGGGGCACGAGGTGATTGAGTAGCGACGAATCCTTGCTGAGGGAAAGGATCGGTAAACACGGTAGGTTGGACAGGGGTTGGATGGGGAGAGGTGGTCGGGGAGGAGTGTTGACCCCGCCCGGTGGGTTGGGATTCCCACATTTGTCGCATTTGAGGTAAAAGGGGACAATTGTGAGTGTAATGGCCATAAACACCGCAGCAGGAAAAGGGCTTATTAGTGTGAAGCGGTCGGTCGGGCTTGGGTTGAGAGCCTTGTGGTTGGTTGGCGGTATTAGGGTCCAGACTGGGAGGAGTGGGGCCACGATTGCCAGGGGTGGATGGATTACCTCGCCTCCGTCGAGAAGTAGGCGCCCCTTGTTGCACAAATATGTGTCCTATGGGGGGTAGTAAATGCGGGGGGGGAGGAGGCAAGGGAGTTGGAGATCCGAAAGCAGGAGGAGCAAGGACACGAGACGGAGGATAGGGATAAGGGTGAGTAGGGGCCATATTGAGATATGGAGGCAAGTGGGCAAAGGGGGGAGGCATGCCATATCCAGGGTACATGTTGCTAGGAGGGGGAAAGGTGCTAGAGGTGCTGGTCCCTCCAGGGGAAAAACCATAGGGAGTAAGAGGTTGGGCGGTGGTATGGGATAGAGCTCCGATGATACCATCAACGGAATGAGAAGTTCTTGAGGCGTTAGGAAAACCAGGTTTGGGGAGGTCAGGAAGGACGGTATACACGTAGCCGAATTGAGCGTAAATAAGATCATACTTCAAATATATTTGAAGGGCGTCTTCTTCGGTTTGGGGAAAATGGGATGCGAAATCTTTGCCAATGGGTGGTAGGAGGGTGCAAAAGAACCAATCCATGTAAACGTGATTTTCAAAGGGGGGAGCACGGCATAAGCTTCGTTGTCTTCACCACTCTTGAACATGAGTGGAGAGACGTGTTGAAGAGGATTGTTGAAAGGAGGTCAACAGTTCGGTGCCAGTGTCATATCGGAGGGGGAGCTGGAAGTAAGAAAAAAAGGCTTGATCGAGGTGGCTTGATCGACATACCATTTGGATGCTTCGCCGATAAGGGTGCGTTGGAATAAACGAAGGCGAATGGAGTTGTCGGTGATGGAATTAGCGGAGCACCACATGTGGAAAGATCGGATATGATTGGAGGGATCTTCACTAGCAAGGCCCTTGAACTTGGGAATGTCAGAGGGGATTTTGTATGGCATAGCTGGCCAACTGACATCTTGGCGGATAGGATCGTTGATAAGCTGATTGAAGTCGAGGAGACTGAGTCCAGCCATATACAGAAGTAATGGGGCAGTCGAGGTAGGTCCTGTAGTGGTTCCACTAGAAGTGGACCCGACAGTAGAACTGGGGTTAGGGCTAGGTCCAGAACTAGACATGGTGAAGGTAAAGGGGGGAGAACCAGAAGGATGGGGAGAACCCGAACAATCAGAGGAAGAGTTGGAGGGCGGACTTGAGGGAGGACTTACTCGATGACGACGGGAAGGAGGAAGTCGACCAACTGGAAACTGAGGGCGGAGGCCAAGAATTCACTTGGAGAAACGCCTTGGAGGCGCAATGATGACGGGAAGAAGAAAGACCGACAAGGGCAGCAAGGTGCAAAAGCAAGACGAGACAAGGGCGAGGAGGTGCAGTGTCGATTAATTTTAGAGTATTTTCCAGGCGGTGTTAACCAGGCTCTTCTTCACTTAGGGTCAGTGTGTGGCGTGCGTTAATTTTAATTGATTAAACCCAGATGTTTTGAGAGTAAAAGAAAAAGTGTGCTGCGTAATGGAAAAGAAATCTGCAGTAAATAAACGGAAAGAAAATTAACAACTAAAAAGGCAGCAATCGAACCCGAGCAGGTGGGTCTCTCAAAACTAGTCTAGAAGGGGCAGAGCACGCTAACAAGAGGCCAAGAGATCGAAGGTCTAGAGGGACTGGGATCTGATGGAGAAATCTGCTGGAAAGTGGTGCAGAAAGCAGCAAAGAGACAGGGGCAAGGTTGCTGCTAGAAAATAGGAGATCAACTAAAAAGAGGGGGGGTCAAAGAGGTGACCCTATAGAAAAACCCAAACAAAGTGAAAGGCAGTGTATAGAAAGGGAAAAAAAAGTTGACCTGTGGGGATCTGAACAGGAGGTATCATATCTGAAATAAGGCGGAAAATTCTGGAAATTCAGATGTCTGAAAACAACAGCAAACTCTCCCACAAAAAGTGGAGGGAACTAAAGCCCTAAGGGGCAAGAGTCCCACTTAGGTGAGTGAAATAGATCAGCAACAGGTCTGAACAGGTAGGGACAGAGGCTGGAAAACCCTGACAGAAGCCTCAGTGGAACCCAGAAGAAGCGCTGGCAGATGGCAGAAAAAATTGCAGGTCGTAGGTTTGGGCCTGTTTTCAAGCTAGGTCACAGATTTAGGGCAGAAAAGTGCGACCTCAAGGCCAGGTCACACTTTTTGGGCAGATAAGTGCAACCTGCAGATCCAGGGCTGGTGGCGGCATATTTCAGAAAATTGTGTCGTCTCAGCTGTGGCTGATGTCGGTCACCTGCGCAATAAGGCCAGAAACACACGAAAGTGAGAAATTTGAATGTTTGAGGGTTTTAAAGGCATAAAAATAGGAAAAACAGAAAACTGAACAGAAACCCTAGGGTCTGACACAACTGGATATGTAGGAAAATAGAAAACGATAGTGGTCGCAAAAGAAAACCCGTGTGGAGTCGCCAATTGTTAGCATGAATTTTTTGTCGTAAAAAATCACTTTAGCTACGCATATCAAGTAGCCCTAACATAAGTTATGGCTGCAAAATATCTTTAAATCTATAATAAGCTGCACACATCTAGATCTATATATGAAATATATTAAGCAGGTAAAGTAAAGTACAAGCACCAATGGACAAGAAAAGAACATATATCAAAAAATATTTTTTATTATATCAAAGAATGGGGCACTTGAGAGGAAAACAAGAAAGGTGTTTTCCGGTTCTCCTCAGTGGGTTGGGTTCTTGGAAGTCCTTAGTGTTTCAGATTAATGGTCTCTCTCTCTAACTATTGTGGAAAACAAAACATGGAACTCAATGGGAGTTCATAAAATAGAAATGCAAAGTGGTGACCAAAAACAGATCTAGTGTGATCCAATGCAATGAAGGTGACTAATGAATGGGAAAAACCTTCCTATTTATAACAAAATATTGGGGTGTTCTAGATCCTGGTGCATGAATAAAATATTATTAAACATTTTCTAGAATCACCCTTGAGGAATATTTTATCATATTTGTTGGAGGGGAAAGGGTTTTTTGACTTGGGTCAATTTCTTTATTTATAAATAACAAATAAATAAATGGTTTATTTGTTATTTAAGGGAAATGAGGGGAATATAATTAAATAAATAATGGTTTATTTAATTATTTATATTTGATTTAGTCAAATTTAACTAAGAATATGATTTAAGTAGTGATTTAAATAACTTATTCTTAGGAAACAATTAAATAAATAGTGATTTACTTAATTGATATCCTTATTTTGGGTTAAATATGACCATGAAACATAAATAAATGTGGTGAAAGCAATTTTACTTTGGGTAAAATTAGTCTTACATGGTGTACTTGGGTTCATCTAATAATAATAGGTTAGATGACCAAAAAATTGTGTAACAACATCCAATTGACCAGATGGATATGCACAGGCGGTCAGGAGAAATGTTATTTTCAACCATGACTACAACAACTATGTCTCTTTCAAAATTGAAAGTAGCACTATCAAATATGCAATCCCAGTTGAAGATTGCAAAATTGTCTTCATTGGCTAAAGACAACAGGATAAAGACATTGGAAGAACTTGTAGTAAAATTGGGATATGATCCTAAGGACTGCAAGGCAGCTAAAGAAACCATCAAGAAGAAAAATGCGGACATTGATTATTTGCGAAAACAACTCATGCTACCCTCGACTAAAGACCTACAGACTAAAGAGACGGCAGAAAATGAATCTGATAAGGAGGAAATGTTTAAATTAATTATTGATCAAAATCTGCAGATTAGAAAAATGGAAGAACAAATTGAAGAACTGCTGAAAGAGAAATCAACACTCCAAGTGAATACTGATCCTATTTTAGCAACTCAAACATCTTCTGTAGGTGCAGAACCCTGAGTAGCCTTGAACATAACTGATGCTGCACAAATGGCTCAAGATTTGGCCACTCAAAAACAAGCACATGAGAAACTACATCAGAAGTTTCAATTTTTTGAGTCACAAAAGATTAAAAATGATACTTTATATCTAGTGGAAATGCAGAAGACTCATCAATTGGAACTTAAAATTAAAGAACTAAAAAGTGAGCAGATTTTGTAAAGCAGAAATTGTATTAAGTATTTCTGGTCATCATTAATACAAGAAGGATTTTGAACTTATTTCATACAAATCCATTTTTTCTCTATAAGTTTTTCCAGTTTTATTAAATCATTTTGTTTTCTTCATATATTTAATTATTGTCAAGATAATTAGGTGAGGTTGATTGTGTTTCAACAACCTTATAATTCCTCCTGAAGTTATTGTCATTATAAAGACTCATTTACTTAACAATATGTTAATGTAAGTCCCTTTTATTTAGAAATTTTGATTAAAAAGATACATTTGAAAGATCAGTTTCATGATGTTGTCCTAAATAATATCTTACATAGGCTGAGATACATTCTTCTCAAATTTAATTCTTTTAAATGCTTTCACATCCTCAGAGATTCAAACAAAGAAGCTGATAGCTATGCCAACAAAGGCTACCTCCTCCCACATGGAGGTCTCAGTATAAACGACATAAATCCTACACAAATTTTCATTTTGTGAATAGCAATCCAACTTGTAATTGGATCAAAGTTTGTAGTCTTGTACTGATGGTTGTTCTGGCCTCGGCCCAACCTGATTTCTCTATTAAATAAAAATCCTTAACCGTTTCAGTTAGAAAGAAGAAGATATATTTTGTTGAATCTTTGAACACTATTTAAAGGTTTCTAGCTTATGATTTATTGAAATATTCGATCTGAATATTTAATAATCATATTCTCTTACAAAAATATACTTAATCGAACCATTAAAACTTAATTACTATGTGAGATAAACAAGAAGCCATCACTTATAATTACTGATATTATCTGCAAGATTTAAAAACCTTAACTGTTTGATTAAATTTTATCTTATGCATTGGTCCTCCAAATATTTCAAAACACAAACAAAAACTTTTAGATGCTTTGGCATGATTATTGACCACAATCATCTCAAAGGACAACTTCAGATTGGCGCCATTGCCGGGGAGACGAAGAATAGAAGCTAAATCTTCCCGGGACAATGATTTTTTCCTTTTCCTTTAAGGTGAATAAAGGATAAATATATAGGTAAAAACCTTTGACTTGACGATTCCACTAATTCAAAATGGCTCCTTTTAAGCTCACTAGATCTCATTCTGAATAGGATATTGTTAATCTTTTACCAGATCCAGAAACACTCATTAGGGAAGCCTCTTTGAAAAGAAAACATAACATTTATGCCTCTTCCTCTTCAGCCTTACACCTTGAAGAAAGTTCATCTGTAGATCCCTTTTCAGTAATATTATCCCAACCTGATTTGACTCAATTACCTCCTAGAGTTGTTGAAATTTATTCACAAGGAGTAGATCTTCAGTCAGCCTTGTTGAAAGAATCACTTGAGTCATATCAAGTCCTATATTTCCTTGTAGAATCACCTGCATCTGAGACGGAATTGGGCTTGCATTTGCACGAATTTAAGCCTATAGATTTTTTTAATCCAGTTTATCATCCTAATATTCCATTAAACTCTAATCAACCAGAAGAGACAATTTCTGTGTATTCTAATCCATTGTTTGAATATAAGGAAGAATATTTAACACCATCAATTCAAAATCTAATTGTTAAAATCCCTTTGAGATCCTCACTTCCTATTTCTCCTTCACATTCTCCTCCATCCTTTAATACTCATTCACCCACATCTTCATCATCATCATCTTCGTCATCCATGGCTTCTCAACCCATTATTCAAGCTAGGTATGCTGCTCTTGTTCTTCCTATCGTCTTGGGAAATTTTCTTGATGGATATTTTAAACATCTACCAAGATTTAATGGAGAAAAAGGTCCCTCAAGAGAGGATCATATAGCCACCTTATTAGATTTCGCAAACAATATGAACATCAATAATGAAGATGTTTATATGAGATTATTTGTACAGTCCTTGGAAGGTAACATTAGGATCTAGTTTAGGCAACTTAGAGAAGATTCTATTCAAACTTGGAATGAACTTATAACTATATTTTAAAACCAATGGGGGGTAAAGAAAGATGTTGTTCACCTTCTCACTGAATTTTAAGAGTTCAAAAGAAATCCCGGTGAACCAGTTGCTGAATTTATCAAAAGATTTAACAAACTCTACCATAAAATTCCTGCTGATTATAAACCTCCAATAGCTGCTACAAAGGTTAGATTTTCAAAAGAATTCAATGATGACTTTGCAGTTATGCGAAGGGAGAGAGTTTCTAATACATTACAAGACATGCAGACTAATGCTATTGAGGTAGAAGCTAATAGGTCAGCTTCTAGTAAAATTATATCTAAAGAAGAGAAAGCCCAAAGGAAATTAAAAAATCAAGAAGCATATTCCTCTAAGTATAAAAGTGAAGATTCAAAGATTGATGAAATCACAATTATTCTTAGAAATCCATCCAATAGAATTTCAAATATTGAAACTCAACCAAGAATAGTCCAACAAATTGTTTCTAGACCACAAACATAGGCACAAGGTCAGTACAACAAATCTGCTCCATTGCAAATTCTTCAGAGGCCTCATAATGACCAACAAGTACCTACACCATTGTTGATTTATGATCAACAACCTGAGGACAATAATTTTTCTATTACTGAAGACATTAATAATGTAGATCATACATCCTTTCAGACTGTAACCATTTTCCTTGTTTCCCAAAATCAAATCCCTCTAGAAAACCAAGATACTTCTCAAGTCTTCTAAGTATCAAGATTTTTCTGAGTTTCTGATTGTAGAACTCAATAAAGATATGACTTAAGACCTAGAGCTAGTCCTGGTAGACCTCCCAAAAACCCTGTAATGATTTAACCTCAACTGAAACTTAAACTAATTCTTCTTAACCTCTATATCAGTCAAGTAATTCTACTTAGGTTGACAAAACAATATTGACTGCCTTTAATGTTGAGAAAGAATTAGAAAGAGTCAAAATTTCAATTCCACTTTCTGAACTCTCTAAAAATACAGGGTATAAAAGTCAAGTTGCAAAGTGGATCCAAAATTCTAGTATGGATGTTGAAGGAGATATGATCAATCTACAAAATGAAAGACCCACTATAGCTTTTGGTCCTAGTTCTGATATGATTGATGAATCTATACCACCCTTCTATGTGACTTTAAAGGTGCATGATTCCCTTCTATACAACTGTATGCTTGATTCTGGTGCTTCACACAACTTAATGCCTAAAGTCATCATCATGAACAACTTAATCTGGATATCACTCGAACCTATCACGACTTGTATAATTTTGATTCAAAGAGGGTCCAATGTTTAGGACTCATTAAATATCTAGTGGCCACTTTACATCAAATACTGGTTAAAAATGTAGTATTAGACATAGTTTTCGCTGATATTCCTCCCAAATTTGGAATGCTTTTATCGAGATCATGTTGTGAAAAATTGGGAGGAAGTCTTCAAATGGACATGTCTTTTGCCACTATCCCTATATATTTTTTTTTTCTAAGTTAGAGTAATCTATTAATAGTGAAAAATATAGTACATCAGGCAAAGGCCATAACAGTGCCTTCGTGGAGGCAATTTGAACTGACAGAGACTAGTTTTTGGCTGCCCTGCTAGAGGGAAACCAGCCTGAAGAACTTTCAACTGAAAAAATCCCACGCAGGGGATTGGACCTGGATGTCTTTGACTAAGAACTAAGAACATAGACATTATATAGCAGTTATACTGGACCATAACAAAACTGGACCACTGTAAAAACTGAGACTGGTCGCTGACAAAAATTGGACCATAGCTGAAGGAAACATTAAAACAACAAGACACTCCCTCAGAGAGGGCAGAGCAAAAGCATGAGAAAAAAGAAAATAGGGCCAAGTTACTCATCAAGAGCGACCTCCTCGATCCTGCAACCGTAATCTGCTGGTTCGCCACGATCATGAGAGAGTTCTGCGTTGGGGTGGACCGCTGAAGGAGTTTCCATCCAATGTGTCTGACCTCGAGCCGAGTCCTCATGCATAACCTCCCTTCTCTCGCTAGGCTGTCCCCGCGAGTCATGCTGCACTACTTCCATGTTGGCGCCATCGACAGGAACAGATTCTTCCGGCGGATTCTTAGGCAGGGGCTCCTCCAGGAAGACAACAGAGATGGCCACAGTTACTCTTGGTCTATTGAGTGCACAATCAAATGAAAAGAGAGCCATATGGGACTGAGCAGGCAGCGCATCCCCAGAGGGCGAGTCGAGCCTGCATCTTGAGCGAAACTGGCGTCCATGGAAGAGGCGAGGAAGGTTGTCAGAGGGCAAAGAGATTTCTGAAGGAGAAGTGGATGTGGAGGGCGAGCGCCTCCTGGCAGTGCGAGAGGACCCCCGCCTGCAACGCATCCTCTACCTTAGCCGGGGCATGTTTGCAGCAGAATTGGAGCTGTAGCTCTAGAGCGACGACGAATTGACAAGGTTCGGCTCAGGAGGAATGCCCAGAACCAACGAAGCAAACTTGCAAGAACCTACAATGGAAATGTGAAGACTGTCGGTGGGCTCCAAGCAACAGGTATGGCGACTGCGCTTCCCTGTGGTGGTGCGCTTGCTGGCTCTGTCCTCAACAGAATTGCACAACGAATTCATCGGCGCAGGGGAGAGCAGATCCATTGCATATAACACCCTGTTCCTGCAACAATCAATCCTCAGCATTGAATGACCAGACCTGTTAACCCGATGCGAAACGTTGTTGCGGCAGTCGATACTGCCTCGATCCTCAACATTCTTTTTGAGAGGCGCCTCCATAACGAATGCCATTAAGACTAGGCGGGTGGTAATAACTACGATCAGGTGGGTTCGATGGTCTCGTATGGGATGGCATGTGGCCTCCTGTCCTATTGACCTCTGTCCCATCGCCCACATTAATTGTGCTTGCACCCGCATTTGGGGAGTTCGCCTCATCCTGTATCAGGTTGTGGCAATTCCTCTTTTGATCGTCATCTTGGATTATATCCAGCGTCCCTGTTCTGAGATTGCTTTCACAATCAACCCCCAAATTGGCTAGTAAATCCGCTACCTTGTTGCCTTCCCTTCTGGTATGCTTAAAAAGGAGAGCCCTGTTTCCCTGAAGCCATCTCTCCATTATTTCCAAACGAGCCTCCAGTCGCCAGCTGCTGGCAACCTTACACGCCTGAGCTCCATTTAGAAGTTGTTCTGCTATATTGATTAGGATCTGTGAATCTCCCTCAATCTCAATAGGATACAGCCCCTCTTGTTGAGAGAGGAGAAGGCCTTTCCATAATCCCTCCAGCTCCGCTGAGTTGTTCATGTCCCAACCAATTCTTCCCAGGTAAACCACCATGGGTGTGCCGGCATGATTCCTTATAATGCCCCCGAAGCCTGCTTTGCCTGGATTTCCTTTTGAGGCACCATCAAAGTTGAGCTTATAGGTATTCCAAGGGGGGGGGGGGTGTTGGGCCTTAGTTTTGGTCTTATTTTGCTCAAAGAAACTTATTTATCCATCTATTTTCCATCCATTTTCCATTCATTTATTCCATTTTGACATATATTTGATATCTATTCAGGTATTTAATTTTAATTTTTCAAATTCTAAAGTTTTTATGAAAGTTTGATTTTTAGTGCAAAATTGGCTGATTCAGAAATTCCCGTAATAGCTATATGGTTGATATGGTTGCAGGACACTTGGGCACGAGTTGAATGCATGGATGGACAGCTTGGCAACTAGGACTAAGCCACCTATGCTTGGTTCGAACAGAACAAGCTTTATTAGGCCCATTTAGTTCTAGTCAATCATGACTAGTCATTCAGAAATCCCATAGAAATAGGGCAGTTTTGAGATTCTATGGGATTGGCCATATTTCTTGGGATAAGAATAATGAATTCGACTTAGATAGGTGGATGAGAGTAGATGGGTTTTTTTGAGTAAAAATAGATCAGTTTGTTTCATGAGACTTCTTATTTAAAGCCAAAGCTTTGATGGCTTATGTATTATTATTGTTATTGACTTATGATACTTTTATGTGTGACAAATTTGGATTGAGGAGTTAATTTGAAGACTTGTGTTGTTATTCTTTTGCTGTTCAATGCTGTGGATATGTAACTGAAGTTAAGCTTCTGAGATCATTTATCAAGTGTGCAAGGCAAGGGTGGAAGGGCCCCCATTCCAAGCTAAGTACACTTTCTTGTTAACTAGTTTTGTTTCCTTGTAATTTGATGATTGTAGAACTGGTTTTCAAAGCTTTATTTCGGATTGTTTAATGGTTCATGCAGAGTGATTGATGTCATTAGTTTATAACTTATTCATCACTTTATCAAGTTGGAAAAACAGATGTATCAAGTTGAGCATCCCTTCTATGAAAATGATGAATTAAAGTTGGTTTCTTTTGTTTGTGTGCAAGCAGTTGCTTATTGAGATTTTTGATATTAAGATGAATGAATTATAATGGAACACTTTACATGTCTCTTAAGTTAAGAGCTTCTTTCATTCATAATTTATCCATCTTAAGTTCTTGGTTTTAATCTCTGATTCATTAAGTGGTAATTGAGGTGAAAATGAATTTCTTGAGTGAAGAACCATTTCAATATTAATCCTCCTTTTAAACTAATTGAGTTAGAGTTGTAGAATGTATTACTTTTAGCATATCTTTCAAGGTTGATTATATCTGATCTTCACATATATTGATCTTGCCTCAAAGCATAAACAACCCGGATTGATAATAAATAATTGTGTTAGTTTAGGTACATAAATTAGCTCAACATTTTGGCGCCGTTGCCGGGGAGGCAAATATCAGCATAGTCAATAGAGAGAAAAAAATAAAAAAACACAAAAACAGTAGTTACACTTTTTAGTTATGTTTCTTTATGCCTAGACATAGAGATCCTCATGGTAGATTTATTAAAAACCCCCCACAAATAGAGATAGGATCATCAAACACCCCAGTTACTGGTAATCCAATCATTGAGGAATTGACAGAAAAACAAATAAGTGGACAAAGATTAACTTTGATTGAGAGACAAACTTTGTTAGCTTGGGAAGCAAAGCAAAAACAATCTTCAACTTCTGGAAAACAAAAAGAAATTATCAAAGGAAAACAATCTTTATTTCCATCCATAAATCCTCCTATCTTTGACCAACCTGAAACTCCACTTAAAATTGAAACAAATCAACCAATGGCAGAAGAGGGACATGGATCTGTTATTCTCACTCCTGAACAACGAGCTGCATATGAAAGACAACAAGCAGAATGGAGAAGAAAGAGAGAGGAGGACACAAAACAAGAAAATGATAGAAAAATAGAAAATGATCGAAAAAGACAAGAAGATGAGACTACTTTTGGCTTTCCAATAATAGACACAAGTGCAATATTAGGAGAAGAAGTGAAAATGAAAAATATTCCACCTTCTGTATTGCCAAATTTTTATGGAATGTCAACAGAAGATCCTGATTCATTTATGTTTGAATTTGATATTATATGTAGAACATATGGATATAATGATGACATCCATAAACTTCGTCTTTTTCCTGCAACATTAAAAGCAGCAGCCTTGAAATGGTTTATGGGTTTAGGAGAACATACAATAGCTTCTTGGGATGATATGAGATCAGTCTTCCTTAAAAAAATATCAAGCTTATTGCAGATCTAGAGATTCAAAGGAAGATATTTTTAGAATGACACAACAAGAAGATGAAAGTCTAGAAGAATATTTGGAAAGATTTTTGTATAATCTACAGAAATCTAAACAACATTCTCTAAATCAAGAAACCATTCGAACAATCTTTCTCAAGGGTATAAGGGATGAATATCTTGACATCTTGAATGTGATGGGTAAAGGAGATATCTCAAACCTACCATTCGAAGAAATTGTTGACTTATGTCAAAAATATTCTAGAGGAAGAGCAAAAACAGGAAGAAGAGAAGTAAGTTCAAAAGAAGCAAAGTCAGCTGCACGAGGGATAACAAGAGCTGAAATAGGAAGTTTATTGGAAAATTTCAAAACAGATCTTTTAAGTACATTAGGGACACAAGTAGATGTGCTAAAGGAAAATAAGAGGAAAGAAGAACAAGACCAAGCTTTAGCAATCTTTTGTCCCAAATGTAGAAACAAACATCCATTAAGAGAATGTCCTTTGGATAGTGTTAAGAGTATTCGGGTTTGTGGTCTTTGTACAGAAAAACATTCCACAGAAAATTGTCTAAAATTGAAAGAATTACAAATGAATTCAATGGAAGAAGTGCCAGGAATGGAAGGTTTTTATTATGTAGCACCACGAAGACCATGGCAACCTAGGATGCCTCAACAAAATCAGTAACAATTCCCTCAACAAAATTACCTCTATCCACCTCAAAATCCTTGGACCCCTCCAATGCCATGGCAAGCTTGGCCTCCACAACAATATCCACAACAACCTGCACAAGGTTGGAGAGGATATGGTTATGGAAACCAGCAACCTCAACAATACCAACAACAATATCAACAGCCATTTACATATCCACAATATCCTCATTCCATACCATTTCAACAACAACATTCTGCATATCCACAATCCATCCCATATCCGCAGCAGAATCCTCCACCGTTGTTGACCCAACCACAACAGTTACAGCTACCCACAAATCAACCCAGACCAACTCAATTACCAGCCCAACCAATTGCAAATCCGAATAATAAGGTGGAAAGAGCTGCATACACTGTAGAGGAAGCAACATGTTTTCCCACATATTCAATTCTTCCTCTTAATGAAGTCCATCTAAGGTCTGGAAAAGTGCTTAAAAAGGATTCTCCTCCAATTATAGAAGAACCAACCGAACAAGGAGAATCACCTGAAACATCACAAACTAAGATACAAATTCAGAAAGGAACGAACATTACAACTCAAACACCACCTTATCCTGAAAGGTTAGTGGAACAACAAAAAGAAATAACCCTTCCTGAATTTGATATTTTAGATGAGTTAAAAAATGCTTATGTAAAAATTCCTTTGTTGAAGGCAATTAAAGAAATAACAATATATGCTAAAACAATAAAGGAATTGTGCATTAAGAAAACTCAGAGAAAGAAGAAGGATCCTACTACAATCCAAGTCATTGGTAAACTAGCAAGTCTCATGTCTACAGAAACCAAAATAGAAAAATATATTGATCCTGGTATCCCTATGGTTACTATATCAATAAATAATTTCTCAGTACCAAACACATTAATAGACTTGGGAGCGGCTATAAATGTAATGACAATAGAGACAATGAAAACTTTGCATTTGAACAACATTAGATCAACCTCTACAATCTTAGAATTGGCTGACAGATCTAAAGTTGTTCCTGAAGGAATATTGGAAGATATTATAGTCTCTTTGGATTCATGGGAGTATCCTGTTGACTTCCTTATTCTGCAACCAAAATAAAATTTGGGAGGACATCCTCTAATCTTAGGCAGACCATGGTTAGCTACTGCTGATGCCTTTATAGGATGCAGATCAGGAAGCATGATTATTTCACATGGAGAAGAAAGGAAACATATTGCTCTTTATTCACCTACACGGTCAACTTCTTTAGAATCAGTACTTGAAGCTCAAGAAAAACAGCAAACTAAATCAGTTTTAAGTATAAATAAATTCTTTGATTTAAGAGAAGAAGAAGTGAATGAAGACTTAATGGATCTTTTCATTTCAGAACCAAGTATTTCAGAGCAGCTTAGAGAAGTGCAATATGAAGCTGCAAATAACCTTTTGAATCAATGTTTTCAGGAAACCTGTACTATTCAAACTTTGCGAAATTCTTTTATAGACATCTTTCCTGTAAACGCAATGTCCAATCCAACGATAAAAACAATTGAGGTAAGTCCTGGAAAATATTTAAACATTGGAAACCAGTTGCAATCAGAACAAGAGCAAGAGGTAATTACATTATTACAGAAATATTCAAAAGCTTTTGCCTGGGATTATACTGACATGCAAGGAATCCATCCTAACACATGTGTCCACCACATCTATACAGATGATCAAATCAAACCTGTAAGACAACCTCAAAGACGAATGAATCCTATGATGAAAGAAATAGTGAAAGAAGAACTTCAAAAATTATTAAATGTTGGATTCATCTATCCTATTTCAGATAGTCAATGGGTTTCTCCACTGGTTATTGTTCCAAAGAAAAATGGAAAGTGGAGGGTATGTGTGGATTATCGAGAACTAAACAAAGCAACACTCAAGGATCATTTTCCTCTACCATTTATTGATCAAGTGTTAGACTCATTGGCTGGAAAGAAATTCTTCTCTTTCTTAGATGGGTTTAGCGGGTACAACCAGATTAGAATAGCAACAGAAGACAAAGACAAGACAACATTCACTTGCCCATGGGGAACCTATGCATATAATGTTTTGCCATTTGGTTTATGTAATGCACCTGCAACTTTTCAACGAGCAGTGCTTGCAATTTTTGCTGATCTAATCCATGAATGTGTAGAGGTTTACATGGATGACTTTACAGTTTATGGAAACACATATAATTATTGCTTAAATAATCTTGAGAAAGTGTTGAAACGATGCATTGAAACAAATTTGTCATTAAGCAATGAGAAATGCTATATAATGTTGACAGAAGGAATAGTTCTGGGACACCATATTTCTTCTTCAGGAATTAAAGTGGATCCGGCAAAAATCCAAGTCCTAGTAACCTTAATGCCTCCTACAACACAGAAAGAGGTAAGAAGTTTCTTAGGCTATGCAGGCTATTATAGACGATTCATTGAAAACTTCAGTAAAATAGCCCAACCTCTGTTTAAATTATTAGCAAAAGATATTGAATTTCACTGGACAAATGACTGTCAAAATGCATTTCAAAATCTAAAAGAAAAATGATCAGTTGCACCCATTCTCCATGGACCAAATTGGTCTTTGCCATTTCATATATCAACTGATGCATCTGATACCGCAATAGGTGCCTCCCTTGGACAGAAAGAGAACTTGTTCAATTATGCAATATACTTTATAAGCAAGAATCTAACACCTGTAGAATTGAACTATACAGTCACCGAGAAAGAAATGTTAGCCGTTATACATGCAGTAAACAAATTAAGACATTATATAACATGATATCAAGTTTTCATTCATACAGATCATTCAGCAATCAAATACTTGATGAATAAACCTATAACCAATGGAAGAGTAACAAGATGGTTACTGTTACTGCAAGAATTTAATATCACAATACAAGACCGGCCAGGCAAGGAAAATCAAGTGGCTGACTTTTTGTCCCGCATACATTCACCTAATGATCCAAATCCAGTTGCAGATAACTTTCCCGATGAACATCTGTTTGCTATCACGGTAAAAACACCATGGTTTGCAGACATGGCAAACTATTTATCTTCTGGAAAGTTACCAAACCAATTCACTAAAAAGCAAAGACACAAAATTATTAAAAAAAGTTCCAGGTATAGTTGGGTAAATGGTGATTTATTTTATACTGGTCCAGATTTGATAATTAGAAAATGTGTGCGAGAAGATGAAATATTAGATATTCTAAAGGCATGTCACGATGAACCATGTGGTGGCCATTTTGCAGATAAACGAACAGCATATAAGGTGCTGCAATTGGGCTACTACTGGCCATCCATCTTCAAAGACTCTAAGAAATATGTCAAGCAATGTGACAGTTGCCAAAGAACAGGGAGACCAATAACAAGAGATGAGATGCCGCTGAAGCCACAGGTCCTCATAGAACCATTTCAGCAATGGGCGCTTGACTTTGTTGGACCCATCAATCCATCATCAAATGGAAAGAAGTACATCTTAGTATGTACAGATTATGTAACCAAGTGGGCAGAGGCTAAAGCAGTGAATAGAGCAACAGAAGATATAGTGGTCAACTTTCTTTTTAAAGAAATCTTTGTCAGATATGGAGTACCTAGACAAATTGTAACAAATCAAGGAACACAATTTACATCAAAACTGGTACGAGATCTAACAGAGAAGTACAAGATCAAACACAGAACATCTACACCATATCATCCTCAAGCAAATGGGCAGGTTGAATCAACAAATAAAGTCCTAGAAAATATCATGACAAAAACAGTAAAGCTGAATAGAAAAGATTGGTCTGAAAAATTACAAGATGCACTATGGGCCTATAGAATTACATGGAAGAATACAACTGGTTTTAGTCCATACCAGTTAGTATATGGAAAAGAGACCTTATTGCCTATAGAATTTCAGATACAAACATACAGACTAGCAGCTGAATTAGGACTAGACCTGACAGAAGCACAACAGCAGCGGATCATGGAACTGAATCAGTTAGATGAGCATCGTCAACAAGCCATAGAACATACTACATTGGTGCAACAACAAAGAATGAAGTGGCACGACAGATATATCAAAACAAAGACATTTCGCAAGGGAGATTGGGCATTACTTTTTGATTCCAAGTTCAAAGATTTCAAAGCAAAGTTCACAACACACTGGCTAGGCCCATATGAAATTGATGAAATCTTCGACAATGGAGCAGTAAAAATCAAGACAATTGACCAGGATTCCAACTCCTTTATAGTGAATGGACATAGGCTCAAAGTTTATAATAGGCCTATCAGTAAAGAAGCATTTATGAAACAGCTGACAGAAGATACAGAACTGGAAGTCATGGCACACCAAGCTCAGCCATCTTCCAGTCCTGTAGTTGAATAAAAAAAAAAAAAAAATAATAATAATAATAATAAAAAACATAAAAAGAAAAAAACACATAAAAAAAATATATAAAAAAAAACATAAAAAATAATAATTTGTTTGCTAGTGAAAACCAGGCAACTGGCACTATGCAAACACGAATTCATAGGGGAAAATCAAGGCAACTTGGACTCTATGAATTCCTTTTCTTGTTCCACTGTTCTCACATAATTTCAATACAGGTACTCTCCATCAACAACTGACTTGAGGACAAGTCATATCTTAAACAAGGGGGAGACTTGTATTAGATCTTTAGCTGGAAAGCTGAAGTATAGAAGAAACTTGTATTGTCAACAGAGGGACCTGAAAAAAAAAAAAATCAATACAAAGGGACCTGAGAGACCTGCCAATATCAAAACAACATGTGCATATTATGTAAGCAGTGCAGAGGGACCTGAAACAAAGAATCATTACAAAGGGACCTGATTTTTCAATTCAAGAACCAGAGCATGAAGAACAAGGAGCAGCAATAAAATTCACTTTTTGATTCATCTACAACATCTGACTTCATTCCACCTGTACAAACATCATCCAGGAAAGTATATGTATAGTCATTTTGTGCTTGAAATTCAAATTTTTCTTAGGAATTTTTAGTTTTTGTTAAGTTAAAGTTAGTATCTGAGGATATTCAATATTCCCTATACATATCCTATATTCATAATTCCCTATACATATCCTATCTTCATAATACCCCTATACATATTCCATTTCATTCATATACATTTCTTATACATATTCCCTATAATCCTAAGTATTTTTCTTTTTGAGCAAAAGACCAAGCTAGGACAACTTTCTCCACCTGCATACACAAATCAAGCATTAGTATGGTGATGATTTTAAACATGACCTAAGATGGTCATTTTAAAATCATAAAAATGTGCATAAAAGGTAAAACAAATAATGCGCTATATGAAAACTATATACCATAAGTATAAATAAGGAATGCGTTAAAATCATATAAGAACTCAGCGCAAAGGATATAAGGTTAATACGCACAAGAGATAAGGTTAATGGTATATAATTAACACGCATATGGTATATAGATAAGCAAAGGTATATGGCGCATGCAAAATGAAGGACGGGCACGATGATCTGGTTGACAGGCTTGACAGGGTATGGTATAATGATAATTGCATAGCAGGAGTATCATTACACGTATGAACGCACGGCGGAGGTAATAAGTTGATGCAGAAGGTGGCAATGATACGGGTATATCATTCAAAGTGAAATGCGTTGATGATAATGAAACGTGCATATCATAGCACACGACAATGGAAATCAACGTGCACGGTGGTGACAATACAGGCATATAATTTAAACATAGCGTGCACGGTGGTGATAACACAGCCATGTCATTCAAACATAGCGTGCGCCGGTGGTGGTAGTACGTGTATATAATTTAAACATAGCACAAGGCGATGGTATCCTCATGACACAGTCGGGCGACTGGTCAAAGAGGACAGCCATACCAACCTCACATCATAACACCAACAGGCACGGTACAACCATGAACTCGGTCAATTCATGACCGTTTCAACCTCATTCCTCATTGCCAGAGCTCAGAAGGAAGGCGTTCTGAAACAAAACATCAATCCGGAGAGAAGAGAAGGCGTTTTGAAGCAGCGGAATAGTGAAAATCGCTCATGGGAAAGCAAGAAGGCGGATTTAAGAAAAGAAATCGCTCCGAGTTCAACGATCAGATAGCAGATTTTCAGGATTGAGTCAGGTAACAGTGAAGTTCATTAACACTCAGCGATTATGGAATATTGTTTGACATTAAATTTTGGATCCTGTGCTTTGACACCAGCTCAGTTAACCGAAACAATAGGGATTTGGAGCGCCCGGTTACACTCCACGCGCTCGTTGACAGTCAGGTAATTACAAACCCGTGATTATCTCCAGATTGACAGCACTTAAGGATTGTTGATAGATCTTGATGCGCAGCATTTTGAGGGAAACTCATTGCATGAGTAACACGTTTTAACGGAATGCTGTGATTGAAGTAGCATGGCGGTGGTTGTTGAATTGTGCACTAAACCGTGTTCTTCTGAGTGAACTATGCGCACCAATATTTTCACAAACAGTTATCATGAAAACGAAAAAACGCCATAAAACACTTGCTGCCACTGCGTTTTTGTCTTTGTTTTTGACAGGGATCGAATGCCTAATTGTCACATTGAATTGTGGTTGCAAAAGGGAGTCGGGTTTGCTGAAGCCGTGTTGAGGCCGAGAGCTTGTTGCATAGTTGCATTTTTATGCTGAGCCTGCAAGCAATAATTTTTGCAAACATCTTTGCTTAAGCCTAAAACATTGTGAAAATTTCGATTAGGCCGAGAGCACTCTTTAATTTTTATTTTATATATACGCAGTAAATCATGTTTGTATGATTTATGATGCTGCGTGTGTATTTAATTTAAAAAAACAGAGACCAGTGTATTAATAGAAGTATACAGGTGTTGCTTGTATTCAACAGGGAATTCAGAGAGTGCTATTGCAAGGGAATATATCAGAGGTTAAAAGTGCAGAGTTGAGTTGAGTCAGAAGAGGAAGGTAAGCTTCTCTGCTTACTGAATTTCATTTTAAAAAAAAACGATAGTCATAATTTTTATTAAAATGAAGTTAGTAACAGCAGAAACCTACATTGATTGGTTTACAGAAACAATGGCAAACAGGGTAGAGCCAAAATTTCAAATAGAAAGCTGGGGAAAAGAGACTATAGAAAAACTCTATCAGGCAGGAATGATAGGCTTCTTACAAAAATTTAATGGCCATTCTGAGGAGATAACCAAAGATTTTATAAAGAATTTCAATCAAGATCAGACTCGAGTAGGAGAAATCATTGTTCCAGTAACCCAAGAATACTTGTCCAAAGCCTTAGATTTGCCAATGCTAGGGGAGAAGTATTACAAAGGGCTACACTTCAAGGAGAAAGCATGGACTTTCTTCCTTGAGAAAAACCGGAAGGGAAAATTTGATAGGACAAAAGGTATACCCAGGGAATGGTTTAATGAGCCATGGAGAGAATTGGTCTTGATTATCCAAAAGTTTTTGACTTGTGACCGAGGATATAGTGTTGCCCATTTATATCATGTTAAACTTCTACAGCACATTAAGGGGGAAGATAGGATTAATTTACCTTATTTCCTATATAAAAGCCTCTTAGGAATGATTGAAACAGCAAGACATGAAAACAGGCTTAAGGCAGGACAAATGTATCATCAAGGATTGATTAAAATCCTAGTTGAGTATCAAGTGAGATTGCAGGGCATAGTGTGGAGAGAATTCATGGTTAAAAATCATTTTACTAAACAGATTACAGAGGTGCAAGAGAAAACAGAGCAGGAAAGTAAAGGAGTGATGAATTCACCCTTATATCCTAGAACAAGAGCCAAACAACAAAATAACATGGCCATGGATTATGAAATATCTGTGATGTCTATTCCCAAAAGATTTACAAATAAAAGTCCCATCAATTTAGACAGGGAAGAAGAAACATATTTTCCAAGACCACAAGAAGAAAATAATATTCCACAAGAAGAATTTGATAGGGATTCTTCCTATGATGATGAAGCAGCTGCTTCATTAATGAAAACAACTCAGGATTTTGAAAAAGAAATTAATGATGGGAAAATCAGGGATTTAACTGATCAATTAGAAATTAGTAAAATTGTGGAAAAACAGTTAAAAGAGGAGAACAAAGCAAACAAGAAAGAAAATGCTAAATTGGTCAAAACAAATGAAAAATTGAAAGAAGAGTTGGGGAGATTGAAAAGGAAGAATGATCTAATTTCTAAACAAGCATTTAAATGGTTGAAGGAAAAGAACATGTGGTAGGCCAAGTATGAAAAGCAAAAGGTTAAAGCAGCTTTGTTTAAAGAAAGACATGACACAGGTTTGGATTTTTTGGCAAGGGCAGCACAACAGGAAGCATCGACAGGTACAACATCTACTTCAGAAAGAAGAAGGTCAAAAAGGAACAGGCAAGCATGGGGACATGCTTGATGATAAGCAAGGGAGAGATGTTGGGCCTTAGTTTTGGTCTTATTTTGCTCAAAGAAACTTATTTATCCATCTATTTTCCATCCATTTTCCATTCATTTATTCCATTTTGACATATATTTGAGATCTATTCAGGTATTTAATTTTAATTTTTCAAATTCTAAAGTTTTTATGAAAGTTTGATTTTTAGTGCAAAATTGGCTGATTCAGAAATTCCCGTAATAGCTATATGGTTGATATGGTTGCAGGACACTTGGGCACGAGTTGAATGCATGGATGGACAGCTTGGAAACTAGGACTAAGCCACGTATGCTTAGTTCGAACAGAACAAGCTTTATTAGGCCCATTTAGTTCTAGTCAATCATGACTAGTCATTCAGAAATCCCATAGAAATAGGGCAGTTTTGAGATTCTATGGGATTGACCATATTTCTTGGGATAAGAATAATGAATTCGACTTAGATAGGTTGATGAGAAGTAGATGGATTTGTTTGAGTAAAAATAGATCAGTTTGTTCATGAGACTTCTTATTTAAAGCCAAAGCTTTGATGGCTTATGTATGAGGATTATTATTGACTTATATACTTTTATATTGTGACAATTTTGGATTGAGAAGTTAATTTGAAGACTTGTGCTGTTATCAATTTGCTGTTCAATGTTATGGATGTGTGACTGAAGTTAAGCTTCTGAGATCATTTATCAAGTGTGCAAGGGAAGGGTGGAAGGGCCCCCATTCCAAGCTAAGTACACTTTCTTGTTAACTAGTTTTATTTCCTTGTAATTTGATGATTGTAGAACTGGTTTTCAAAGCTTTATTTCAGATTGTTTCATGGTTCATGCATAGTGATTGATGTCATTATTTTATAACTTATTCATCACTTTATCAAGTTGGAAAAACAGATGTATCAAGTTGAGCATCCCTTCTATGAAAATGATGAATTAAAGTTGGTTTCTTTTGTTTGTGTGCAAGCAGTTGCTTATTGAGATTTTTGATATTAAGATGAATGAATTATAATGGAACACTTTACATGTCTCTTAAGTTAAGAGCTTCTTTCATTCATAATTTATCCATCTTAAGTTCCTATTTTTAATCTCTGATTCATTAAGTGGTAATTGAGGTGAAAGCGGATTTCTTGAGTCAAGAACCATTTCAATATTATTCCTCTTTTTAAACTAATTGAGTTAGAGTTGTAGAATGTATTACTTTCAGAATATCTTTCAAGGTTGATTATATCTGATCTTCACATATAGTGATCTTGCCTCAAAGCATAAACAACCCGGATTGATAATAAATAATTGTGTTATTTTAGGTACATAAATTAGCTCAACAGGGGGTCCATGTGGGATTGAGTCTGTCAGTGTTGGGGTCAGTTTGCTTCTAAGTGTTGGGTTGAGTCTTAAGTCCCCAGTTCTCCCATATAGCCTTTTCCTTGGCTAGAGTGGGGTAATCCTCGATGCTCCAAGACTGCAAAGCTAGAGTTTCCGCAAGATTGAGATAGTAATTACTCCAGATGATGTCTATCGAGGTCCTCTGGTCCTTAAAAATGTGCTTGTTTCTTTCTTTCCAAATGGTCCAAAGGAGAAGGCCTGGGATGATTCTCCAGAGATGATTGAGAAGTCCACTCTTGAAGGGATGCTGATGCCAATCACGTATGGCTCCACGGATATCTGTGTTAGGTTTACAATTCCTTTGGCACCTGAAGCTAACTTTCTCCCATAGCTGTGTGGCAAGGGGACAAGCATAGAGGAGATGCTTCTGAGTTTCTTCATTCACCCCACAATTGGGACATATGGAGGGACCATGGAAGTGTCTCTTGTGTAGATTGTTCCATGTGAGTATTCTTTGGTGGCCAAGGAGCCAGAGGAATAAGGCAACTTTGGGCCATACCCCTATATTCCAGATTTTTCCCCAAAGAGGATCCTTGGGCTCAGGATCCGTGCTGAGGATCCTATAGGCCTCCCGAGTGGAAAAAGTGCCTTTTGGAGTATGCCCCCATCTTAGAATATCCTTGTCATGCGATATTTTGATGCATCGAGTTCTGAGTTCATCAGTGATGGCTTTTCTTTCATGCGCAGTGGCGCTCCTGGTTATTCTTGCCATTTGTTTCCATTGCCGATAGCCCTGCTTGTTGATGTCCTCCCAGTATTGATTTACTGCCTCCAGCTGTCGCATATCCCAATCAGGTTCCATGGACGGATTGAAAGTGTTGGTGAGTTTTGGTAGTTGTTCCCAAGAGTCTGTCCAAAACCTTGCAGAGGTGCCGTTTTTTATCTCCCAGAAACTGTGCTGTTGTATGAGAAGGTGGTGCTGTTTGGCCGAGTTCCAGATTATGAAACCATTCTCCTCCGGAGTAAGTCTGACGAGCTCTTCCTGGGGTCGGTTTTGAGCATATTTAGCTTTCCATAGAATGGCCCAGGGCTTTTCAGGGGCAGTGAGCCAATTCCACCAAATTTTTGCATTCATGATGGCATTGCTGAGGATAGGGTCATGAAGGCCAATTCCCCCTTGTTCTTTGGGTTTAAAAACTGTTGCCCATTGAACCAGCGCCCATTTTCGATTGGTCCCCTTGGATCCCCAAAGGAAATTCCGTTGTAGGGCTTTAATCTTATTAAGGACCCATTTGGGAGCTGCCAGAATGGAGAAGAGGTAAAGCGACA
The DNA here is from genome assembly GCA_034641835.2 of Pinus albicaulis. Lineage (NCBI taxonomy): Eukaryota > Viridiplantae > Streptophyta > Pinopsida > Pinales > Pinaceae > Pinus > Pinus albicaulis. The sequence goes on along the minus strand of CM076574.1, from coordinate 1,271,424,711 downwards.
TGGCCTGAAGAACGGATTTAATGAGAACCAGTCTGCCAGCAATGTTAAGGGTTCGGAAGGTCTAGGAGGAGAGACGGGCTTCCAGTTTATCGACAAGCTTGTGCCAGGAGGCATGCTTAAGCGGGGAAGCAATGAGCGGAACGCCCAGGTAAGTGGAGGGGAGGGAGGCAATGGAGAAGCCGAGGATGCGGGCGATTGCAGATTGAGTAGGGGGAGGAGTGTGAAAGAAGAAGATATGGGATTTAGAATTGTTTATGCTGGCTCCAGACGCATCAAAGAAGTCCTACATCAGGGATTTTATCTTGGAGGCTTCTTGCACAGAAGGGTAACCGAACACCATATTGTCATCCACAAACTATTGGTGGGTGACAGCTGATGCATTGTGGACAGAGATGCCTTGGATTTGCTGGGAGCGGACTGCTGAGGAGAGGTGTCGTCCCAGTCCTTCCGCCATAAAAAAAAACAGGAAGGGGGAGAGGGGGTCCCCTTGTCTGATGCCTCTGGTGGGAGTGAAAGTGCGGGAGGGAGTCCCATTGATGAGGATGGAAAAGAACGAGGAGGATATGAGACTTTGGATCCAACGAACCCAGGTGGGAGAGAAGCCAAAGGCCAAAAGCACTTTTTGTATATAGGTCCAATTTAATTTATCAAATGATTTGGAAAGATCGATTTTGAGAATCATACCTGCCTGTTTGATCTGCTTGAGCGAATGGATGATCTCATGAGTATGAATGATCCCGTCCAAAATCTGCCTTCCTTCAACATATCCAGACTGCTCAGGTTAAATGAGCAGAGGCAAGAGTGGTTTTAATCGGTTGGCAATGACCTTAGAGATGACTTTGTAGATAACATTGCATAAAGCAATGGGGCGATATTTGTCCGGCGTGCTGGCATCTTATTCTTTTGGAATGAGAGCAATGAATGTTGCATTTAAATAAGGGAGAAGCCAATGCATTGCTCGTGATTCTTCTACAACCATCCACACTTCCTCACCGATGAGGTCCCAAAACTGGTGGTAGAAAGTAGTGGTGAAACCATCTGGGCCTGGAGCTTTTCCATCTTTGAGATGCTTCATGGCCAAATCAACTTCCTGCCTAGAAACTGGGTGTAGCAGCAGCTGATTGTGCTCATCAGTGATAATTCTTGGAATGTTTTGACTAATTTTGTTGATGGCAGGTCCTCTGTCCATAGGGGGTTCTTTGTGCACTGTCTGGAAATGAGCAAGGAACGCCCGCTCTATCTCTTCCTGTTCTTCCACTTTCTCCCCTTCTTGATTCCTAATAGCCGTGATTGAGTTGTGCATTCTCCTTTGTATTGTGGTTCGGTGAAAGAATTTAGTATTTCTTTCACCTTCTTTCAGCCATCTTACCCTGGATTTTTGCCGCCAGAGGATTTCTTCTTGCTTTGATCGATCTTCCAATTGGGTTTTGAGCTGCTGCTCCCTTGCCATTAGGTCTTCCGTGTATCCATTCGAGATAATCTGCTGCTGGAGGGCCTTCATTTCCACATTAAGATTCTGTTTTGCCTGGAAAATATTGCCAAAAGTATTGTGATTCTAGTGTTTGATGTGGTGTTTGAGGCTCTTGAGCTTACACTAGAATTGGTACATTTTTTACCCTTCAGGCGGCTTGAAGTTCCTCCACCAAGCACTGATGAGGTCCTTGAAGGCAGGATGGGTTAGCCAAAAAGCCTCAAAGCGAAAAGGGCGTTTCCTAGAGTCCCCCAGTCTCTACCACTGTAAGGAGACGGGCCAATGATCCGATCCATTTAGTGGCTGTATAGAGGCAGAGATGTCACCCCCTAGGTGTACAACATTATCAGAAATTAGAAATCGATCTAGCTTTGAGGTTATGTGTTGGCGTCTCATTCTGCGATTGCTCCAGGTGTGAATGCCATTGCTGTACTGCAGATCTATAAGCAAATTTTTTTGAATGAAGTCCTTGAAGTGGCTGCTTTCTGGTTCTAGCTTAGCCCTACCTCCCATTTTCTCCCCCAAGCATGTGATCATATTGAAATCACCTCCTAGAATCCAGAGAGGATGGGTTCTGGCATTGTTTAGCTCTTCCAATGTATCCAAGAGAGCCATTTTCCTGCCTGCTTCCTGTGGGAAGTAAACATTAGAGAGATGTCCATGAACATTGGTGCCGATGATGTGAAAGGTGGCTTGAATGAGGTGATGGGAGGCATGGAAATCAAATAGCGTGATGGCTTGAGTATTCCATGCAATGGCGAGCCCTCCAGAAGCGCCCGATGCATCAACTGCCACCGAGTGACATCCAGGCCATGCTCTGGAGAGGATTTTGCCTAGAGTGCTGCTATTACATTTGGTTTCCTGTATAAAGAGGATCTATGGCTTTTCCAACTTTATCATGTTTTTGGTCATTCTTAGTTTCCCAAGACTGTTTAGTCCTCTAACATTCCATGAGGTTAGCTTCATAGTTCACTGTGGGGGAGGAGCTTGTAGTACTGTGTCAACTTGGCATATCTTCCTGATTCGACCAGGAGTTTCCCAACCGAGATTGTTCGCTCCAAATCAGTTTTCCGGCCTCATTTCTTGGAGTCCTTGATTGATTGATTGCCATCCCATCTGCTTCCTGGCTGTATTCCTAGCTCTTTTTGTCTAAGAGCTCGGGACATGATAACTTCCAGCCTATCTAGCTGTTGATCTGGAATCTTATCAAATTCCTTTCTTTTGCAGGCTAGTTCAAGTTCGAGAATGTCCAGCCCAGTGAGATCGATACTCTCTGGTTCGACCTCCATGTTTTGAGCTTGGCTGCTGCCTTTCGAGTGCTGAGATGGTATGCAATCCACATCCATTCCATTCAGCTTCCAATATGGATCAACGAGGATTCCTTCCGTGGAAAGTCCTTGTTCCTTCAAGGAACTAGGAGAGGGCTTAGAGTTGGGTGGAGGAGGAGTCGGATTATTTTTGGTGGGGTGGGTAGCTGAGTGATCGGCTGGAGGAAGGTTCTCCGGATTAGAGGCAAGAGCTTCAAAGCTATTACTTGTGGAGGGAATAGAGGAGGTCTGAGCCATGGGTTTTTTCCCATTGGGGGGTTTCTTATGGGCTCTTCAATGGTTGGTGACTTTTGTAAAGCCTTCCGAATCAGAGTCATCAGGAAGATTGGAGGCTTGAGACTTGGCATTGAGAGGGCAATCCCGGAATAGGTGTCCATGTACATGACATTTACAGCATCGGAAGGGAACATGCTCAAAATCAAGAGGTTGAATCCATTCAAAGTCATCATGAAAGAGGCTTACCGAGTCAATAAGGGCTTTGTCCAAACACATATAGACACATCTGCAGGCGTAAGAGGTGTAACGACGCAGCTTTGTTTCCTCCGCAATTTTGATGAGCTCCCCTAAACCCTGAGCAATGTCTTTGAGTGAGTCCTCATCCCAATATTCCAGGGGAAGCGAGTAAAGTCTAATCCAGACAGGGGCCCAACTAAAATCTTCCTTGTCGGGGTTGAATCTTTCTACCCAGTCTCTTAGGTAGAGGTTAGCTGAGTTGAAGAAATACGGTCCTTCATCCAGGACTCTGTTTCTATCCTCAATGCAAATGAAGATAGCTGTGAAAAAACCCTTGGGGCCAAGTTGGAGGATGACCTGCCCTTTGGGTTTCCACTTGGCGGCTATCCATCCGTGCAAAGCTTTTTCTGTGGGGCATAAACCTATAAATTTACCGATTAAGGCATGGTCCTTCATGTACTGGATCCTTCCATTGATCATGTGGCTGGGAAGCTCGATTTTGGGCCTTTCTGCTGCAATCGGCTTGTAGGTGGTCGATTTCACCTGGGGCTTTTAATTTCTTCCCGAATCTTCTTCCTGTACCTCTTTCTGCTTTTCAAGCGCATCAGCTTTTCCTTCAGAACGGCGTTTGTCTTCCGTTTCCAAATTGTTTGTGTTTGGGGTCGTTTGCTTTGTATTATCCCCGGCAGCAGGCTTGTCATTTTTTGAGGGGGAAGAACTTCCACTTCCCCCCGTCAGGCCTGCCATGGCAGGCGAACCAACTCCCGTCCTCAGCAAAGCGACAGGAGCGAGCTAGGGTAAGTCTCAGGGTTTCTGCAGGTGACGGCGCTGAAGCAGGGGCAGCGCGTTTGGTAATTGTTATGGGCCCAGTGCATGTCGCCACTATCCCTATATATGGTGGAGAGAGCCTTAGATTATATAGAGAAGTGAGATTCCTAAACATTGTTTGCAATGTTATTCAATCTAGGAATCATCCCATTTATGCAGTAGATCAAGAATTTATTTGTTTTCAACTATCATCAGACACTTCACAAAATTCTAAACTCAAGATTGAGGATGTAGTTGACCCCTCTAAATCAGTTCAAACTAAAATTTGGAAATTATTTTTTGATGGATCTTGCACCAAAGATGGAGCTGGAGCAGGAGTTATTTTGATTTCACCTGATAAAGAAAATATTACACAATCATGAAAATTAGATTTTGAGGTCACAAACAATGTTGCTGAATACGAAGATTTTATCCTAGGATTACAACTTGCTAGAAGTTTAAAGGTAAAAAATTTGAGTGTTTTCACTGACTCAGAACTAATAGTAAGACAAGTTAGGAGTCTTTACCAAAAAGAGTAACCTAGACTTAGGTCTTATAGAAATGAGATTTGAGACACCATTGAAAATGCCTTTGATGCTTTTAATATCACTTTTATTCCTAGAGATGAAAACTTGCGTGCAGATTCATTACCTGTTTTAGCTAGTTCTTTCAATATTCCAGATCAATTTCAAATTCAATATCAGATACAAATCAAATATAGGCCTTCAATCCCAGACAATCTTAAACATTGGAAAATATTTGAGGACGATTAACAATTAAAATCCTTTCTGTAAGTTGTTGACAAATTTTATGTATTGCAAATTGAAGAGGATAATTCAGATAGTAATGAAGCTACCAAAGGCAAAGAAAATTCAAAACTAAAATCAAAGGTAGCTGGTCATGTATAATTCAATTATCAAATAATTTTATCCCCAAGGGACTTGTTCCTTTAGAAAAATTGTTTGATCAAAACGATGTTCCCAAAAATCCGTTCTCTGCTTCACCAGAAAATGACATAGAAGACACAAATATTGGCACTGATGAGGAGATTAAAAACATTAAACTTTGTCCATCATTAACCCTAGAAATTAAATCTAAATATGTCAAACTTCTTAAGAATTATAAATATGTATTTCTGTGGTCTTATGCTGATCTAAAACCTTATGGCACATCTTTAATTGAGCATAAAATTCTACCAAAACTAGATGTAAAGTCTTACCAATAGAAGTTAAGAAGGATGAACCCAGTTCCTCTTCCCACCATAGAAAAAGAACTGAAAATTTTTTTAGATGCCCAAATTATTGTCCCATTAAGATACTCTAGTTGGGTTGCCAATTTATTCCATGTGAGGAAAAAGAATGGTGAAATAAGACTCTATGTATATTTTAGAAACCTTAATAAAGCATCCTTGAAAGATAATTACCCACTTCCAAAGATGGATCAATTACTTCAAAAAGTGTTAGGTGCTAACAAACTCTCTATGTTGGATGGATTTTCTGGTTATAATAAAATATGGTGAATTCATAACACAAGGAGAAGACAACTTTTACCACACCTTGGGGTACATTCATGTATTCCCGAATGCCCTTTGGTCTATCAAACGCAGGAGCAACTTTTCAGAGAGCCATGGACTTGGATTTTTTTGGGAAGGTAAACAAATTTATTGTTATTTATATTGACGATTTAACTGTTTTCTCTGAATCAAATCCGAAACATCTCAAGCATTTGAAGAAATTTTTTGAAAGGTGCAGGAAATTGGAATTTCTTTGAATCCCAAAAAGTCATTATTTGCCATCAAAGAGGGTAAATTAATAGATCATATTATTTCAAAATATGGAGTAGTTATTGATTCCAAAAGGGTCTCTGCTATTCAATCATTATCATTACCTATAAATAAAAAATAGATTAAAGCCTTTTTAGGGAAAATTAACTTTTTGAGAAGGTTTATACCGAATTATGCAGAAACATTGAAGGATATAACATACATGCTAAAAAAGAACGATGAAGTCAAATGGATTGTTTCTGCAAAATTTGCATTTGACAAGATAAAGAAGGCCATCTCAAAAGCCCAAACCTTAGCCAATCCAAACTACTAAAAACCTTTCAGTGTGTTCTCTTTTGCCTCCGAAACTACTCTTGTAGCTGTTCTTTTGCAAAAGAATGAGGATTACTATGATCAACCCATAGCATTCTTTAGTAAGGCCATGAGAGATGCGAAACCCAGATATCATATTATCTAAAAACAAGCCTATGTCTTAGTTCAAGCCCTAAAGTCTTTTAGAATGTATATCCTCCATTCCACACTCATTGTCGATGTGTCCAACAACATTGTTAAAACAATCCTTAGAAAACTAGACACTCATTTGGTAGAAGGGGAATATGGATAACTCAAATCCTTGAGTTTGATATTACCATCAAAAATACCAACTTAGTAAAGGGGCATGGTTTAGCTAAGTTGTTAGCTGAATCCAATTGTAAAGTCTTGGGCATAAAATCTATTTTTGAAGTTTCAAGAAGCATCCACAAGAACCTTCTTCAAATTTGGAAAGGGAGAATCCATAAGAACCTTACTTGAATGTAGAAGGGGAGGATCAACAAGAACCTTCCCATGGATTGCAAGGAAAGAATACACAAGAACCTTCTCCTTCAACTCAGACAGTCCCTATTCATATTGATGAGAAGTTTGTTTTATCAGATTGGTATGCAAACCAGATTGGTATGTAGACATTGTTCATTTTCGGATTCATTTTGAATGTCCAGCTCAATTTTCAAAGAACCATTACAAAAAACTCAAGTTGAAATCCATCAAATACTGTATCATCAATGGCAACTTATATTGGAAGGATCCTCTTAATATTTTACTACTTTTCCTAACAGAATCAGAGACTGAAGGAATCATTGATCAGTTTCATGCAGGAATTTGTGGAGGCCACTATGCTTGGAGAGAAACAACATACAAGACACTGAGGGTGGGATTTTATTGGCCCACTTTGTTTTCACAAGTAGTATAAAAAGTCAGAGCCTGTGTTCCATGTTAGATGTTTGCTGGTAAACAAAAATTAGCAGTGCTTCCACTAGTTCCAGTAGTTGTTTCAACACCATTTCTTCAATGGGAATTAGATTTTATAGGTGAAATCCACCCAGCCTCCAGTAATCAACACCGATGGATCTTGACTGCTACTGACTATTTCACCAAATGGTTGGAAGTCATTCCTGTAAGAAATGTTACAAATTCAATTGTAATAAAATTCATTGAAGAGAATATTTTATCCAGATTTGGTTTCCCACAACAAATAGTCACTAATAATGCCACAATGTTCAACAACATAAAAATGATAGAATTCTGCCAGAAATATCAAATTCTGCTGCATCACTCAACTCCCTATTATCCACAAGGAAACGATCTTGCTGAATCATCTAACAAGAATTTAGTGAAAGTAATCAAGAAAAATTTAGAAGAACACAAGAAAAACCGGGACAGCCATTTGATTTATGCAGTTTTGGAAAACATAATATCTCCCAAAAGATCAACAAGTAAATCTCCATTCCAATTAGTTTATGGCAAAGATGTTATTTTTCCTAGAAATTTAGTTTTCCCTATGCTCAAGTTTCTACAAGAATCTACTGATGAACCTAATGATTTATCTAGAAGGATTAATCAGGTCTTTGAGTTGAATGAAAATAAAGATGAGATTCAGTACAAACTAAAGAAATATTAGAATAAAATGAAGAGTGTCTTTGACAGAAAGGAAAGGGAAAGAGATTTTAGAGAAGGATATTTAGTCTTAATATGGGATGCTAGGAGAGAAGATAAAGGCAAACATGGAAAGTTTGACAATTTATGGTTTGGGCCACTCAGCATTGCAAAGGTAAAAGGAAACAACACATTTGTTCTGCAGAATCCTGAAGGACAGCTTTCAACACTGCTTGTCAATGACAAATTTTTGAAACACTATATCCAGTACTTAAGGAGATCCTACATTATCATTGTACATAATAATTTTCTTTTATCATTTGAAGTCTATTTGTTTTCTACAACAAAGAATCCATAGCCCGAGGAGAAGGCACATGGAACTGCTTGTTCTCTGCATCCCACAGGGTGAAGCAGTCCCTAGCTGGAGCCGATGTTGTAACATTATTTGTTTTGATAAGTTAGCATGGTAGTTTGAAAATAAAAATATAAAATGCTAAGTTAGAACATGGAAGAAACAGAAAAATTTAAAAAAATGTTAGGAAAATTACATTTTATTATATCCATGTTAGAAAAAATGATGGAGTAGTTTGCTCTAAATAAAGGAGGCAAAAGAGAAAATGTTAGGGAAGCATGAAATAAAAATGTTTATGCTTTAGTGTTTAAAATAATAAATGGCTGCCTGTTTAAATGCGCCAGATTTTCAAAATGTAAAGTTTTTAATTTATGTATGTTCAAACCTTTGAAAAAGGGTTTAAATGTTCATTTATTAAAATGATATATATGCGCATATGCATATTATTATAAGGTCGCTAACGACAAAGCAATCAAATCATTGGAGATAAGGCACTTGAAATTTTTGACGATAGATCTCGAGCTGCGCTCACATCTATGATGAAGATCAACTTCGCACACACCCCCACCCCCTCCCCCCAATTTCTTGTTAACGTGAAGGGTGGGGGGGGGGGTCCAAAATCTGGTATTAATGGTTGCCCTTTTCTGCGATGTGGCATCACCGTATAACTTCGCACCCCCTCTGCCTAAAACAAAAAACTGGGAGGTAACCCTCGCCCAAAATCCACCTTCATTTTTCAACACTCAGGACCGTTTTTCCTGTGCCACAACCGTTGGTCCACCAATAAGTCATATCCCTCCACGTCACTTGTCCATTACACCTTAACACTCCAATTATACCCGTTAAATCATCCTGATGGCCAATAAATTTGTTCCTGGACCGTTAATCGCACTGTTAGGCAATTAAACCTCTTTTGATTGTTAACCATGACCGTTAAACCCAAAGTGCAACCTATAAAATTACCAACAATCTCTCGTTCTTGACTTTACCTCCTCCTTCAAATTTCTTTCATCCTCCATTTCATTTCATAGCAAGTTTTCATTTCTGTAATCGTCCTTCATATTCTCGAAACCCTGTCATCGCTTCTGTAACCCAAGTTTAAAAGTCCTATACTAGTCTATACCAGTCAAGCATGGAACCTAATGTCAAAACCAAGAAAGAAACGACTCCTAAGGGTAAAGGTAAGAAACGAGTGACAAAAGAAATCCAGAATCTCGACAGTGTTGAGAGGTCGTATCCAAGGTCACTCATCAAGTTTTCGAGGTCATTCCTGAAGTTTCCAAATCTGTTGCAGAAGACATTCCCACAACTCTACAAATCAATCTCGACCTCATACCCCTAGCCGATGCCTATTTTAAAATGATTGAATGTCACTGTGAATTTGATTTATATGAGCTACATTTGTGGCTAAAATAGAAGCACATGGATAACTAAGACCCTATCAGGTTTTGGGAGTCTATGTTGCCTTTGTTTGCATTCCCTCAAACTCACCCATTTCTGGATCTAATTGCCTTGTGCGAGAAGCAGTATGACCCTATAACCAGGTCAGTGGTGGCTTAGAATGGAAACGTTCTGATCACTATATCCCTTGAAACCATTGACCAGATGCTTCTCATCCCTCCTTCTGACTCCTTATTCTATTTCTCTCCTGCCGCCCTCATGGATATTTATCATAAATTATCCTTCCCTCAGAGAGCTCAGATATTTGACATCTTCCTACCTGAGGATGCATATTTACCAAAGAGAAATCCGCCATATTCATCCTCCATCTTTCCTATAGCTTCCAAACACTGCATATCCCTTCTTTCTTATTTGTTAGGATACCCAAATGATGAAATCGTTGATGAACCCATCTTAGGTTTCTTATCTATCTTCAGTCTTGAAAAATCACCATTGTTTATGTACAATTACAACCATTTCTTGGCTGATATTATACATGAAAAATTCATGAACTTCACCACACAAGGAGCATTTAATTATTCTTCTATGATTATTCATATGATTTTGTTTCAGAAGGCAGATATGTTTCCCATTCACTTAAACAAGAAGGATGTGCAGGGAGTGAATCAATCAGTGATTCACTGGACTTAATTGGTCAGAGCTTTGTCAACAACCACTTTTTTCTCAGAATTCATAAACTCATTCATTCATCCAGTAAGGCAACTCCTTACCAGTTCATCAGAGCCTAGAATTGGAGAAGACATTAAAATAATTCTTCACCTGAGTGAACAAGAAAAAGCAGGTGATTGGTATATGTACAAAAATTAAATAGAGATCAGGGTGTATGGTTGTGAGATTCCACCATACAAACTTCCAGAATATGTGCCTATGAGAATTTTCTCCTTAAATTATATAAGACAAATGTTAAATATGGATGAATTGCATTTTGTTTCAGGAAAGAGGAAAGCCCATTTTATAATCAAGGCCAGTGTTGGATCATTAATTTGTAATACCAGAGCAGCCGGTACTGATGCAGATGCATTATTAAAGAAGATGTGTTTTCAATCAAGTTTTAATTGGTCATATGACCCCCATGGAATTATTTCTTCTCTGAGGGTTGAAATCAAGACAACCTCTTACACTCATACCTCCGGAGAAGAAATAGAGAAATACATGAACCAGGATGAATGGGTAGAAGGTATTTTAAAAGAAGCAGATGAAGAAGTAATTTCTACTTCAAATGTACAAACACCAGTGCCTGGAAGTAAACAACAAAAAAGGGTCAGAGAAGAGACACCACTTTCCAAGGAAATTATGGAAGGATTTATCTTACAACATAAGAAACCAAAACTTACTTCTTCCTTGCTTTTGGAATATAAACCACCAGAGCTTATAGATTTGGGAGATACTAAAGTCTCCACATCTACCAATGTTCCTCAAACTCCTCCATCAACATCACCTACATGAGAGCCGTTAAAAATCATCTAGCATTCAGATGTCAGCTCTTCAAAAGAGCAGAATATTTTCTCCAAATTTATAGAAATCAAGCACAAGAATGAAGCACTAAAATCAGAGGTTTACAACCAATTTTGGAAATAGACATCTACTCATAACACATGCTTCTCACTGCCTTTGACAGTGAGAAAGGCAGGATGCAGATGGTTTTTCTGTAAGCAACAATGCCATTTCTAAAGACACATGCTGAGTATAAGAAGATTGTCTTCTCATTGGATACAAAACAGATACACCCAATTAACCAAATGGATATGCACATGTAGTAAGGAGAAATTCTATTTTCAACCATGACTACAACAACTATGTCTCTTCAAAAATTGAAAGTAGCACTGTCAAATATGCAATCCCAGTTGAAGATTGAGAAATTGTCTTCATTGGCTAAAGAAAACAGGATAAAGACATTAGAAGAACTTGTAGTAAAAGTGGGATATGATCCCAAGGACTACAAGTCAGTTGAAGAAATCATCAGGAAGAAAAATGTAGACATTGTTGCTCTACGAAAACAAATCAAGCTACCCTCGACTGAAGACCCACAGACTAAGGAGATGGTAGAAAATGATTATGACAAGGAGGAAATGCTTAAATTAATTATTAATCAAAATCCACAGATCAGAAAATTGGAAGAACAAATTGAAGAGTTGCTGAAAGAGAAATCAACACTCCAAGTGAATATTGATCCTACTTTAGCAACTCAAACATATTCTTCAGGTGCAGAACCCTTTGCAGCCTTGAACATAACTAATGCAGCACAACTGGCTCAAGGTTTGGCCACTCAGAAACAAGCACATGAGAAAATACATCAGAATTTTCAACTTCTTGAGTCACAAAATATTAACAATGATACTTTGTATCTAGAGGAAATGCAGAAGACTCATCAGTTGGAAGTTGAAATTAAAGAACTGGAAAGTGAATCTCTAATGTCAGCAACTTTAGGAGAAGCCAAGCAAAGCATATGGGAAAACATCAACAAGTCCATTACTGAAATATGGCCATCTATACAGATCATCTTCGAGTAGCAGGAACTCATCAACAAATGCACAACAACAATTCAAGAGCAGAAGGATCAACTCAAAAAGAAGCCAAGTGAAGCTTCTGATATGCTCAAGATTCTTAATTCAAAGAACAGAGACGAGTTGGAAGCAATCAATATTTCAGACAGGACTACAACCCTTTTGGAGATAAAGAAGGTTTTGCAAAACGAAAACTTGATCAACCAGTTGCAGACCAAGTGTGAAGCTTTAAATGTTATGGTTCAAAGGTTTCATACTAAATTTAATGTTTTAAAACATAAAGGTCTGCTAGGTCTAGTTGGATTATATGATAGGTTGGTCAAGTTAGAAGATTATTGCACAAAGTTATATACAATTGCAATAGACAAATCAAATTTTGCAGGTATCAAAGGTCAGATTACGGGAAGAGATTTTCTTTAAGCTCTACAGTTTGATTTGATCGTTCAACATCAAATCAAACAATTATTTATCTAAAACCCAAATTTTTATAGATTCACTAAAGTGGATGAAATGTTCAAGAAAATGATGAATGTGGAAATCCCAAGTGAAGATCAGTGGGATAAGTTTTGTGAAACCATCGAGTAAAATATTAATTTTGCAGCATGCCAGCACATCAGATTTTGAAGAGCCAAGTCAGCAACAACTTCCAACGAAAAGGGACAAGTGAGCAACATCTTCCAACAAAAAAGAGGTCGAATCATCAACAACCTCCAGAAAAACAGAGACACTCCATCTATCTGTCTCCTTCGTTTATTCTTCTTATCCTATTATTGTAAATCAGTTAAGATATTTCTAAAGTTTTGTTAATTAGTATAAATAACTCTCAGCTCGAGTTATTAAGGGTTGCACTCTTGCATGAGCAGATTTTGTAAAGCAGAAATTGTATTAAGTCTTTTTTATCATCATTAATACAAGAAGGATTCTGAACTTATTTCATACAACTCCGTTTTTTCTCTGTAAGTTTTTCCATCTTTCTTAAATCGCTTTTTTTTCCTTCATATATTTAATTATTGTCAAGATAATTAGGTGAGGTTGATTGTGTTTCAACAACCTTATAATTCCTGCTGAAGTTATTATCATTATAAAGAATAATTTACTTAACAATTTGTTAATGTAAGTCCCTTTTATTTATTAATTGTTAGTATCTTGATGATATTAGATATATTTTGTTGAATATTTGAACATGGTTTAAAGGTTTTCTGGCTTATGATTTATTGAAAGATTCGATCTGAATATTTAATAATCATATTCTCTTACACAAATCTACTTAATCGAACCATTAAATCTTAATTACTGTGTGAGATAAACAAGCAACCCTCAATTATAATTACTAATATTATCTGCAAGATTTAAAAACCTTAACTGTTTTATTGAAGTCTTTCTTATGCATTTGTCCTCCAAATATTCAAAACACAAAGAAAACATTTTAGATGCTTTGGCATGATTATTGACCACAATCATTTGAAAGGACAACACCACCCAACCGCCCATGCTAAACTCAATTGACCTTATATATATATATATATATATATATATATAGTAAAATTGACTTTTTTTTAAATTTAATTTGTATTTATATTTAATAATTTAATGTATGTGTAGTCTAACTAATACAATAAATAACCTTTTTGGCTAGAATTTGATAATATAATTTTGAGTGAGATTGTGATTTTTTTGTTATTTAAAACAAAAATAAATGCATAAATTGATTCAAGACACTAAAACATCTATGAGACACTCAAACTTTGAATACTAAACAACTTAGATTTATGATTTTTAAAAATTTCTACCCAATTTTGGTCAAAATTGCCTAGAAAAAGTTCCAAAAAAAATGTCATTTCGTCTATTAATTAAACTACACCTTTTTTTTTTTTTTTTCTAAATAAGACTAATTCTATTAAGAAAAAACCATATAGTACAATCTGAGCTTGCAAAAAGCAAAGCAGAGAAGCAAGGGGCTGGCAATGAAGCACTATCAACCTCGGACCCCAAAAGCAACCATGGAATGAGCGAAAGAGAACAAGGATAACATAAAATGGAGAGCGAAACAAAGGAAGCTACCCAGAGTGGGCAGAGACTTCCAGACGAAATTTTTTCCCTTTCCTCTTACCGACTTTGACCCAGCCATTGTGACTTGGCTGGGTAGGAACCAATTGTAGATTATTTTGCACTGAAGAATGAGTCTCCTTGTCTGAATCGGAGGAAGAAGACTCATGCAAACGTTTCTATGGGATCGGAGGGGCAGACGGATCCTTAGGGTTGGCCGAGGGTGTGACCTTCGGGTGCACATATTTCTCTCCTTCCTCTTCCATTTCCTCCTCATCCGAGTTGGAGGACTCTAGATCATCCATGGGGGGTGGATCACATGGTTTCTAGCTCTTGGACTTCGGTTTGCTATTGGTTTTATTTTTTTTGCCAGGGAAGCTGGAACATGTGTTCTGAAGATGCCCTGTCTGATGACAATGTCTGCACCAGAATGCAGTGTTCTCATAATCCAAGGTTTGTGTCCAGTGAAAGTCCCCAATTTTGAGGTTGATCTGATTAGGCAGTCCTTTGCTTAAGTCTATTTCCGCGCAGATTCTTCCATAGGTATAGATTCCTTTCTCCCCTCGAGAGGTATCTGTAGCCAGGAAGCGGCCCAAAGCATTCCCAATCCCTTGTAAAACTGATAAGTGCCAGAGATGAGTCGGTAGGTTCGGAAGACGGACCCAAATGGGAAGCTTGGTGACAACTACTGAAGAGGGGTCGAAATCTGGGAACCAAAGGGTGAGAAATAGTCCAGCTGCTCCCCAGAACCATGGGCCTCCTGTTAAGGCTTTCTGATAATCTTCGTTGAAAGCAAAAACCACTATGAAGAAGCCCTTTGAACAAAGGAAGACTTTGCAGTTGTTTGTCCAATTAGTGTGGATCCATTGATATAGATCTGTTGTTCGAGGCCATAGGCTGTTGAACCTGCAAATGATGGAAGTCTCTGCATATATTTGAAAATTTTCATCGAGCGATGGATGGGAGATTTCAATAGAGGGGACTTCCTCCATCTTGTCCACAAGGAAAGGCTTGGGAGCCTCATCTGAATGAGCAGTTTTCTTGGGCGGCTGTGCATGAACCGCATCCTTATAGGAGAAGGCAGGAGTGGAGGATGGCTGCCCAGGTGCTCCGCCTTTAAGTCGCAGGGAAAGCACAACCGAAGCATCTCTATCAATGCTGTAAAAAGATAGGGGAAAATGGTTTTCAAGTTGTTTACCTTTATGAAGCAGCCTCTGGAGCTCCGATGGAATCCCCAATCTGCGTTCGAGATTGTTTAAGAGATCTTGCACTAAATCTGTAGCTTGCACCCAATGCAACATGGTTCTGCCAGATAGAAGCGTGATCTGGATCTGGAAAGAAGAGAGGTGATAATCTGAGAGTCCCACCCTGCCAGTGCAGAGCTGACCCTGTACCAAGTAAGAATCTTTTGTTCCTAGATCCGTGAGGCTTGTCTGGGGTTTTCCAAAGGGTTTCGGTGCCTCAACGCTCCATGATTGCAGATCTGCAGAGTAAATTGTGTGCTTGCCTTCTATAGTGGCGAATTCGGTAGTTTTTCCTGTGCATGGAAGAGTATTATTCTCTGTCCAATGCTGCATCCCATCAGTCTGGCGTTTGGGGGCAGCCGCTTGTGCTGCGGCCAGCGCTGTGTTTGAAGTTGTGGAGAGTATCTTGAGACTTTTGCCGATTCCCTCCTCACTGGTGACCGCTGCAGAGGGTCTTTCAGCAGAGAACCAAATCTGAAAGTCATGGGGAGCTGCGTCTGTGATCTTCTCAAGAGCGGTGGGAAATCTTGTTATGGCAGCAGCCGCTGCATTCTCTCGATCCCTGGAGATATCGACAGCAGCAGGAGGGGAAGAACCTATAATTTTCTTATCGGCGTTCGCAACAGAGTGAACCGTAACCCTAGCGGCGGCCATGTTGCTCTATTCACCCTTAGAAATAATTAAACTACACCTTTAATATAAACATATTCTCACCATTAATTAACAAAAATCAAGAATGGAAAACTAAAAGAAAAATATTTTCAAGTGATCAAGTCACAACACTCATAAAACTAATGATAATAATTTAATTTTTTTTTTTTTGCTTTGATTACAACTACTTTTAATGAGATGGAAAATTTGTGGTTGAGTGAGTGCCCATAAATTTACAAATATTTGGTTGACCCATATAATTTATTTAATTCCACAATGATGTTGATCAGTCTCACAATTTCCTTTTTTCCTTGCCTAGATTTGATCTTGCATCGGTGGATGGTCCAACTTTCCCAATATCCAATATTCGGGGGTCTAGAGAATATTCTCTCAAGCCCGGATATATTTTCATATTTTTTGCATCCATAGTTACAAGGCCTAGATGTTATTGGATCCCTTTTTTAAGAACTAAATAAAAATATATAACTTTCCTCGATCCGTGCACAACATTGGGGTCCACAATGGAGTTTGACCGGGATGTATCCAGTATCCAGAATATTTTAACATGTGACACTTCTTCTATGAACCAGATCTCTTCCAACTCAAATATATATCTCAATCCGATAATTTAGAAGTTTTGGAAATTGATATTATTTGAAGAGTTATATTAACTCATATTTGGATGTACTCAATGTTAGATCTACACAACTAGGTCCCACACTGGATGTCCTCACTCTAGGAATCTAGGATGCTTGCGATTTTTAATTTTTGGTCGAGAAATGGATATGTTTTGGGCCAAATCTAATCCTTACCATATACAATGGTCTCTACATTCATCTAATTATTTACACCTATAGTTAATCAAACCTGCAATTACGTGTAATTCAATTGAATTGGAAACCACCTAGTTACGCATGTTACAACCACAATTAAAATTTGCAACTATGAATAGTTTAATTATATGCACAAATACACAACCCTATTTCTAGGAATTAAATAGAGATATATAAATCCATAAGTTAGTTATGACACACTCTATTCCCTCAGTTATGATGGGCGAAAATGGGGGTGAGTAGAAAATTGAAACCGCAAGTTCTTCTTCATTGTAATTTATCGTCTATTCAACTTTTTAAAAAGAAACTAGAAGACAATATATTAAATTACCAACTAATGAAAACAAATAGAAAAAAAAAATTGCAAGTGATAGCCATATGTTTGATTGTATTAAAAAATAAAGTTACTAATTTTCATTTAATATTTTCAGAGTGATCCCCTTCTCTGCCTTGCATTCTCATGGACTTGTAGGTTACATACATTTATTTACAAAAGAAACGAAAATATCCTATAACAGAAAAGGTAAGCTGCTTACTTGTAGTGCCCTCTCATGAAGGTTACACCTGGGAATTTTTCTATAAGCTTACTAACTCACTAAGAATAGGCCCCATAGGCCCCATAAGGGACACATAAACATAAAAAAACAAATATTTGGTATTAAATACCTACAAGGGGTTTTCCCTCATAGGGAAAAATAAAATTGGTTAGGATGCTCCTGCACTAGAGTCCCTTAAAACAAAAGGTTTTCAAGGATATTTTTCATGATATCTACCACACTTTGGCCATGCTTTTAGATCTTTGAAACATTAATCAAGGTTGAATCTTCTTATAGGTTTCCTTTCCATTTAACCAAATATTCATAATAATCCTTCTCCCTGGTATTTTTGACAAGATTTTGGTCAATGATTATATCCATCTACAACTTCTGGGATGTAAGAAACTAGTCCTTCCACTAAATATTCTCTTGTTGTTCCTTCTTATCATCTTTAGGTGGCTTGAAATTGTACAAATCCACTACATTAAAGATTGGAGAGGTACCTATGTTGGGGGTAACTCATTTTCATATGCATTATTTGAGCTCAATCTTTTGTAGGGCCCAATTTTCTTTAGATTTAGATTTTGTACCGATGTTTTGAAAATATTTCTTTTTTCAAATGGGTGAGTACCATATCCCCTACTTCAATGTTGACTTATATTTTTCTGTTAGTATCCATTTTCTTGCACTTATGGCTATTGTCCTAAAGTTTTCCCTTAACTTGTTCATGTAGATTCTGCATTGTTGTAGCAAATTCCTCTACATTATCACTTTTAATTTCCTCATCTCCCAAATCTCTATGTTCGAAGATGCCTCTTGGGTGCATGCCATATACAATTTGAAATGGAATTCTACCTATGATGCTATTAGGATAATCATTATAGTCAAATTAATCATGGGGAAGAACTTGATCCCACTATTTACTTTGTCCATTTACCAAGCATCCAAACAGATTTCCCAAACTTCTATTTACTACTTCAGTTTTCCCTTCTGTTTGAGGATGATAGGTTGAGATATGCAGGGTTCTTCCTAATAATCTTTAATGAATTCCTCCAAAATTTCCTAACAACTTTTGTGTCTTGCTCTAAGACTATACTTCTAGGTAGCCCATACAGTCTTACAATTTCTCTGAAAAATAATTTTGTAATGTGGGTGGCATCATTAGGCTTTGAACATGGTATAAAGTGAATTTTTTTAGAATTTTTTCACCACTACAAAATCTAAGCCATTTTTTCTCAGAGTTCTAGGAAAACCCATAACAAAATCCATACTAATAACCTCCCATGGTCTGCTTGGTATGGGTAGTGATTGATATATAACAACATTCAATTGCTTCCCTTTTGCACAATGACAAATATTACATATGTATACAAATTTACTTACATAATACCTAATTCCTTGCTAGAAATAAAAAGAGCTTAGTTGAGCATATGTTTTATCATGGCTAAAATGACCAACTAGTCCTCCACTATGTTTTTATTTCAACAATTTGTCTCTCATCGAACTCTTTGGAATAGAAAATTGGTTTTCCTTGAACAACGATCCCTGCTTAATCATATATTCAATCCGAGGAGTTCTATCCCTCAACACTATATTCTCACATGCTTCGTAGGCTATTCTAAAGTATGGTTCCTCCTTGTATATTTCTTTGAGATCTTCAAATCCCAAAATACGCACTTAGAATTCCTATAAAATCAAATTCCTCCCTCTTAGAGAATTTTCAACCTTGTTAGAATTAATAATAATATGTTTAATAAAAAAATTAAAACTTTGCATGAATTCAATCCACTAGGCATGCTTCTAACTTAAATTTTCCTGCCTAGTTATAAACCACATAGCATGATTGTTAATATATAAAATAAACTATGTTGCAATGAGATAATGCCTTCATTTTTTTATGGATTTTATCACTGCATAAAATTATTTGTCATACATGGAATATTTCTATTTGGTTTCATTTAGCTTCTAGCTAAAATAAGAAACATGTTTATCCTCTTGACTTAGAACAACACCATTTTCCATTCTGCCTTTATCACACTTAACTTGGAAAGATTTTTGAAAATCAAGAAAAGCTAAAATCAGTTGCTTTTTTATATTGTATTTCAATAGTTTAAACACTCTATTAGATGAAACAATCCATTTAAATTGTTTCTATTCCATTTTAATGGTATCAACTATAGGTTCACATATATGGTTGAAATTTCTAGTACACATTCTATAAAATCTATCCAACCCATGAAAATTATTACCTCATGAATATTATTTAGGGTAGGCCATTCCTTGATAGATTTCACCTTTTTTGGGTCCATATACATCCCTTTTAGAGAGATTATAAAGCCTAGACAAGTTAGCTATGTTTTCATGAAGGAACATTTCTTCAATTTTATTAGGATTTTCTCTTGCTACAACCTCTTGAGAACCAACTCCAAGAATCTCAAATGTTCGTCCTTGGTTTTACTAAGCACAAGAATATCATCCAAATATACGATTACAAATTTTGAATAACATCCTTAAGGACTTCATTCACGAGTCTCATGAATGTATTAGGTGTATTGGTTAAACAAAAATGCATAACCAAACACTCAAATAAACCATCATTGGTTTTGAAGGAAATATTCCATTCATCCCACTCTCTCATCCTAATAGTAATATCCACTTTTCAAATCTATTTCTTAAAAATAATTTGCACCACTCAAACAATCCATTAAATCATCCTTACAGTGTAAAGGAAATTTGTACCATACTATTATCTTGTTTATTGCTCTAGAATCTCTACACATTCACCAACCTCCATCCTTCTTTGGACCTAATTTTTTATTTCTTCATTTTCCTTGGGTGTCATCCTGTAGCTACTGTTAGGTAAACATGACTCGGAGTAGAGTCAATATTGACTAGGGTAAATAGTAGTGGTTTTGGGGCACATGGTATTGTGCACCCATGGTTTTGGCCCATGGTATTACATGCAATGGAGCCTATAAGAGGATGGGAATACTTCATTGTAATGTAGGCCTGGAGGTGAGTGGTGAAGGCTCACTTGGTCGGATTTTCCAGGGTTTTGGCCAATGGTTAATGAAATTTCATTGGTTGGGTTTTTTATTTCCCCCCTTAAACTTAAATTGGGGATTATTGACTAAATCCAGCCAAACCTGCTAAATGAGACAGCCCCGCTCACTCTAGCTCTTCCCCCCTCAAATTTTTACCCAGGGTAATTGTTAACTTGACATCCCCCCTATCACCTAGGTCTAACCCAGAATTTACCAGTGATTACCCAGGGGTACGCATGCCATACCAGGTCTTACAGCAGTATGCCCATTTATATATAAAAATTAACTCCATTATTGTAATTTTTTTTTTTTTTTTGTGTTTCATTTTCACTGTATACATATGAAATCAATGTCCATATAAAAATAACCCATCTACCGGATTACATGAGTCACTAGCCACTGTAACCGCTAGTCCTCTAGAATTTCTCTTCAGATACATGGTTCATTAATTAAGTAATGCACGTGCTCATATCCTCTCTCATTTTCTACATTTGTTCATGATGTCCTCTCCAAAGAGGACATCATAGTTGTACATAATCTGCCCACCAACTGCAATAAAAGCAATTACTTTTTCATTGAACCTTTCCATGGCCTATGCTCTGCATCTCTTCAGTGCTATGATCTACGATTTCAGATACCATGATGACCGGTTGGCATTCTTTGTCATCACCATCGATCCTTCGACGCTTCTTATAGATTTATAAGGAGACTTGGATCGAGACCGAGACTTTTATTTCTTCCTCTCATCGTAGGGTGACCTCGATCCATACCTTGGCAACGACCACATGCAACTCCACATAGATATTTTCTATGTTTTCCATCCTGCAGGTTGTCGCTAATATTTTGTTTCACGTACTGCGCACCAGCCATCGCATCTAGCCTCGTTCATGTGACAAAATGGCATAACCCGTCTACAAACCAAGATCCACTATCCGCGTCTAGGCATACCAATTTATTGATCCATAGCATCCCCTAGAGTCATTATAATAGCTCATGAATTATGCACAGTCCCGTGGCTTCTAGCTTGGCGTTGTTGTTTTAACTTCTCCCTTGCATCCACTACAACCATTCTTTAGAATCACTCCTGCTACTTACCAGACGCATCCAGAGTGCTACACCTTTGATCTCATCACCTTCATGAGAGTGCAGTGGTATCGCTGTTCTCCCATACACCATAAAATCTTCTCCTCCACGCAGCTTGCTACTAGGTTATACACAGATTTTTAAATCCATGTTTGTTATTTGCAGCTTGGATATCAATATAAACAACTAAACTGCAGCTTGGATGTCAATACGCATTACAAATGCATTATAAAAATAAGCATTACAAACACATTGTAACAATACACATTATAAACATGACTGCACTTAGATCTGTGCTCACATGTCCATGGTCCACACAGAACACAGCTTTGGTCTGCACTCACTAATCTAGGCATGCCACGGTTTTGGGAGCCCACAGCCCTCGACACTCACAGATCTGGGCAGCCCACAGTGTGGGATCTCACAACCCTCGGTATTCACAGATCTGCACTCATAGCTTCTCGAGACTTACTACTCTAGCTCACGGGGTTGCTTTATCGTTCAACCCACGGTGCTGCTTAACAGTCTTCCACGCACCACTTGAATTGTTTGCGTCACGGCCTCTCGGCATTCACAGCTCACGGCTCTGCACGTAATGAAATCCCACGGCTCTGCTTTGCTTGCATGGGATTTTCATTGGTCCAACACTGATGCAAACACATTCATTTAACCATCGTCCAAACAATGATATTTACGAATTTGCAGCACGTAGCTTCTTATCTGGCCATCCCACGGCATACACAGATTTGCACCAATCGTGCCATGTTCAGCCATAGTCCACGATCACAGCAAACCCAATAAACAACAGCCTTCAACTGGCTGGCCACGCAGTTCAATAGCCATGTCTCTGCTGCTTGCTCTCACACGTTGCTTTCACACATTAACACAAGCTCTGATACAAGTTGTTAGAAAATTAAATATTACATAGCAATGAAACACATAAAATATGCGGAAAATACAAGCACACAAAACACATAAAACCAGAGAGACACAGATATACATGGTTCACCCAGTTTCGGCTATGTCCACCCTGAACAGCCAGTCCTTCCTTTCTATTATCCAGAAAAATAAAGAGACAAAACCTACAGCAAATCCGCTGTAATATCCTCTGTTCTCTCTCACAGTCTCCCTCTCTATTTCCCGCTCAGAGAATACACATGTAATACACGGTCGCAATACAATACCCTCATACAAAGAGAGGGGTTGCCTTCTAGGGAAAAAAACCCTAAACTAAACATAACTTCTACCGTCAGATCATCCGCCTAATGAACGGCCCAGATTGACTAGAAATTACTATACTTTTACAAGGCAATTTTACATATGTTTTTAGCTTCAGGGGCACTGCCCTCGAACCCCCCCGTCAGGGGGGGGGGGGGGCTCCATAAAGTCGCTGCTGCCCGCCCCTGGACCCCCACGGCAGCGATTAATTTACGAGTGGTGTTGTCGCCCCATTTAAGGTACAGGGGTCCAATGCTGTGATACAAAGGAAACAAGATAATCCAACTCCACACCCAACAACTACTTTATTTGGTAAACTTGCACCTTGTATCAGGCCTATGTTGTGAATATTTATTCTTATAGATAGTAAGGCTTTTAACAACTTGTTGAAGCCTCGAAAATCGCTGCAACAACATTGGGGGATAACCACCCGGTCCGAAGCTTAAAGCAGCTCCTTTTCCGTTTGGAGTAGTGGCTCTGATTGGTTAAATTAGGTCCAGTTACCTTTTCCCAAACTCCGATTACTTAAAATAAAACTTTCATTCATTAACAGAGAAGAGATATCAGATCAACTCTCTTGCTAATTAGGCAAGAGAGTTGATCCTTAAGCTGATCTGGGGCTCAGCCAAGCCATGACTAAGTTATGTCTTATAATTAGCCTAATTATTCCTACCTAACTGTCTTTATAGTATTAAATTAATATTAATTGTTAATCCAAAAGTAACACACTGTTAATACTACATTTATCGTTAAAATCTTTGTTAAGTGCTAAAGTATTCCTATTTATTTCATATGTCAAATCTAAGCTAATATATCCTATGTTATTATGCTAATTAACTAACTATACTATGTAAATAATTATATCTTATACTATAATATTTTCCTAAATATCACTAATATAGTTCTAATGATAGTTTTAAATATTTAATCTAGTTTATTATGAGATTATAATATATCTATGATAAACTATAAAATGAATGTTAAATAAATATTATTATTATTATTCTAAGTAAACAATTAATAATATCTTAGTTAACTATACTACCATATTTAAAGTTAAAATTATTCTAATTGCCTTAAGTTATTATTATTTATCAAAAGTGAATGTTACAAATTAATGAGTAGTTAGTATGTTAAGGCTAACTCTAAAAAGAAAAAGAAAAATGTTTTCTAATGTTTATTGTTATTAATTAAAAATAAATGAATTAATGTACAAGATATTACATTAGTTCTAATGATTGATTTCTTAGTATTTTGAATAATGATTAAAATCAATCATAGAAGTTTGACTAATCTAATGACTGGATTGTGCCACTGAAGATCAAGATGTTTGCCTTTAACCAAATAGAACTTTTATGTTGAGATCATTTACAAATACAAAATTAATCTAAAACGAAAATCCTATCTCAGACTAAGATGGGATAGCCCTCTCTTAATCCGAGAGCAAATTAAAGAAAAATAGGGGCAATACAGGTTTATGATTGAATTCACTATGTAGTTTCCATTAATTAAAAGAAGAAATTCATATTTAATTAATGGGATAAAAGAAAAATACATTTGCGAGTTAAATATAAGAAATTATTATTTAATCGCAAATATGTTTCAGTGAATTTGTTATAAATCCGATTTTGTTCTTCCTCTTGGAGATAGCTCCTGCAAAACTTAAAATCATATCAAAATTGAACCAACAGAAATGTTAAGTATCAATAAGAAATATATTTTAGAATAGAAATCGAAGTCAATTATAAAATAGGGGGAAGGACTAGTTTATGATCAAATTCGCTATGTAGTTTTCATTAACTAAAAGAAGAAATTCATATTTAATTAATGAGATAAAAGCAAAATACATTTGCGAGTTAAATATAAGAAATTATTATTTAACTTCAAATATATTCCAGTGAATTCATTATAGATTCGATCTCGTTCTGCCTCTTGGAGATAGCGCTTGCAAAGCTTTAAATCATATCAAAATTAAACCAATAGAAATATTAAGTATCAATAGAAATATATCTTAGAATAGAAATCAAAATCAATTACAAAACTTGGACACAAATAAAAAAATTCAACGTTCAGGTAGAAATACTCATGAATGGAAATTCAAAATAATGCCAAAGCTTTGCCTGCAAAATACGCAGTCATTGAGAATTTGAGACCTATGATTTTATTACATGCAGAAATGCTAAGCAATATTACAAAGGCCAAAAACTCTCTTAAAATATTTACAATCACCTCCTCTACACAAAACTGAAATGCCAAAAGGGCAAATTGAATGATAGCAAAGAATCCCCTACGCTGGATCGTGACCCCTTCTCCTTCTGATCCTGTAGCGTCTCCTTCAAACTGTTGAAAAAATGATTTGAAATTTTTTTTTTCCCCTTTAGTTCAATCTTTGTGATGGCTTATATAAGCCTCACCTTGAATCTCTTGTTTGCCAAAAATAGATTTAAATCCCTATCTCCATGCATCATCCTTATGCTTAGGGATAAAAACCCCCAAACATAGCGCTGAGATTAAATTTGCAAAACCCACAATAGGAATTTTAGAATATGATAAAAATCCTGGCGGGCGCATTGGATTGACTGTTATATATGAATTTGGTTGGCGGTCAACTCAAATATTGCCACTGCGATTTTATCGATGTGCAAGGGGATGCGAATATGCAACAAGAGTGAGTTAAACTCTCCAATCATCACGCCAAGAAGTGACACCTCATATCGATGTTTCCAATGTGCTATGCGATGAGCCTCGTTGAGGAAATGCGTGGACCTTCCTTAGGGAACTCGTTGATCTTTGTTGGTGCCAAGTGTAGAGCTAGTGGAGTTAAGTTAGAGATAAACCTTCAACAAAATCTCAATCAAATATCCATCAAAATATTTCTTCATGCGGTGATAACTAATAGTTAACACGACTTTCGATGCGAATTTCAAATTGGCGGTTCCTGCAATAAAAACGATGGTTAATTCAAATTCCGAGGTTATTTGTTACCACAGCGATTTATAAACTTTGTCACATAATTTAACATTTACAAATGCGGTTATGATATGCTGTCTTAAGTGCGGTTATGATATCTGCTGTGGGTTTAATTCATTTATCAATATAAACATTTTCGCCTTGGTATAAAACCTTTCATATGTTTAAATAAAGTTAAGATCATTTACACCGGTCATAACTTAATACAAATCTCGATGTGGTTTTATAACCTGTCACATGCAACGTGAAGAGTTTTAATGCTGTGGTGATTTTTTTTTTATAATGTTTTATATATATCCACCCACAGAACTTTGTTATATCGTTGTATATAGTTTAGGTCGACTTTATTTTCAACTTATTTAACCCACTTTATTATATCAAAGTTTTATGTTTGATATTCTTATATATATATATATATGTGTGTATATATATAATTTGTTTTTAAAAGAATTTAATATATATTTACAATTTAATAAATAAATTGTTTTTTATATTTTATTTTAGTTTTTGGTTTTTTAATGTTTTAAAGAAAGAAAGAAAATATAATTAATCTAATGTTTTTACAAATTATTAAAGTTATGAAATTATATTTATTTATGTACAAAAATGGATAAAATGATAAATTAATGATTCATTCCTTTATTAATGGATATGTCAAACCAAGTGAAGGAGATAAATAATCAATGTGGAATGCGAAATGATGTGCTAAGTCATGTAGAAGAAATGCCAACTAGTGAAGTCAAATACCAAATGCGAGGTGATGTGACAACCAAAGATACCACTTTATCTTCAATTGATCATTTATGAAAATATTTCCATGGATGCAAAAGGCAACAAGGAGGTGCAAAAATATGATCAAAAGGCAAGTGGTAAAGTTTTAAGAAGTCAAGAATTTTTTCAAAATGCCAATCAGGAAGGGAGTTGAAAGATGAAGGGTCCCTAAAATCAAGCAAATATAAAAAAAATGCCTTCAAACAAGTGCATTTCACAACGACTAATCCAGATGAGGTCAAAACGAATTAATATAGATCAATAAGAACAAATCGAACCCATTTAGGTCTTTCCTCATTTTCAAAATTTCAATAGTAGTACTATCAAGTAATCGTTTAAAAGGGTCCCCATTTTTCATTTATAAGTGAAAAATGGGGGAGTTGTATTTCACTACAACATAACTCATCAACAATGATGCCAACAAACTCATCTAGTAGCATTGTAATTTCAACAGGTAATTAAATCAATTTTGTATTTGAAAGGACAATTGTAGGTTTACCAATCAAAGAAAATTGTACATCTTCTTTCTTCTTTAATTCTTGCAGAAGCCCTTTCCTACTCATTGTTAGCACACTTGAGTCTTCTTCCTCTTTAACCCATTTATATTGGGTAAATAACACATGTTTGTAGTTGTCCTTTTTGAAAGTGTAACTATTTGTCCTTCCATATTAAATAACTCACCTATCATAGTGGCATGGTCTTTCCAAAAAAATGTGATAGAAATCCATAGGCATAATATCACATAACACTTCATCTTTATAGCTTCCAATCTAGAATTCTACCCTACTTTATTCACTTACCAAAACTTGATGTTCTTTTTGTAATCAGGACACTCTATATAGAGTAGGGTGTGCCATCTTTTGCAATCTTGACTTCTCTACCACCTTTGTAGAGACCACATTGTCAGTGCTACCACTGCCAATGACCATTTTGCAACATTTCCCTTTAGATTTTCACATTGTCCTAGACATTCTCCCCCTTTGTGTTGGTTCATGAGTTTCTTTCCTTGCTTTAACCAAGATTATGTTAAGCTTTAATGAAATACCCATCTGAGAATTTCCTTCCTTTGTGTTTGTGTTTGATGTTCCTTCTTTGGCTTTTGCAATATGATCCTCTCTCTGATTGGTTATCTTATTTTCAAGACAATTCGATGACATATGTCTTGTATTTCCACATATATAACATCTTAGTTCTCTTCCTATACCTCTTCCTCTTGAGAAGAATATTTTTCCTCTTTTTTTTCCTCCTCTAGGAAATTGATTGCTTGAGCTTCATGCTTCTTCTCTTGGAGTATGGAATCTTCCTCGTTTGGAAGAAATTTTTCCCTTTGTTGGACTCCCTCCTCTATTCAATTGGATTTGTTTTCTAACCAGTTTCTCTTATGATCTTAAGACTTTCTGATAGGAATCCTCAATTGCTTTAGTGGAAAGAGACCAATTTCATCTTGAATATCATACCTTAGGCCATTATATATGTGGCCATAGTCTCAACATCTTCCTTAATGTGTCCTGCTGTGATGTTCAACCTATATAATTCTTCAGTGTGCTCTTTCAATGTAATATTTTTTTTCCTTAGATTTTTCAATTACGTGAATAATTTCATAAGGTAATCCTTGGGCATGAATTTTATTTTAAAATTGGCCACCATTCAGTTCCAAATCTTGACCTTTGCCTTTCCATTCATATTTCAATCTTCCAACAACTCATCGCACCATAATGTTGTGTGTCCCTTTAGCTTGGTCATTACATATTTTACCTTCTAGTCATCCTCCACATCTTCACAATTGAAGTACTTATCAAATGTGCTAATCCAATCAAGCAAATATTCCACATTTAAGTTTCCATCATAGTGGCACTTCTATCTTTGTTCATCAATTGATGTCTCCCACAACAGGTTCTCTTTCGATGGTAGTCTTCGTGGCTTCCATTCTTGCCTAGATATGCCTAAACTCAAGTCTAAATTCCTCGTCCCTCATATATCTTTCTCCTCCTCCTCCTCTAGGTGGCATATTTGTTGTTGTTCCACTAAGATTTTCAAATATTACTCGACCTCAGGATCTATAGATTGTCCTTGATTTGATACCATACTGTTGTCGATCAATCTCATAATTATGGTTTTCAAGCTTCTGTGGCTATCATTTATTGAAGAAATCTTCGGATTATCCACAGTGTTAAAAAACAAAGGTCGACGTTTCGAATCCCAATGGGGATCCATCTTCAAGACAAGATTTTGAATGAAGAATGAAAGAAGGACAAAAGGTCAGGGTTTATATAGTGACAAATAGAGAAGAAGAGCCGACAATAACTAACTAACTAATAATCTATTAATTTATTTAGTGAATTTTATTTTAATAAATAAATAAATAAATAATTTATTTTAATAAATTATGATAAATTTAAATAGTATATATAATATCATATATTTATTAATTTAATAATATTAACTGTTAATTTTATTTTAATTAATAAATAATAAATTTTAATAAATAAATAATTTATTATAATAAATTTTATTTTTAATAAAATGTTTTATAATAAATTTAAATAGTTAAAAAAATAATAATTATAATAATTAATTAGTTTTAATTGATAAAAACCTAAATGTTATTAAACAAATTTTTAAAATTTTTGAAATTATAATTATTAGTAACTTAAAATTATCTAATTAAATAAATAAACAAACCTTAATAATAAAAGTTAAAATAAGTGGGGCCCATAATGGAATTTGATTTGGATATGATAAATTGTAGCAAGAAAAGCCTTCATTTGACTTGTTCCTTAGTTAAGTGGAGAAATTCAAATTTCCACATCAATAAGATGACTTGTGTTGCAGTTAGCAAGAGTGGACATGGCCAAGTCACTTAGTTAAGTCAATGAATTCGAGTTTGTGGGAAAGAAGTAGAGTTGTGCATGAGTTGATTGCTAAGATCTAGCAATCTAGTGGAGTTATAGTTAGTGAAACTCAATTAGCTGAGCTCTAGTCATGAATAGAGTTAGTAGGAGTTCAATTGAGTAGTTTTAATTAATTTTAACTCCCTGATCTCTTAGTTAACTAGCTAATTTACTAAAAACAGACGTAGTCGAGCATGCAATTCGAATTTTGAAGTTGAGTAGAGGAAAAATGCATCAATGTAATTATTATTGTATAGTAGTGAGTGTACATAGTTAGTGTAATGTAGGTGACCTAATTTACTCAGAAGTTGTGGAAGGAAATAGGAGATGCCTATTTTTTAGGAGCATGTATTGCACAAGGAAATAAGAGAAATATGGAGGCCTATTTTGGCTAAGTGTTGGTTAGAGCAGGAGATTAGTATTGCAGTGTTGATTGAGCTTCAAGAATTGAAGTTGTCATTATACTTTATCATTGTCTCATCTAATATAATACATATAGAGGAGGGGGTTTTCCGAGTTGGGTTCCCTAGTAAAAATAATATGTTTATTGTGATTGATTAATTGTATGCGTTTCTATTGTGTCTTTTCCCTTCTGCATATTGAGTAGAAGAAAATTCTGTCTATTGTTTTCATTATGAATTCATTAGCAACAACAAATTTCGAGTTATTTATACATGGTATTAGAGCTATTGGAAACTGTATAGAAACCAAGTTCCTAGTTATCTTTCAAAGAAATTTCAAATAGCATATTCGTGGTGCATAATGGAAGTTGTGTTGGATGACAATGGAGTATTGGAGTACACATAAACTGATGTTACAAAACCAACAAAAACAAAAGCACAACAATAGTCTCAGTGGAAGAAAGGCACAAAAAATCCACGAGGATTATCCTGGGGGGAGTTAGAGACCATGTTGTTTTGAGTTTTCATGGCAAGAAAATTTCTTATGTAATGCGGAAAACTCCCATAGAGCTATTCAAAAGAAATAATTATGCGAGGAGATTGGCACTGAAATATAAGATTAGGAACATTAGAATCCATAAAAATGAAACCATTGTTCAATACCTATCCATATTCACTCAAGCCAGAGATGAACTTTGAGGAGTAGGAGAGGATGTGCCACCTTATGATCTTGTAAGCTTAACACTCCTTAGTCTTCTGAAGTCCTGACACAACTATAAGGATTCAGTTAATGGAAGAGAGAAGCTCCCAAATTGGGAGAGACTTTGGTATGAGTTGGTACATGAGGAGATTAGAAGAAACACTAAAGATGGAGTCTCATCCAGATCTGATGAGGAAGAATGTTTTTCTCTAGTTGAAAAATGAAAGAATGCCAAAGGTAAGAAGGTACAAGATGAGGCAGAATCTAGCCAAAACCATGGTGAGAAGAAATACCTTAGTAAAATTAAATGCTTTCATTCCCATGAGTATGGAAACTATGCAACCAAGTGTCCACATAAAAAATCCAGTAAGGAACCTGCATCAGTAGCAGGATGAGATGCTCTTACATCACAATTTGAGTTTGATTTCACCCTCATTGATTTCATGGAAAGCATAATAAGAGGGAGTGAGTGGTACCTAGAATCTAGTGCTTTATATCATATGAAAAGAAATAAGGAGTTCATTAGTAGCCTAGAGGAGAAGGACCTACAATTACCCATAGATCTTGGCGGTGATGGGAAATATAGTACCCAAGGAATTGACACTGTCACCTTTAAGATGGAGTTAGGCTCTTATCTTCACCTAAATAATGTAATATATGTGTTTGGTCTGAAGAAAAATCTAGTTTTTGTAGCTGTACTGGAAGATAGAGGATATGATGTGGTGTTTAGAAGAGAGAAGGCATATCTGAAGCCCATTGCTACTAGAAAATTAAAACAAATTGGTGCTCAAGTTAAAAATATCTACAAGCTAGAGGTTTATTTTTCCATGTATGCAATCATACCTTCAGGAGTGAGGTGGGGCGATGTAGAGTTTTATTCCCAGAGTTGTAAAGATTTGGGCAGGGTCCATAGAAGAGCAACAATAGTTGTGGTATAATCTTCTCATGGATAATTACCCTTGCTACAGGGGCCCAAAATATTCAATAACAGAAGGATCAATGTTAGTTGTAGTCAGATCTTGGGAGACAATTGCAACATAGAGACAATTGATTCAGTATTTTGGATTTTTCTCAGTTGTAGTTGTTGGAGTAGCAAAACCAAAAATGAGAGGGAGTGCTAATTGTGTTACAATACATTCCTATAGAGCAGCAAGATTGTGGCCGTGGAAAGTCTTTTTCTTGCTAAGTGGGAGTGTTAAATTGTAACAAGAAAATGATTCATTCGACTTAATATGCCTTAGTAAAATGGAGAAATTTGAAATTCCTCATCAACATGATGACTTGAGTTGCAGTTAGTAGGAGTGGCATGGCCAAGTCACTTAGTTAATTCAACCACTTCGAGTTGGTGGGAAATAATTAGAGTTGTGCATGAGTTGATTGCTAAGATCTAGCAATCCAGTGGAATTATAGTTAGTGAAACTCAATTATTTGAGCTCTAGTCTTGAATAAAGTCAGTAGGAGTTCAAATGTGTGGTTGTAACTCTTGTTAACTCAATGATCTCTCAGTTAACTAGTCAATTTACTAAAAATATCCCTAGTCATGCATGCAATTCGAATTTCCTAGTTGAGTGCAGGCAAAAGACATCAATGTAATTATTATTGTATACTAGTGAGTGTACAGAGTTTGTGTAATGCAGGTGAGCTAATTTCCCTAGGAATTACGTAAGGAAATAAGAGATTCCTATTTTTTAGGAGCATGAATTACACAAGAAAATAAGAGGAAACTGGAGGCCTATTTTGGCGAAGTGTTGGTTAGAGCAGGAGATCAATATTCTAGTGTAGCTTACGCTTCAAGGATTGAAGCCTTCATTGTAATTGATCATTGTCTCATTTGATATAGTGAAAAAAAAGAGTTTTTCCCAATTGCGGTCCTAAGTAAAAATATTGTGTTCATTGTGATTAAATGATTGCATGTGTTTCTATTATATGTTTTTCTTTCCATAGATTGAGTAGAAATTTTTTGTGTCTATTGTGTCTATTGTTTTCAATCTGAATTCATTAGCAGTTGCAAATTTTGAGTTATTTCTATAGGATATATCTAATATTTGAAATATTTTATCATGTGACTCTTCTGTTGTGAACCATATCTCTTCCAACCTAGGTATTCATCTTGATCTAGTGGTCAAGAAGGCTTGGAAATTGACACTTTTTTAAAGAGCGAGATTAACTCGAATCTAGATCTACATAATTAGGTCCCACAATAGATGTCCAGGGTCCATGTATATGAGATATTTGCAATTTTTCGTTTTTTCGTTGAGCCATATATTTTGGGTCGGATCTAATCCTTGCCAGATACAATGGTTTGTACATTCCTCTAATTATTTCCACCTACGATTAATTGAACCTACAACTACCTATACTTCAATTGAACCAGGGACTACCGGGTTACATAGCTTGCAACCACAATTAATGAACTGGGGACTGCCGAGTTACATAGCTTGCAACCACAATTAATGAATCGAGGACTACCGGGTTACATAGATTACAATCACAATTAATGAACCGGGGACTACCAGGTTACATAGCTTGCAACCACAATTAAACTTTGCGACTGCAAATAGTTTAATTATATGCGTAAGGATGCAACCCTATTTAGAGGAATTAAACAGAGAAATCTAAATCCATAAGTTAGTTATGTTCCCTTGACTGTGATGGGAGCAAAAGGGTGGGTGGGAGTCAGGAACTTAAACCCTAGTTTATTTCATTTTTAAAAATAAACCAATAGACAATCTTTTAAATGACTAACTAAAGAAAACAACTAGAAAGAAAACAAAAAGTAGTGATAATCAACAGATTCGATACCATTCACAATTTTTTTTTAATAGAGTTTCAGTTAATATTTACGTTGTAAAACGTTTTTCTTTGAAAAAAACTCCCCCTAATTGCCAAGTGTACCATTGTGCACCATTTATTTTGATATTAGATGATTAAAATAGTGTCTACCTTCAGATTAAATACTCTTATTATTAATCACTTATAGAGGAAAACCATTTTATAAATAACTGACTTCATCCTAGGTCGATTATATGATCACAATGAGAATCCAAAGATGAATTGTGTGGTGGGAATGCTCGGTACATAGCGCCGGAGGAAGGGTAGGCTGAGCACCGACATGTTCAGCTTTAGGGTTCTGCTATTGGAAGTGTCATGCGGGAGAAGGTCCATGGATTTGTTGAAGAACATAGAGAAAACGATTTTGGTGGAGTGGCAACTATGCTTATGAATAGCATGGATTGAGAGCTAGACACTGGGAAAACGATTGAAAGATAGACACTCACACTCGTGCTGCAAAATTGACAGCCAACACTGAGATCCAAATGCCAATCCGGAGTTGACCACAGAACGATACAGGTTGTGCACACCTCTATCATCATAATTGATGTGATCTACCCATGTGAAATCTTATAAACACTTAATCATTCATTCTTCAATGAAAACCTGTAGCCAAGGAAGCATGGAAATCAATGCCATAACATGGAATAATGATTATATGAGCATTTACATTTGAAAAATTGCCAAGGAGGTCTTGAATTATTAATCTAGATGGATGCCTCTTGAAATTCACCAGAATTGAGTTCTCCATTAAACTATCCGCAGAAACATCTATGACGACCCAAACATCTTCACCAAGTTTCTCGCAAAACCTTAAGCAATAGAATTCTCTAACTGGACCAAGCGGTGAGAGAATATGCAACTCCATATGCATCTGTTATGACATTCAATATTTCTAATGAAGTTCTACCTTATACAACGATAAAGAAATTAGTATAATTCACTTCACAAATATAAAAAAAAAATTCTAAAGACCATTACTAAGCTCTAGAAAAGTAATAATATTTAAATTTCTAATTCAAAGCTAAAGAGTTTTTAACATAATATCCTGAATTAAATAAGTAATTAGAGAATACCTAATTTTCTATTTCAAAGCTAAAATATGTTTAATATAATATCGTTGAACTAAATAATGAGACCTAATCTGATTAGGTATTTTAGAGCCATTCACTTCCCTTTGTTACAAGACTCAGATTTGATTTTGAGGGTTATCCAGGTAAGTGTTTAAGTGATATGCCTTTGAGAGACTGAAAATGTGCATTAATTTTTTTGTTATGGTTTAAAAGGTTTTCTAAACTTTATTTTTTATTTGTATTTTTAATTGTTAGGAGGTTTTTAAAAGTTTATTGTATTATTTTTTTGTTTTTTTTTATATGGTAAATACTTATATTTTTCCTTACTAAAATTCCATGTTGTCAATTTTTAACTTCAAAGAATTTTTTTTTTTTTTGTATATCGAGAGGGTTTCATGTGATAGAGGTTAGAAATAGTGAGAGAAAAGATATGATAATTTTATCAAGCTTATCATTTTTTTATAATGTTTTGACTTGGACATTCTTCTAAAATAAATATTGATGTAGTTATATTGAGAAATTAGGAGCATAACCAATCCCTAAAAACAATTGTTAATTTTACTATTTTATCTTTGATTGATTCCAAATAATAGTATAATTTATAAATAAATTAAAAAAGAAAACAATACATGTATTTCTAAATTTTATATTTAATAATAAAGCTTACAAATATTACTAATATTATGGTGATCATTTAGATACTTAATCTTTATTTGTGATATATTTTTAAAATGCTATGATTTTTTCATTTATTTATATTTTGAAATATATATTAGTTTATAATACTTGTTAAAAAAAATTACAACTAAATTATAATTATTCTTACCAAAAAAATTCATGATTATAGTTGTGATGTTATTATTATTTGTATTGTTAAAATATATAATGAGGAAAATTATAAAAACTTGGTTTTTAAATATATTCTAATTGACGGTGTCTCCAAAAGATGATTTGTGATATTGTCATGGTCATTTGTATAATTTTAATTATTTGTGACATATTTTTAAAGCAATATGAACATGTTATATTTCTATGTTTGAAATACATACTAGTTGATGAAAGTTCTTAAAAATGATTAGGCTTACAAATAATTCATAATTATAGTTACTTATGATATTATTATTTTTTGTATTGTTGAAATATATCTGAATTAAATGAAAATATGAAAACTAATTGTATTTTTTATTTTCTCATGGTATTTTAAATATTTATATGTATTTGTGATATATATTTCTAAAGTATTTATAATTTTCAAGTATATATTGGGTGATAAGTTGTTATTCTTTGTGGTTTTGATCTAATCTCTTTTTTTCCTATTGAAAATCTGTTTTTTGGTACTTCAATATCTGTGGTTCCTAGAGAATAAATGGTTATACTAATAAAACACCTCATTTTCTAAAATTCTTATGGTTCTTAGAGAAGAAATAGTTATACTAATCAAACACCTCATTTTCTAAACTTCTTGAATGATGATATTTCATCTTAGGACCATTGTTGGAGTAGAGAGTACTTCAACCAAGTACTTCACCTTATGGGTCACCTTTACCATAATGCCTAGGAATACATAAACCAAAAAAACATTGTGCATAAGAATTGATACTTATCTAAAAATGATATCACTGAATAGCCCAATCCTGTAACACATATTCCTTTGATAAATGTGATAATATATTTTTTAAATTGAAAGGGTTATTGAGTGCTTTAAGGTGTTTATATATTCTCATAGTAACCCATTAATGTTAGAGAAGAAAGGGTTATACTAATCAAATACCTCATTTTCTAAACTTTTTGAATTGTGATATTTCATCTTAGGACCAAAGAACTGATACTTATCTAAAAATGATATTAACATATGTAATTGTAACCAAATTATGTAACTGAATAACCCAATCCAGTTGTTCATTGTTTATAGTTCTAGCTATCTTGCATGATTCATGTGAGAGCATTTCTTCTATACTACTCTTTCCTATCTATCATGCATGATTCACATCATGTGAGAGCATTTTCTCGATACTACTCTTTCTTATGTTAATACTTTACAATGTTTTCTTTACAACATATAATACAATTTCTAATTTAACTTATTCTTAAAATGACCCCTACTCTATCTCGCGTTCCCACAGACGTGCCTGTTACACATATTTATTTACAAAAGAAAGAAAAATATCTTATAACAGAAAACTAAGGCCACTTTACTTGAAGTTACATGTGGCTAATTTTCTAAAAAGCTCACTAATCGACTAAATACAACGGTCTCATAAGCAACACAACCCTAAAAAAACAAAATCATAACAAAACAGATATTTGAAAATAAATTTGTAAAAAAAATAATCCCATTAGGATGCTTCTGCATCACACACCTTCGATTTGTTGAATCTACATTAACTCTTTGACATAAATATTTTAAGAATTTTTGGTTTGGAATTGTATTTTTAAACATGTAAATAAATTAAGTTTCCACACAAACTTAATCATTCTGCCTTTTTAGTGAAATTTCGGTTAAAATCTACCAAAAAATCTGGAAAATAAAACCAAAAATCGACTCGTTTCTTAGATCACGCGAAGCCTGCCGACCACATTGAAGGAGTTGTTAGGATATTATTAGTCCACTTAATCAATCCAGACTTTAGTAAACCTATTTTTCTGGTTCTTTTCCATATCTGAATTAATGCTCGTTGAAGAAATTGTGTACCCCCCACTTTGGATGAGTTGTTACGATATTATTAGTCCACTTAATCAATCCAGACTTTATAAGTAAACCTAATTTTTCTAGTTCTTTTCCATAACTGAATTAATGTCCCTCTAATAGTGTATTTATATCTCGTTCTTCTAAGTGCTTCTAAGTTCCTGTTCACCAGAGAGAACAAACTGGTGTTCATGTCATGGCCCACCTCCGTGACAAAGATCTTAGGAAAGTCTCTGAACAGTGTCACTGGAGAAGATGACAAGAGATTGAGGAGAATGTTGATGACGTTCGTTCCTGAGGCCGGAGGCCCTTCAGAAATTTGTGGGGCGAGTGGATTCGATCACGAAACGTCACCTGGCCGAGTACTGGATCGGTAAGGACGAGGTCACTGTTTTACCTCTAATGAAACACTATGCTTTCTCTATAGCTTGTGACTTGTTCGCTAGCATAACAGACCCTGGCGACGTAGAAAGGCTTTCGGATCATTATATGGTGCTCGAGAATCCTAGCTGCTACGAAGAAGTCTTGAAAGGTATTACATCTTGATGATTCCCTCACTTTGGATTTATTAGGAATGTTTGATCTATGAAGCATAAGTCTTATAAGATATTGTAGAGAAATGAAATAGTAGTCATTGGATTATTAAAGTAGGTGCTGGTTAGTCTTAAGTATGTTTTATTATTAATATACATATGGATTAAAAACCAATTACAATGATTAAGGCCGATTGAATTGGTTCCTTAAAATCTAAGGATTAAGGTTTTTTAAGATTTTTTTTTTAAACATTTCAATTTTTAGATTATCATATTTTGTTAAATCTAAGACTTTTGTGATCTATAATGTAGATAACTTTTTTTGGATTAATTACATCATTAGGATTTGGTGGATGTTTTGAATCATCTAATGTGGTTTTGTGAAGAAGGAAACCGATCTCATTGAATAAATAGTAAGGATGCGCTATTGCCAGGTTCAATGAGATCGATTTCCTTCTTCACCTTGTAGTGAGGATGAACCACATTAAATGGTTCGAAACATAGACCAAATCCTAATGATGTGATTAATCCGAAACACATTTATCTATATCATATTTTTTTAAAACTTAATAGGTTAGGAAAGTTATCTTGTAATCTATGTTTCCCAAGTAGATTTTGAGTATAAGTAGTGTATTTCAACACAATTTATTTTTATTTTGAATTATGTGTTATAATTATGAAATATTGTTTTATGCCATGATGTTTTTATGTGTTTAGTTTAATGTTTAGCCATGTAATTAATAGGAGTTGGTTTGTATTTTAGTAATGTTGATTTTTTTTCTTTATTTTAGTTAAAATCTAAAGACCATTTTGATTTTCTAATTTAGAATTGATCTATTTTAATATAGACTAATCTCCTTTTATCCTCTAACTTTTTATTGCATTAGATGTAATAATAGATTTAATATCATGAGTGTTATACAAAATGACATCTTCTTGAATTCCTCAAAGATTTATGTAAGAATTGGGATTTTTATGTCATTCCCACCTTAGCCACTAGTTCCTCAAAGGTTAAGTAAGAATTGGCATCTTTATGCCATTCCCACCTCAGCCAATAGTGGTTTTTGTTGAAGTTTGAGACACTTTTGGAGAGGTCTTGTCACCCATGTTCTTTATCTTGTTATTGTACATTAAATACCTTATCATGATGGTGTTGTCAATGGGGTAAATTCCATATTCTATGAGGAGAATATGATAGGTTGTATTTCATTTAATTTTGAGATTTTAAGTCACGAAACTGTTTAGATGTGTTCCATTTTCTCCGTTATTCTCTAGAGATATTATATTCCCAAACTTCACATCCATAAGAAGAGTTATAGTGAAAGTATCAGAAAAGAGTTTTTTCCTATCTCAACTTACACTTGTTTTTGGCCCATTATAGAATTTCCATCCCTAAGTTTATCCTTTTCTTAATGCTATAGTTATGATTGAGTTTGTGATGATTCTCAATTCAAATATATTTAAAATAAGACACTTATGTCATATAAGAAACTATCGTAGATAATATTTTTGGAATTAATTATCATAGTTTCATTTGCCAGCATTCATAGATACCCATACTAGAGTAGAAGTCCTCAAGGATTCTTAGTTGCTTTTCGATGTCATAGGGATTCCTTGCATAAGAACAATATCATCAACGTAAAGAAAAATGATGAAGGCTATACTAATCAGAGTCAGGAACAACCAACACCTCCCAAACGAAATTTTATTTTATTTTAATGTATATGTTAAAAAGGATAGAGGGCATGGGAAAACCTTCCTTGACTCTTATTTTACAATTAATTTCTTCTTACTAATCCACATCATTATTAAATTGAGAAATAACATTATCATAAACATTATTACAACAAATTTCAACTCAAAATGAACTTCTGGCTCTTATGACCTATTCCAACGGTTATCCTTAGTATCTATGCATTGTACCATAATCCTCTCTAAGATAAAAATAAATAAAATAAACAAGATTAGTTTTATTATTGTGACATTTATCGCTAGTGATCTTAAGGTAACAAGGTGGTCAATAGCTAAATGATAGCTTCAAAGTCCAATTTGGACTTTAGCTCTTTTCCATGGCTTTTAAGGTATATGCTAATATTATTTTCTAGATTACTTTCATATAACTTGGTTGAGATAGGGATAATCATAATGGTGTTATAATTGGAGGGATTGGTTTTATCTCCAATTTTAATGACAAGACAATGAGGATTTGAGTATGTCGTTCAGGGAAGCCCTACTTGAATGTTAAATTGAAGATGTTCTTATCTTTCCCCTTTATAAGTCATTTAACCCAAGATTTATGTATAAACACTTCATCTTTATTGACTACAATGTGTGTTCATAGATATTTTTGGTGTAGGAATTCCAATCATTAAGTGGAATCATACTATTTTCTTTAGTTTTGTGAGTCAAGATTTACCTTGAGAATTTATGAGGATTTAGCTTTGATGGAATTTTTATTTATTTATATATTGTCTTATTTATATTTTAGTTATGGATTTGTATCTATTTTATCGGATTTTAAGAATACATTGGCGACATCCTTTATTGTTTTCTGACAATGGAGATTTTTTTAATAAAAGCATAAAGGGTTGTTATGAAATTATGATAAAGATATTCAAAGTTTTTTTTTCCCGTGGCAAAAAAAAAGACATAATTTTTCATTAGTAATGAAGAAATTACATGTTGTAGATGCATCAAAATGCATTCATTTCAAAAAATTGGATGACAAAACAAAATTTCAAAACCAAACACATGTATTCTTGCCCACTGTCAGTGGCTATTTATTCTCTAATACATATTACATCATCATTACATATAACATCAATCATAAATATGTAGAAATATAAATAGATATTATAGTCCTCCATGAGCATGCATATACATATGCATAATGCAAAAATTGATATGAGAAGATCGTTAACCCTAAACAAGAATTTAAGCCTAAGGAGTGATGTCCATGAATAACATGTGGAGGTTTTCCTATGTGTTTTTTCCTAGTTGCTTGAAGATTTTCCGCCTGCCAAGAACTTGTTGAGCACCTGATTTAGATAGATTATCTGTTGATGCATTGTGTTCCATGTAGATATGGCAATATTAAATCTAAGGTTAAGAGTTTTTTAAATGAAGAGCCTATGGAAAATCCATGTATCATTAAAAAATATATAGCAATCAAAGAGTCCCCCAAAATTTGAAGTGTATGGCACCCTTTTTCAATGGAAACCAATAAGAGAAATTTTAGGGCAAGGCATTCAACATAGTTGTTTGACTCTACCAAAAATGAGTTTCCTTTTTAAAAAGTGATGCTCCTATACAAAAAAACAACCCCAGCACTACAAATTACACTTTCTAAGGAAGCCCCATCAAAATAGGCCCATGGAGAAGAGGTGTTGATTTCTTTAGATATGATAATGCGAGAAGAATACCTTGAGTCTAACACAGGAAGCAGAGAGAAATTTGCTATGAACTATCTTGCCACCTTGTCTACTGATGAAGGATTATCTTAGAAGATGTATGAGTGGAGGAATGTTTCTATACTTATTTTTGGTTGTTTTCTCCCTCCAAGACTACCATTCCTCCATAAAATATTCTCTATACCATACAATTGTTATTCTAGCAAGCCAAATTTTCAACGTAAAATGGAAATAAAGGAACATGTATGTTACTGATTCTTCAACATATTTGCACAAAGTACACCAGCTTGATCCTTCCTTCCTCCTATTTTGAATATTAATTCAAGTGGGAATTTTGTTTTCAAGAAGGCACCACATGAATACCTAGTCCTTCATGAGGAACTTTAATTTCCACATTCTCTTCAACCACCAAGCATATGTGTCCTACATATTTACAAGGATTAGGTGCAAGTAACCTATCTTAGGTATATATTCCCCAAACAAAAAATGTACTCAACACACTAAATCCTCTTGGTATTCAAGTATGTGAAAATTTTAAGGCAGTAGTGTAGTTCCAAAAAATTCTCATGAAAGAAATTGGAATATTGAGTTGATTATCATCAACCCATCCTTGGGCCCATTTTGTGGATAGAGTGTCATCCTCCATTTCATTCAAGGCAACCTTTCCATTGTATTTTAATAAAGTTACCAATTTTATTGAGAGATGAAAGCTTTCCCACATACCAACCATGGATCTTCCCCAATACTCACCTTTTCTCCATTTCTTACCTTCCATGGAAGTCCAATTTTAATTACATAGAAGGAAGCTAAAACTTCCTTCTATACCTTTGAAGAATTAGA
Organism: Pinus albicaulis; assembly: GCA_034641835.2. Classification (NCBI taxonomy): domain Eukaryota; kingdom Viridiplantae; phylum Streptophyta; class Pinopsida; order Pinales; family Pinaceae; genus Pinus; species Pinus albicaulis. The sequence goes on along the minus strand of CM076574.1, from coordinate 1,271,382,879 downwards.
AATTTTCTTATCATGGGATTTGATCTAGTAAAAAATATAAATAAAATCGATATATTTCTTATGCACCACCGAGGTTCAGAGACTGTTCGTTGAGAACAATATCCATCCCACTTTAGCTACTGATTCATTTGAAAATAAATGGATGTGTTTTATGGCCCATCTACCTTAGGCCTTGGCACTCCAATTTTTTCCCATCTAACTCATCGAAGGACGAATTCCTCTTTTTTTCTGTAATATTCCCAAATTTTCATATGATATTTGGAATATTAGAGTTCTTAGTTTTCTTAATGAATTAAGTAAATAAAAGGGTGGAGGGACCCATAATCCTCAAGATGAATAAATATCCACTTTTTATGTGTGAATGCGGATTAATTAAGCCTATATCTACATAATGGGGTAGTGGAGAAACTACTAATGTGAATGGATTGGAGATCATGTCCCATTAATGAGATATATTATGGAGGTTGAAGTAGTCAATTGAGATCATGGAAGGCATCTAATGAAAGATCATAGAGCATTCATGATGCAGTGATGAAGGAAGTAGTGAAATTAATGCACACATGATGGAGAGGGTTCACCTTGCATCTAGACATGATGGAGGACTTGGAAAGACAATGCAGTCAAACATGGAGGATTATGTCCACATGCACAATGCAATTTAAAGGTGGGCCAAGGCATGGGAAGGCTCATGAACTATATAAAAGAGATGATGGCAACAAGGAAGGCATGCTTTTGATTATTCATGTAAGGGTCTATTTAGATCTATAATTTTTAGTTGACATTCCATGCTTTCTTGGTTGTTTAGCTAAGATTGCAAGTGTTTTTTAGCACTGGGTGTTCCTGGTCGGGAATCCCACCTCTTTCATTGAGTAACTCTTGGAAGAGGGTTGTACTTCATCCTTCATCTGGCATTGGTGCCACATATCATTTCCATTCTCTGCAGAACATCTACCTTCAAAAATTATGCAATTTCTAATGATCTGAATGGAAAATGGCATCCACCCATGGTATTCATCTACCCATGTTATCCATCCACCCATGGAATTTACCCATGGTATTGTAAATTTCATCGGCCCATGGTATTCATCCACCCATTGTATTTATTCGCCCATGGTATTGTAAGTGGTATCTACCCATGGTATTGAACCATGGTATCCACCTATGGTATCTACACATGGTATTGTAACTCAAAAAAGGCTATAAATAACAAGCCTCAGTTTGTAAAAGGACAGATGGTCCACCACAATGTAGCTTCTACAATTGTTCTCTTTTTTAATCAAACAAGTTTCTTAATGATTCGAATGGAAAATGGCATCCAACCATGGTATTCATTTACCCTTGTTATCCATCCACCCATGGAATTTACCCATGGTATTGTAAATGTCATTGACCCATTGTATTCATCCACCCATTGTATTTATTCGCCCATGGTATTGTAAGTGGCATCTATCCTGATATTCATCCAGCCATGGTATGTATCCATACATGGTATTCATCTACACATGGAATTTTCCCATGGTATTGTAAGTGGTATCTACCCATGGTATTGACCCATGGTATTGTAAGTGGTATCTACCCATGGTATTGAACCATGGTATCCACCTATGGTATCTACACATGGTATTTTAACTCAAAAAAGACGATAAATAACAAGCCTCAGTTTGTAAAAGGATAGATGGTCCACCACAATGTAGCTTCTATAGTTATTCTCTGTTTTAATAAAACAAGTTTCTTTGTGGTTTTATTTGTTGTGTGTCCTCTCTTTTTTCTGGCATTCTAATTTTGCAGATCTTGCCAAATCCATTTCAATTTTTTAAATCTTGGGGGCCTCCCCCCAAGATCGAGATCAGTGGTATCAGATTCAGGTTACGCCTCCATGGGAATGAGGGTTTGAATCATATTTCAGTTTCAATGTTTTGTAGCAATTTTTAGTAAACTCCATGATTTTTTTTTTTTGGTGGCGAGTTTGCAGATCAAATATGAAATTTTTGGTAAAAACATTTACAAAAAAAAAGGCCAGATTTGGATTCCTTGCAAAAAAAATACTCAAATTAAAAAAAAATCGGCCGAATTGGAGTTCAGATGAGGGAGATATCGCTGATTCAAAATCAGCAATGTTACAACAATTTTTCTGACGACAAATCCATGGACGGCGGATCTCCTATCATTTATTGCAATTTTTCATGGGAAATTTCAAATAAATGGTTACAGATATGTGCTCCCTTTGAAAAATCACCCTATTTCAAAAAAAAAATCGGTTGAATCGGAGTCTGGATGAGGGATTTATCACTGATTTAAAATCAGCTATTTCTTTTCAGAAATTTTGCGACGGTGGGACAGTTCCAGCGCAAGTTTGAGAGTGTAGAGTCTCTAGATAGAGATTTCAAACACATAAGAAGATGCAGAATGATCATTCTATTTCCAAAAACAGGTTATAATAATTATTTCGATTTATATTGACCAAGTTATGCTCATTTTAAATCTGGAGCAGCATTTGGAGCGGGTTCCCTTTGGAGACGTGCCCTCCCACCCCGATTTAGTAGGCACTTGCTTCACATTCATCTGTTTCAGCATAAGAGAATTTAGCTTGGGTTCTTTGGAGACATGCCCCCCCACCTCAAGCTATGTAGGCACCTACTACTTCATCAACAATCAGCATCATGGTTATGGCAGCTCAACTGCACACCTTCCACTGGTCCATTTGCTAGCCTATGACATCGTTAGGGTCAGTCAAATAATACAAGCATTAATAGGGCATTCTCTCTCTGATATTCATTTTCATTGTTCATCCCCAAACCCACTTCATCGAAGTTTTTCTAGGCCGTACACCGTCAATATCACAGTTGGTCACTAGCATTACAGGGTATCTCCATCCTCGGATATTCGTTCATCACAGTTATGGGTTAACTACACAAAACCCTTCTCTTCAATGGCTATTCATATTCAACAAAGGCTTCTCAGGAGGGAACTTCATGCAATGGGGACCATTGCTTCTTAAGAAGGAAGGAATGATCTGAATGGAAAATGGCATCCACCCATGGTATTCATCTACCCATGTTATGCATCCACCCATGGAATTTACCCATGGTATTGTAAATGTCATTGACCCATGGTATTCATCCACCCATTGTATTTATTCGTCCATGGTATTGTAAGTGGTATTTATCCATGATATTCATCCACCCATGGTATGTATCCACACATGGTATTCATCCACACATAGAATTTACCCATGGCATTATAAGTGGTATCTACCCATGGTATTAACCCACGGTATTGTAAGTGGTATCTACCCATGGTTTTGACCCATGGTATCCACCTATGGTATCTACACATGGTATTGTAACTCAAAAAATGCTATAAATAACAAGCCTCAGTTTGTAAAAGGACATATTTTTCCACCACAATGTAGCTTCTACAGTTATTCTCTGTTTTAATAAAACAAGTTTCTTTGTGGTTTTATTTGTTGTGTGTCCTCTCTTTTTTCTGGCATTCTAATTTTGCAGATCTTGCCAAATCCATTTCAATTTTTTAGATCTTGGGGGCCTCCCCCCAAGATCCAGATCATCTAAAGATCAGTTTGGAGGTGGAGGTTGTCTTCAGTATTTCAGCTCCAGAACTGGTGTAGGATTATTCCTCTCACCTTGGGCTTAAAGATCAGCATTCCCAGGGATTCATTTCAGATCTGGCATTAGGCCAAACATTATTAACCTCCTATCAGCAATAGTCCCATCAAGGATTGTGTAGTCCATCATTGCAGATCCAAAGGAGGAAGAAAGTTACTAGTATTTCAGCTAGTAATCCTGTGAGGGATCATCCCCTCACCTTTCCATCACCATTTCCATCAGGATGTAGTTTATTGCAGCACATTTTAGCAGGCATAGAGCCTCTTCCTCTTGTACATCGCAGTTTCTATAGCAGCTGCATATTCAGTTGTTGCATCTTGAAGGAGGAAGAAGAGGAGACAAGATCTCAAGCTCCTAGCTTGTAGATCTGAAGGAAGGATCAACCCTCAAAGCTCATATCTGTTTGTAGAAAATATTGCAACCATCTTTGGATCATATTTAGCTTCATATCTATATAAATCAGCAGTCAAAGGATCAAACCCTAGGAGGGTGATTTTCCAAAGTTGTAGATCTGGGAAATCCTTTCTGGGTTATCTTGGGTTCCTATCACATTGGCCAGATCTTGAATCTTGGCATCATTAGAGCTCCTAAGCTCCATAGATCTACATTTCCTTTTTTAGCAGCCTCATGTACATCAACAAAAAAAGGGACAACACAGTATTGCTTTCTGTAAGCTCACCAGTTACGTAGTGCTAGTTGTAGCATGTTTGCAGGGTGATTCTAGGCCATCTCTTTGGCTAGATCCACTCATATTTTGTACATTGTGTAACTGAATCCTCTCCATATAATAAAAAGGCTCAGCTTCTCTATATATTTTTATGTTGTCTTTAGATTTATTGTTTACTTAGTTGCAGTTCTTATATTGTGTTTCACATTCTCCCTTTTGGGATATTACAGTGGTATTAGAGCATGATCTTTGGCTCAGCTTGTGGCCACTTCATCTTTTACATCAAAAGAAGAAGCAAATGGATGAGGTATATCATGAAGGAGGATTATAGTTTTTCCACTCCTCTCTTTAAATCCATGCAAGATCTCTCCAAATAGGTCAATCAAATGAAGAGGGAAAGGTAGAAGGAGGATCCAAGAAGAATATTTGATGAGGAATGTCCAAGCACTTCCTATCAGTAGAAAATAAGACTGGAGAAACATAGATCTCCTCATAGATCTACTATTCCCACTTTCTTTGAAGAAGGTGAAGGGTGCAGAAATGAAGAAATGAAAGAACTCGAGACTCATGAGACTCTCAATCTGTATCTTGAAGAGTACAAAGAAAAGTATAAAGCATTCAAATAAAGTATAACTCTCCAAGAATTATTTGAACTCAAAGAAGAAGGAAGATCATATAGCAGCAATAGAAGGAAGAGGAACAACATATTCTATTTTCCTACATTTGATGGATCTTCCTTAAGCACTGTTAAGGCTTGGAGGAAAGAGTTGGATACATTTTTCATGCTACATCCTATGGCTGAAAAAGAGGTTGTCTAGATTGCAGCACTTTATCTTTTAGGTGAAGCCAATGATTGGTGGTTTGGTCACATGGAGCATGCAAAGGTGACTAGATATTTAGATTTCTTTCACAATTTGAGGAAGAAGTTTGATGTGAAGAAAACAGAGATGTGCCATAAAGAGACATTTCCTAAGGAGACAAAGGAGGATGTCAATCTTGTCACTCTGGACAAGGTGTCACTACATTCAGCACCAGCTGCAGAAGTACTTACATTCGGAGAAGAGACACTTGCACCTCTGCAAGATAGTCTTGAGCTATTGACATATAGAGTCCCATGCATGATTCAGGAGATGCATGAGAAAGAGGAGGAAGATTCCAGCGCTAGTACATTGATAGAAGAGCAGCCATCACTCTTACCAGCAGTTGGAGACACCATTGTCTCGGTTAGAGGAAATATTGTGTTCTTGAAAGAGGTTCCCACCCATTAGTTGATCCAATTTATGTATACATCTTCATCACATATTGTTTCAGTAGATCTTATTGAAACTTATGGGGACCTACCATTAGGGCCAATGCATAACCAAGGGTTAGAAAAAAATGCTGATTTGAAGCAGCAACATATCATAGCGTAGAGGACCCTTGATCTAATCAAGGAGGAAATGAAAAACTATCCCATTTTGGCATTGATGGACTACATGAAAACCTTTGAGTTGAAGTGTAGAGTTTTAGAAAATGGGATGAGTATGATCCTATGTACAGTGACTGGGTATGAGATCAACATTGTGCCTTGCTTTGAGACATCACATGTATTACCATGCAGATCTATAGCATTTTCACTTATTAGCAGTGATAAAGAAGGAGCCCCATTATTCTTGGAGCATTATGAAGGTAGCTTCAGTCATGAAGAAATGTACGTTCATATGATAAATGGTAGACATCTTGAGATGAGGAATATTTTCTCTGTTCTAGATGACACTTTCTAAATGAGCATCTCATAGCTCAAAGAGAAACTTCTACCTACAACAGATCTAGAACCTCATTGGTTTTGGAGGGCCATTGATGAGAAGAAGGTCTCATTGAGAGATCTCATTAGAGGTGCACTTCAACATTTCATGGAGTGCAAATTTCTTCATCAATTTAAGGAGGATGGTATTCTACAAAGGGAGGATACCATGTTTATGCAACACATCATTCATAATCCACATTGGGATGAGTGGGTGAGGATGATAAGAAAGGGGTTGCATGACCACTTGCAGATATATGACATGGGCTAGCAAGAAGCTTGGTTACATTGGTTGCTCTTGGGTGAGTTTGGTTACTACCCAAAGGCTCCTATTTATTTGATCCATACCTTGAAAAACACTCATGTAATGAAGAAGGAGGCATGGTTGCGCTGGCTGCTCTTGGGTGAGTATGGCTAGCACCCAATAGATCATATTTTTCTGATTCATGCCTTGTGTATCAATGATAGAATGCAGCAAAGGAAGGCATGTTCATTTTGGTTTTCCTTAAGAGAGTTTGGCCATCACATGAAATCTCCCATGTTTATGTGTTTTGTATTCTTTGTAATATGGCATGATACTCTCATGATATGCGATAATGGAGTATGTTTGTATTTGGCTGATATGACATTCCATATGTCCTTCAGTATGTTATTGTTGCTCCCTGATTCACAGGATGATGTGAAAAGGCAACAAGATATCTTGTTGCTTTGGTTGCTTTTGGGGAAGTTTGGCTTATCCATATTGCATGGGGGAGATGGAGGATGGCAGCAGAGGGCCTTACTCCAGTGGTTACTATTGGGAGAATATGGTTTGAAACTTTGGTCTACCCATATGTCTCTATTTCTTCTTTTGCATAATGTTGGAATGATGCTTGGAACCAACAAGGCCAACATGCCTAAAGATGAGGGCATATCAATGCTCAATGTACTTCATGAAACATGGGATGAAGAGAAGTATTGTGAGCTTTTCCTTTGTGGGAAGAACCAATTTATTTTATGTATCTCATGTATTGATGATGATGTTGGACATCATATGGTTGTCACTTGGTACTTCATGGTAGAAGGATGACATCTAACCATACAATTGGAGGTCATTCTATACATTCTTGAGAGAAAATTTTGGAACCAAAAATCCATGAAACATTGTGTTAAGTCCTTATATTAATAGTGTAGTCCCTTATTATGTTAGTGTAGCCCCCCTTATTGTTATTTTTGTACCCCTATAACCCCCATATTTTTATTATTGTGCCCTTACATTATTATTGTTAGGTCGGCTAAGATTACATTGTGGCCCCACAGACTCCTATATATAGAAAGGAGGTTTTTTCATTTGTATCAACCAAGAATTGTTCATTAGTGTAATTTATTGGAGGTTTCCCCCTTGAAGTGGCTTATTTCTAAGGTGTTGATATCTCTTCTCTTCTCTTTTTGGAGCTAATTTCACAACATTTGGTATCAGAGCTTTGGATTCTAGGGTTTCGCTGCACCAAACAAGTCATCGTGGAATTTTCGCTATAATGTTTTTTATACGAAGGGTCAAAAGCTGAAATTGTTAGAGCGCGAAGCCAAAATCCTCAGGAACACCGTCGCAAAATTTCAGAGCTTGGTTTGCAATATTTTTGGAGATATGATCTGTGGAAGTTAGGTCTTTTTTAGGCTCCTGAATTTCATCTCAAAGAGGTGATTGTGGGAAAATCTTCATAAATCTCTCTCTGAGCATCGGATTGGAATTCTGTAAAAAGTGGCTTGAATTAAATGGACTTTAGTTTCCTGTCTATCAATTTCAGAGCCAAAGGAGCAAGCAATGAGACGTGGAAAGTCATACAAGTTTGCTCTACTGAACCAGTCCATAATTAGGTTATTGTGGGAGATTCGACATAACTTTGCCTTGAGTAATCCAAATCGGGTAAGACCTGTGGAATTCGAAATAAAATTCAGAGGGATACCTCAGTTCCAAATTTCAGATATTGAAGATCCGAAATCACAGAGATAATTCAGTTTCAATATCGAGCTCCTCAAAAGAAAGAAAAAGGTGTGTATTTTTTCCGAATTGCATAAGTCTTGTGTAAAAAACAAAAAGTAGTTTGAAGTGATTCCAAGGGAATATTTTAGAATTTTTATCAGTATTGGGTTCTATAATGCCTCCAAAAAATAATTCCATAACCATTAAGCCCTCAAAAATCTATACTATGACGCATGAAGAGGAAGAATTGCAATATGAGATATCAAAATTATGGTACCAAGTGCAACAAATTTCGATCTTACGAAGAGAAACCAAAGATGACATAGATGGTTTCAAAGTAGAAATTGAGGCTAAGTTGGATGGTTTGAAGGATCAAATAATAGCTAATATGGATGATAAATTAGTGGAAGATCACATCAAGCATCAACAACAAGTTCTCCAACTCTCAAAGGATAACCTAACTTTGGTGCAGAATCTAATGAAACAACAGGAAGATCAACATCACATCAAAAGAAGTTCTGAAGCAGTGACAAAAACAAGAACTCGACAAGTACGATAAATTTTAGAGTATCTTAGCAAGTGGAAGAACTTTCTCGTAGAATATTCCACATGGGAGGATGAGAATTTTATACAGAAGCATCAAGAAATAATAAAGTGTTGAGGACAACAATTGTTTGAAGGAGAGGGGCATGTTAAGTCCCTATATTAATAGTGTAGTCCCTTGTTATGTTAGTGTAGCCCCCCTTATTGTTATTGTTATACCCCTATAACACCCATATTTTTTATTATTGTGCCCTTACATTATTATTGTTAGGTCGGTTAGGATTACATTGTGGCCCCATGGACTCCTATATATAGAAAGGAGGTTTCGTCATTTGTATCATCCAAGAATTGTTCATTCATGTAATGTATTGGAGCTTTCCCCCTCGATGTGGCTTATTTCTAAGGCATTGATATCTCTTTTCTTCTCTTTTTGGAGCTGGTTTCACAACACATTGCAGCAAATGGAGGAGGCCTTCCTTATGTGGATGCCATTTGGAGGGAAATGGATGGCTTTTGCATCTACATTTTCAGTTGCTTGAGGTCAAGCAACATTTTTCTGGGGAGGATTGTAATATTCTAAAATTTTCACATGATATTTGGAATATTAGAGTTCTTAATTTTCTTAATGAATTAAGTAAATAAAATGGTGGAGGGACCCATAATCCTCAAGATGAATAAATATCCACTTTTTATGTGTGAATGTGGATTAATTAAGCCTAGATCTACACAATGGGGTATTGGAGCAACTACTAATGTGAATGGATTGGAGATCATGTCTCATTAATGAGATAGATCATGAAGGTTGAAGTAGTCAACTGAGATCATGGAAGGCATATAATGAAAGATCATAGAGTATTCATGATGAAGTGATGAAGGAAGTAGTGCAATTAATGCACACATGATGGAGAGGGTGCACATTGCATCTAGACACGATGGAGGACTTGGAAAGACATCGTAGTCAAATATGGAGGATTATGTCCACATGCACAACACAGTTTAGAGGTGGGCCAAGGCATGGTAAGGCTCACAAACTGTATAAAGGAGATGAAGGAAACAAGGAAGGCATGCTTTTGATTATTCATGTAAGGATCTATTTAGATCTGGAATTGTAAGTTGACATTCCATGCTTTCTTTGGCTGTTTAGCTAATATTGCAAGTGTTGTTTAGCACTAGGTGTTCTTGGTTGGGAATCCCACCTCTTTCATTGAGTATATCTTGGAAGAGGGTTGTACTTCATCCTTCATCAGAAATTGGTGCCACATATGATTTCCATTCTCTGCAAAACATCTACCTTCAGAAATTATGCAGTTTCTGAAGATCAATTTGGAGGTGGAGGTTGTCTTTAGTATTTTAGGTCGAGAATCGGTGTAGGATTATTCCTCTCACCTTGGGCTTAAATATCAGCATTCCCAGGGCTTCATTTCAGATCTGGCATCAGGCTAAATATTATTTACCTCTTATCAGCAGCAGTCCCATCAAGGATTGCGTAGTCCATCATTGTAGATCCAAAGGAGGAAGGAAGTTACTAGTATTTCAATTAGTAATCCTGTGAGGGATCATCCCCTCACCTTGCCATCACCATATCCATCAGCTTGGAGTTTATTGCAGCACATTTTATCAGGCATAGAGCCTCTCCCTCTTGTACGACGTAGTTTCTGTAGCAGTTGCATATTCAGTTGCTGCATCTTGAAGGAGGAAGAAGAGGAGACAAGATCTCAAGCTCCTAGCTTGCAGATCTAAAGTAAGGGTCAACCTTCAAAGCTCAAATATATTTGTAGAACAAATTGCAACCATCTTTGGATCAGATCTAGCTTCAAATCTTTATAACCCAACAGTCAAAGGATCAAACCCTAGGAGGGTGATTTTCCAAAGTTGTAGATCTAGGAAATCCTTTTTGGGTTATCTTGGGTTCCCATCACATTGGCGAGATCTTTAATCTTGGCATCATCAGAGCTTTTGAGCTCCATAGATCTGAATTTCCTTTTGCATCATCCTCATGTACATAGCAGAAAAAGGGGCAGTGCAATATTGCTTCCTATAAGCTCACCAGTTACGCAGTGCTAGTTGTAGTATGTTTGCAGGGTGATTCTAGGCCATCTCTTTGGCTAGATCCACTCATCTTTTATAAATTGTGTAACTGAATCCTATCCATATAATAAAAAGGCTCAGATTATATGTATATTCCGATGTTGTCTTTATATTTATTGTTTACTTAGTTGCAGTTCTTATATTGTGTTTCAGTATTACTGCATTCTCCCTTTTGGGATATTACATTTTCCAACCCATAATAATTAACAACACAATTAGTCGATAAAATTTATGATATATATTTATGCAGGAATGAAATGCAATACATATTTAAACATTAATACAAAGATACAACAAAAACTAAACTTCAAATTTTTATGAAGCCAACTCACAAAATAGAAGACAAGATAGACCGACGACTTAAAAATAAGCCTCTTCGAGGGGGAAAACTCCTTTACATTACACAAATGAATAATTCTTGGATGATACAAATGAGAATACCTCCTTTTGTAGATATAGGAGTCTAAGGGGGCACAATATAATTAGAGCCTACATAAAAATAATAATGTAAGGGCACAAAAATAACAATAGTGGGCTTCTATGAGGCACAACAATAACAATATGAGGGCTACATGGGCACAACAATAAAAATAAGGGAGTTACACTAACAATACCAATAAGAGGGATACATTAGTATTATAGGGACATAACATGGCCCTATCCTTAAAAAAAGTGTTGTACTTAACACTTGAGTAGTTCTGGATGCCTCCGTATAAAATTCTCATACTCCCTTGTGGAATATTCTATGGGTAAGTTCTCCCACTTAATGAGATACTCTGAAATTGATTGATTTTTTAGCTGTTGGGTTCTTGTTTCCGTGACTACTTCAGGATCAAATATGATTTTTCCTTCTTTGTCAAGTTCTAGAAACATTGTTTCAACTGGAAGCTTGTCACCGATAACCTTCTTTTAGCATGAAACATGGAAATCTGGGTGTACTCAAGAAGATGCTTGTAGCTCCAATTTGTATGCCATAGTACCAATATTTTGCAACACATTTTAAGGATTGTATTAATTGGGTGATAATTTACTATCCTTCTTAGGTTACTTGAGGGACATTTGTTTATATTGTTGTAGTCGTAAAAATACCTAGTCGCTTACATCAAAATTTCTTTCACTGTGATGTTGATATGCCCGTTGTTTCATTTGATTCTCTTAAATATGTTGTGATTGATGGTGAATGATATCCATAAAGTGCCATAAATGGGGTCATTTTTGATGAAATATGGAAAGGAGTGTTATACCACCATTTAGATAGAGGTGATCCAACTATTTTACTACATGGATTCATACAGAATTGCATATAAAATAGTGTATAACCAATTAACTTAAACACATGAAAAGAAGTGGAAATCATAATAAAACATGAGATCAGAGGCACAAGAAGATTTTACTATGGAGTTCACCTAGTGTGGGCTATGTCTCTAGGCCATGTGCAATGCGGGGAGGCTTATTTCATTAAATTGGAAGAAAAATTGAATTACATGAAACTTTACAAAAATGAAACCTTATACCTTCACTTCTAGTGATGGAATGAAACTGGAGACCCCAGACAGATAAAAAAAACTGCACGGTTGGGTTCCCGGAAAGAAACCATGCAAAAATGAGTACAAACTTGTCCTATTTTGACACTAGCACCTCTGGACCCCAAAAGAATATTTTTAGCATCTAGCAAGATTCCCAGCTCAGGGTTCTGCCCCCCTCGACACTCCTGGTTCTGCCGCTCTGCCCTCCGCCAGTGGTTCAAATGGAAAAGGGTGAGGGTTAAATATGATTTTTGTGGGCAGAGTTACCAATGTGGGGTAGTTGGCGAGGTGGTAAAACTTCTTGTTTGGTTGTCGTGGGGACAGGATTCAAATCCCCGCCTGTCCAAACATGGTGTATTAGTTCTCTAGTTGGCACATTAATTTAATGTTTCTTGGTTGATTATTTGAATGTGGGAATGTGTTAAGTTTTGGGGATAGTCATGGGTGGGATGACCACTGACAAATGCAGGTTCAAGCCCTATCATCCCCGCATACTATGTCACTTGGTTATAATGACTGTGGGCCATGGGAGGGGTCCTAAGTTACATACAGAACTAGAATCCATATTATATATATATATATATATATATATATATATATATATATATATATATATATAATATGTGACATAATGATGAGTAGGACTCTAAAAAGTGATGGAAAAGGGGGTGGCCCCTTGTTCTCCAAACAATAAACCTGTGGTGCTCCTAGTGGGTGTGGGGGCACAATATATATATATATATATATATATATATATATATATATATATATATATATATATGACATTGGTTAAAAAAATTCGTTGAATTTAAAGGGTCACTAGAAAAATTAAATAGGTGAAAAATTCACCTGTTCCAGCCGCCTGCTTTTGTGCATCAGGACTCTTCCAAATTTTTGCCTCGTTAGTGACTGCCACTTGGCTTAGTTTGACTAGAACTTCGATTGGCTATAACTTGAGCATACAAACTGAGATTTGAGTTTCATTCACACTGTTGGAAACAAGACAATGAACACTATGATAAGGTCCTGGTTTCAATTCAATATGTTGACTTTTATTTTTTAGCTATTTCAAGGCTACTTCTATTTCTAGAGCGACCCAGATCATTCCTCTCCACTAATGATATTTTGGACCACCAAAAGATTTATCAGTCAATTGGAAAGTGAGAGTATTTCTCCCTCACTTTATCCTTTCCATCCATCAAGCCTTACTTGGATACATTCCATTGAAACTAATACGAAGGTACTCCACGTCTCCCTATCGTGAAGTTCTAGTTTTCTTATCAAGAACAATGTCCTGAGGTAGCTTGTCCCTGTATTCAGGTGAAAAATTGTCCACTGTAGGAACCTGTACAACCTATTCAGTGTCCATGATCAAAGGAGGCTCACAAGGCTTCAACGTTTCAACATTCACCACTGAGTACATTTGCATGTATGTTGAAAAATTGAGACGAAAAATAGTGTCCTCAATATTATCTAATATGGTGAATGGGCCATATCAGATTGGTCTCATCTTATTTATTTCCCCTTTCATCATGTCTTTGTTGATGTGGAGCCAAACCTTCTCTCTAACCTATAATTGGTGATCAAATTAGTGCTTTTCATGTCGATATTTGTATTGAGCTTGACTTTTATCAAACTACTCCTAGACTGCCTTGTGAATCATCTAAATTCACTTAATGAAATTAAGTGCTTTGTCCATGTCATCTTTCCCACTGGAATATTCATCTCCCAAAGACCATGTCTAAGGTATCCTTTGGTAAATATCCAAATCATGTCTCGAATGGTGAGCTCTAAGTGGATGAATGCATTTTCCGGTTGTATACATGTTACACATAAGGAAGTTTCTTATCCCACAACTTGGGATGCTTGACACAACAGCCTCAGAGTAAGTGTATCAGGGTGCATTTGACAACCTCTGTTTTTCCATTGGTCCGCAGATGAGATTTAATGCTCCTCTTTAGCTTGGCGTCCATCATTCTCCACAAACTCTTCCAAAAATCTCCAAGAAAGCGAGAGTCTCGATCAAACATATTGGATGTGGGTCACCCAAAATGGACTCATACAAATTGGAAGAAGAGATGAGGAGTCTACTCTTTAGTGATCTACTTCTCACAAGGCATTAAAAGATGAGGAGTCTACCCTTCAGTGATCCACAATGACATACAAATAGTCATCACCTCTCCTAGACAAAGGAAAAATACCTAGAAAATCCATTGACACACTTTTCCATGGACGACTCTAAATAGGGAGTTTTGTGTAGAGCCCTAATTTTCTATTAGAGGGCTTGAAAACTGAACACAACACACATCCCTTTACATATCAAGTCACAATAATTTTCATGTGAGGCCAATAACAAAACCTATGTAAATGACACAAAGTATTTCTTACACCAAAATGACATGACATAAGAGAGGCATGTTCCTCTCTGATTACATTTATCCTTTTATTGGTTGGAATAAAAAGTTTACCAAGATGGTACACCAATTTTTCTTGCAAGTGATAATTATCCACCTGCGATCCATACGTCAGTTTTTCATAAATCTCCTTAAAATAATCATCATCAATATACTATTCAACATAACTTTCAAAATATATAGAAGCATTTTGAAAAAATATAGATGCATAAATAGGAGGGCGAGAAAGCATATTTTCCACTTTGTTGTTGGTGCCCTTCTTATATTTTATTACGAAGTGAAACTGCTATAGGAATCCCATCGATCTGAAATGACATGCTTGTTGAAGCTTGGTTTGTGACTCGAGGTACTACAAGGGTTAGTGATCTATGTGACTGATGGTCTCCTTGCCAATCAAATAGTGCTTCCACTTCTTCATGCTTTGAACCAAGGAATACAACACCTTTTCATATGTGGGATAGTTCATAATAGCTTGGGAGAATGTTTCCGAATGGTAAAATACAAGTTTCATTTGTTGCATCAACACTTCTCCCATGGCGTACCCATAGAAATCTGTCTTGATCTCAAAAGGCCATTGGAGGTCAGGTAAGGCAAAAAATTGTGTGTTACTGATCTTCTCTTTCAGTGTATTAAAATAGTTTTGTTGCTTTCCTCCTCACTAAAAGGTTTTCTTCACACTCGTCAATGCATGTAAGGTGTATGCAATGATAGAGAATTTGGTAATTAACCTTCTCCAGTATTGTACTGCACCCAAAATGCAACGAACCTATGTAACATTGGTGGGTCTAGGACACTTTACAATCACATCAATTTTAGAAGGATCTATTTTTAATTTTCCACCTTCGACAATATGACCCAAGTAAACCAAAGAGGTCTTACCAAATTCGCACTTAGACATTTTGACATACAATTTTTCTTTTTGCGAAACATCTAGCATATTTTTGATATGACTCACATGATCATCCCATGTCCTACTGTAAACAAGAATTTCATCAAGATACACATACAAAATTATCAAGAAAAGGCCTAAAAATATCACTCATCACCCTCATGAATGTGGTTGGAGCATTACATAGTATGAATGGCATCACCATCCATTCAAACAACCCTTGTTTTTTCTTGAATGTAGTCTTCCATACATCCTGTTCTACAATCTTGACCCAATGATAACTACTGCGCAAGTCCAATTTTGTGAAATAGGAAACATTTTTCAATTGATCTAATAAATCAATTATGCGAGGGAGCGGGTACTGATTCTTCACCTTTATTTTGTTGAGTGCTTTTTAGTCCACATGCATCCTACATGTGCCATCCTTCTTTGGCACCAACACAATAGGTGAGCCGCATGGAGAAGAACTCGGTCTTATGACCCCTTAGTTTAGAAATTCCTGCACATGTTTCTTTATCTCCTCCATCTCAATGACTGAAAACCTATACATAACAATGTTGGGTAAAGGAGAAACATATTGCAAGTGAATTTGATGTTGGATCTCACGCTTTGGAGGAAACCCACTCGGTTCATGAAAAATCCCATCATTGTTAGAAAAAATTTCATACAATCCCTTTTTGTGAGTGTGATAACAACCTTGGAAAGATTCAGATGCCTCCACATATTTTTTTCTCACAACCATGAGCATGCACCCTTTTCTATAATTCACCAACCTCTTCATATGATCTGTGCTTACAAGACCAACACTCATTTTGGCACAACGAGCTCTAAAAATGTATTCCACCTCATTTTTTGTAAGATGATACTTATTTTCATGGCGAAATAATGGAAAAAGAAAACAGATTTCTTGTCGTACAAATATAAACTCCCCAATACCATGCCACATATATCCAAAGGTACAAATTCAAGATCAAGATCATCTACTAGTTTGTATGCAATCACAAATCTAGCCTTACACTGTTTGGTTACATGTAATTGGCTTTATCACATGCCCAACTAGGAGGGTAAGGTTTCAGATGAGGCTCGGTTTCTAATACCAAGTTCTTAACCAATGATTTTGAAATCAATTTTATTTGTGAGCTCAAGTCAAACAAGGTTTCTACTTTAGTATGTTTCATTATAACTGTAGTGTGGAACAATTCAGTCCTGTTTTTAAAAAAAAAGGAGACTAATTTGAAGAACTTGTACTTGCATGAAATTTACGATTTTCATTAGCATGAAAAAAAAGGTTATCTTGCATGCCCACTACTGTGATATGTGTCTCGTTAGTGGAATCGGATCCAAGGTCTTGTTGTACGGTTGCCACCTTATTTTGCTTATTCTTTCCACCAAATCTCTTTGGTTTCAACTCCGGATGCAACTTTCAACAATGTTCATCATCATTGCCTTCTTGTAATGTGTGCAAGATGACTTTTCTCCTTCCTCCTTCTTGGTTGTAGCTGCCTTCTTGTCCTTTCCCTTTCCTTTTCATTTGAACTTTCCATTATGATGTTTGAAAGACGATTTCTTTGGATTCTCTTCTTGTCATTGTTTCCCCTTCTTTCAAGGTGAATGGCCTTCATATTGGAAGCATCAATAATAGTAGGCTCAAACAATAAAAAAGAATTCCTGATGTAACTATGTAAAGCACCAATATACTTTGTTACAGTTTTATGTGAATCAAGTGGAATGTTCAAATTCAAAGTTTGTTTCCTAAACTCTTCTATGAAGCTTTGTAAATTTTGACCCTTTCCTTGTCTCAAATATTGCAACTCCATTAAAGCCTTTTGTCGATAACCCAAAGGATAAAACACATATTTTAATAAATAAACAAAATTGGACCAAGAAGAAAGGAGATTACCCAAGTCTTTGTTTCCTTTTGGAAACTTTCTCTCCCACCAAACGAGAGTGGTGCCACACAACTAAAGGGATGCTAAATGGATATTGGCCTCATCCTACTCGATCTGGTGAATCCATAAATAAATCTTGATCTATCTAATCCAATTTTATAGTTTCTTTGAATTACATTCTCCATTATATGTGGGAAAATCAAACTTTACATCTAGCTTGAAAAATGGCTTCTTAGATGTATTTTTATGGTGCATGTTAGAATGATGAGAAGAGGGAGGAGGTTCTTCTCCTCCACCTCCATGGTGTACTGATGCATGATCATTGGGATATTTATTCTCGTGAATAAGTGTATTCTCATATTCTGCAAACAACTTGTAAACTTTCTTTGTCATGGTGAAGAAGATCTTGCAATGATTTTTATATTTTTACACTCGTGTATCCTCACCTTCCATGTTCCATATTCATGGTGCATGAACCGCTTCAGAATCAAAGGATTTGATTTTTCCTTCACCTCTTTGGAGCTTTTTCTTGGTTAGATTTCACTCTTGCAATTCACATCAAGAAGACCTTCTCTGATACTAAACTTGATCCAGATCTTTTAATTCATGGATGCATACAAACTTGCATATAAAAGAGTGTATAACCAATTAACTTAAAAACGTGAAAAGAAGGGTAAATCATAAGAAAAAATGAGATGAGAGACACAATATGATTTGATTATGGATTTAACCCAGTGTGGGATACATCTCCGAGCCCTGCTCAATGTGGGGAGGCCTCTTTCATTAAATTGGCAACAAAAATGAATTACAAGAAACTTTACAAAAATGACACCTTGTACCTCCACTTCTAGTGATGGCCTCAAAATGGAGACCACGATTGGAGAAACATATTCCAGTATTGGATTCCTGGCGAGAAACTGTGCAAAAACGACTATAAAATTATCTCATTCTAACACTGGCACCTGTAGACCCCAAAGGAATCTTTTCAGCATCTTGGAAGATTTCCAACTCAAGGTTCTGCCCCCCTAGTCACTCCTTGTTCCACTGCTTCGCCCTTTGCCCTCCGTCGGTGGTTTGAATGGAAAAGAGTGAGGGTTAAATAGGATTTTTATGGGCAAATTTACCAACGTGGGGCCATTGGCCTGTTGGTAAAACTTGGTGTTTGGTTGGCTTAGGTCGAGTTCAATCTTGCTTGTCAAACATGGCGTGTTGTTTTGATTATATGTATATATCTATATATATATATATATATATATATATATATATATATATATATATATATATATATATATGTATGTATGTATATATATATATATGTATGTATATATATGTATGTATATATATATATATATATGTATATATATATATGTATATATATATATATATATATATATATATATATATATATGTATATATATATATATATGTATATATATATATATATATATATATATGTATATATATATATGTATATATATATATATATATATATATATGTATATATATATGTATATATATATATATATATATATATATATATATATATATATATATATATATATATATATATATATGGTGGCGACTATATAATTTTATATTTTTTATCTACATATATATAAGTGACATTGGTTAAAAACAATTCATCGAATTTAAAGGGTCACCAAAAAAATTAAAGGGGCGAAAAATTCACTTGTTTTGGTGGCCAAATTTCATGCACTGGGGCTCTACCAAATTGTTGCCTCGTTAGTGACTGCCATGTGACCTAGTGTTACTAGAATTTTTACCGGCTATAACTTGAGCATACGAACATGGATTGGAGTGTTTTTTACACTGTTGGAATCACGGTGACAAGCACTACATTTTGGTCGTGGTTTCGCTATAATTTTATTATTTGAGATATTTCAAGGCCACTTATATTTTTGGAGCCAATTGGATCAATAGGTAACCACTTGACCCATTGTGTTTTTTTATCAGATACAAAGAAGCAAATATATCCTTCCAAATATTTGTTCACTATCTCAATTTTCCCACAAGATTGAGGATGATAAGATGAACTGTGACCTAATCGAGTGCCAAGATAAGAAAATAATTCTGTCCAAAAATTTACGGTGAAAATGAGATCTTTGTCACTTACTATAATCTTTGGGTTTCCATGAAGCTTTTGAATTGTTTCCATAAATGCAGTAGAAACTATACTGGAATTAAAAGGACGAGATAATGCACAAAAGTGTGCACACTTGGTAAGTGTCTCAACTACCACCATGATGACACTCTTTCCTTCAAACTTTGGTAAACTTATGATAAAATCCATTGAGACCTTCTCCCAATACTGACTTGGAATGGCTAAAGGTTGTAATAGACCCGGGGTCTTAATTTTCTCAACTTTATTTTTTTGGAAAACCAAACATTCTGCCACAAAATTTTGAATATAAGATTTAAGGCCATCCCAAAAAAAATCCTTCTTGTCCCTGTGGTAAGTTTTTAAAAATATTGAGCGCCCTCCTAAGGGAGAGGCGTGCAATTCCAAAATAATATTTTGTTTGAGTTGGGAATTCTTACAAAGATATAAGTGATCTTTGTACCATAATGAATCATTTTTCCATCTAAATGTATTAGATGTACTAGGATCTTGCTGAAAATTTTGAATGAGTGTCCACACCTTTTCATCATTCTTCCGTTCATCCCTTTATTCGTTTATCCACTTAGGTTGACTAATAGAAATGGCACAAAGAAATGCTTCCACATCCTTATCCTTTCTTAAGAGTGCACCTGCAAAAACATTTTGCTTCCCTTTTTTGTAGATGATTTCAAAGTCATAACCCAACATCTTTGTGATCCATTTTTGTTGCTCTTCTGAATATAATATTTGTTCCAAAAAGTATTTAAGACTATCATGATCTATTTTTACCTTGAAGTGTCTTCCCATTAGGTAAGGTCGTCATTGATTTAGTGCATGTAGTATTTGCCAACATTTCCTTCTCATAAATAGGTTTGTGTAAATACTTTACTTTGATTGGAAGAATTTAAAAAGAAATGGGTCTTCCTTCTCACATTAAAATCGCACCAATTTCATTTCCTAAGGCATTACATTCCACAATAAAGGTTTTTGTGAAGTTTGGTGTAGCTAAGACTGGTGCTTGGTACATTACCTCTTTAAGATGTTCAAAGGCCTTAGTGGCTTTTGGAGTCCAAGAAAACGCATCTTTCTTTAGCAATGATGTTAGAGGTGCTGCTATTATACCATAATTATTAAAAACTTGTGTTAATACCCTACCAACCCGAGAAATCCTCGAAGATGATTTATGGTTGTGGGGATTTCCATTCCTTAATGACTTTAATTTTGTTAGGGTATACCTTAACACCCTCATGAGATACAATATGACCCAAATATTCCACCTTCTGTACTCCAAAGAAAAATTTGGATGTTTTTGCATATAATTGTATCTCCTCCAATAGTTTGAGCACCCTTTCAACATGTTGAACATGATCCTTCCAAGACTTTACGTAGATTAGTATATCATCAAAAATACTACAAAAAAATTTCTAAGGAAGTGTTTGAAAACATAATTCATCAAACCTTGAAATATGGAAGGTGCATAGCAAGGCCAAAAGGCATGACCTGCAACTCATAATGACCCTCATGCATTATGAATGTTTTTTTTCAGAATTTCTTCAGTCCTCATTCTAATTTTATGATATCCTAAATGAAGATCCACCTTGGTGAAGTAAATTGATCCTTATAATTGATCCAACAATTCATCAATGAAATGGATGGGAAATTTATATTTAAGAGTGACATTGTTGAGCTCCCTATAATCTGGAAACATACACCATGATCCATCCTTCTTGTTCACCAATACTACTGGAGTAGAGAAAGAACTTTGAATAGGTTGAATTATACCATCCTCTTTCATTTCTGCAACCATACATTCAATATCACTCTTATGGGCATAAGGATATTTGTAAGGCTTGATGTTTGGAGAAGCACTTTCTAGAATCAAATGAATAGCATGATCATGATCAAGAATATGTGGGAGGCATTTGGGAGTCTCAAAAACCTTGGAATGATTCTCCAATACATTTTGGAGATCTAGATAAATAGATTATTTTGATTTTTGAACCTCTAGTGAGAATACTGTGCAATTACGCCTTGTTTTTATTCCTTCAGAAAATTTGTCATTACATTAGAGCTGCTTATCTTTACTGGTTTCCTCATGATACCCCTTAATTCAACTTCCTTTCCTTCCCAAAAAAAATTCATGAAAAGTTCTTGAAAATTAAAATCTATCATCCCCAAAGTTTGTAACCATTGGACTCCTAGTACAACATCAACACCACCCATTGGAATGGAAATGATTTTACTATTCAATATGTATTCCCCCATAGTTAGCTTGATATTATGGCACTTTACATAGAAATTTATAGCTCCTCCAGTTTCAACCATCACTTGACACGCTGGTGATGGATATAGGAATAAATTAAATTCCTTGGCTATCTTACAATGAATAAAATTATGGGTACAACCCGAATCAATCATCACTATTACCTTTTTCTTCTTGATATATCCTTCTATCTTGAGAGTTTGAGGAGTGGTAATTCTTGCCAATGCATTACAAGATATGGTCGGATTCAATTCTTCTTTATCTCGGGTTGGTTCTTGGTGTATATCCTACTCTTGTGATGTTTCTTATTAATTTTATTCCTTCTCTTCACACTATATGTAAAAAAAATATTCTCAGTGCACTTATGACCTTTAGGGTATTTTCTATTAGAACTATAAAAAAGCCCTTTTTCTCCTTTTTCCTCCTATTGTTGTAGTGCGAACCTTGTAGGTTGTGGAAGGCTAGGAGTAGCAACACTTTTATATTTATAGTTGTGAGTGGTATAATTCCTTGTTGCCATAATTTTTCTTTCAACTTTTCTTGCCACCCTGAATGCCTTCTCCAATGAATCAAGTTCCCAAAGGTGAACCTCATTTTGGATGTTATATTTTAAATTCCCTATGAAGACATCAATTCTATGCTTCTTTGGAATATTTGCTACCCTGATATTCAATTTTTAGAAGTCCTCAATGTGCTCCACCATTGTACCCTTTTGTTGGATATTTATCAATTGGTTAAAGAAGGTGTTTCTCTTTGTATCCTCCTAATGTGCTATCATTTCCTTCATAGAAATTGACCAAGTTACAAGTGGTTTATGAGAACAAAACCATCGATACCATACAAATTGATTGTGTTCTAAATATATAGTTGCAATGCATACCTTTTGTGAGTGTTGCACATCATGGATATTTAAATATTGCTCCATTTGTAGTATCCATGTTACTATATACTTGCCATCAAACTTACTCATATCGATCTTTGAAATGTGGTGGATCTTAAACCAAAAATTGGATTTTCTAAAATCACAATTCATATTTTGTTTGTCCTCACCATGATTTTCATGGATTACCTTGTCACCACCAGGAGGCCTTTCTTGCAACAAATTTGTCAAACCTTCCTTCAAACCTTCCATGTCTGCTTTCAAACCGTCTATCTTAGCTTCCACGACATCCTTGAAACCCTCCATCATATCTTCCATTCCATCCTTCAAAACTTCCATGTCTTCTTTTAAACCATCCATGTCATATTTGGTTGCCCTTTGTGAGAGAAAACTTTGTTGCACTTGGTCCCATAATTTTGATATATCATGTTGCAATTCTTCCTCTTCATGCGTCATAGTAGAGATTTTTGAGGTCTTAATGGGCGCATAATTTTTTTGTTTGGAGTAATTTTAGAACCAAATACTGATATCTATGCTCATTAGAGGAGATTTCAGCCTAAAAGTGCCCATGAAATTTTCATGTAATTTCCATCATAATATGTCAACCAATAAAAAAGCTTTAAATTTAAAAAGAGGTACATGTAAATATTTTGGAGGGAAAAGAAGAAAAACTAATTTTTTAAATTGTATTTTTGGATTATATTCTTATAGGTTTACTCAAATTTCAAGTGTAGACACTCGTTGGATGGAAAATTAAATTCTACATCCAACGAGTACCCATTATGCATACTTTTCAGAAGACCCTCATTGATAAAAAATGAAGATACATTAAAACAACATGTTAAATACATTTTTTTAATGTATCTTCATTTTTTATCAATGTGTATCTTCTCAAAAGTATTCATAATGGGTACTCATTGGATGTGGAATTTAATTCTTCATCCAATGAGTGTGTAAACTTGAAATTTGATAAAGCCTATAAATAGATAAACAAAAAATACAATTAGAAAAGGTAGTTTTTTCTTTTCCCTCCAAAATTCATAACATTTATTTTATTATTTTAACTATTATTTATTACTTTTCCTTAGGAGGCCACTTTTAGGCTGAAATTTCCTCTAATGTCAAAATTCCTTTTGAATCACTTGAAACCGATTTTTCAAACAAAAGCTCTGCAAAATTTAAAAAATACACACATTTTTCTTGATTTTTTGGAGTTCAATATTGAAATTGTTGTATCTATGTAATTTTAGATTTCCAAGGTCTGAAATTAGGTCCTATGGTAGCCCTTTGAATCGTATTTCCAATGCCACAAGTCATACCAATATTGGATTCTTCAATAAAGAGTGATTTTGAATCTCCCACGATGACCTGATTATGGACTAGTTCAATAGAGTGAAGTTGTACGGGATGCCACATGTCATTGTTTCAACATTCAGCCCTAAAATTGCTATAGGCTAGACTACAAAACGTATAATTTTATCCACTTTTTAAGGAATTCAAATATGATTCTTGAAATGAAAGTTAAAACAATTTTCCCTATGTTGACTGTTTGAGATGGATTTCTGGAGCCTATAAAAACCATAACTTCCTCGGATCATATCTCTGAAAATGTAGTGAAACAAGATCTGAAATGCATACACAAAGTTCACCAATATATTGGTTCCATGTGGTTGAAATTTCAGCTTTTGAAGCCTCGCAGAAAAAAGTTATAGCGAAACCTGTTATGCGTCATTTTGTTACCATGACATTTGACTGTTCATATGGGTCTATCACCACCTATATCATGTTCCCTTAGAGGTTGAAAACACCAATGTTCCTAAATTAAGTCTTGGAATTGGATAAAAGCTCTGTAAATTCCTTAAAAGTCTACCTGCACAATTTTTCTAGCCTTTCCCTGTGCATGCGATGTTGTTTTGTCCATAAAATGTGGAAACTCCTACACTTTTTTCTACTATTACCTACGCACCCCCATGAAAATAAAATAAAATAAAAAAGTAAATTATAGAAGCCTAGTTGGTCGAATATTCTCCCAACTAGAAGCTCGTAGAGTTGCGATCAGTTCGAGCTTTATCCCTCCACTCATGGAGCTTATCACTTGGTCCATGGAGCTCAAATCCCTTCATGAGAGGAATCCATCCCCCTCTTCATGGAATTGAAACTACCTCCATTTCCCTATAAATTGAGCTCAAGTTTCAAGTTGAAGGGTAGATTCTACACACATGGTAGATTGTAAATGAATTGTTGAAGAGAATTCATAAGAGTGCATACTTTCTACACTAGTGAGTTATTGTTGGGATGAGAATGATCACAACCTTGTGTCTATAAATCCATGCTGGTATTCAGAGAGGAAGGCTTATCAGACTGAAGGATAACAATTTTTCAGGACCCTGGGAGAAATCTGCACGACATCAAAGCATTATGTTGTAAGATTACTCTTTTTTATTCAATATAATACATATGGATCTCTTTTTCTCATTGAGTTGTTCTTATGCTTATTGAAATAACATCAGTACTTAGACTTCCTGATCACTAATTTGGATTAGATTTTCTTGATTATTATATGTTGCAGATACTTTGATTCCTTTGTCTTGTCTTTGATTACAGGTTCTACTTATTAGAGAAACTACTTTGGAGCGATGGGACAAAAGACTACATCGAACGTTTGGATTTTAAGGTAGGGGCATGTCCTCTCTACTTTCTTATAATAATTCTGAAATGCAATTAATCTAGAGAAAAAGGTTTTCAAATGGATGGTTTTTTCTAGCTACTCGTTGAGTACTAGGGAGATCGCTCTTTTCTGCAAGAGAGATTAATCCATGTAGCAAAATGGCGACCATAGTGGGGATCTAGAGATTAGTTTTCTTTATTTATTTTCACTTTGAATTTTAGAGTTTCCTAATTTTGACTTCTCTGAGATGGGTTGGGTAGATAACTCTTAAGAATACCTAAAAAAGAAAGCTGATTATTTATTTTTTCAAACTTTTTTCCTAGCTTGTGCAGTTTTTAGTAGAAAACAGTGCGACAACCTGCGCAAATTTTATTTCAATTCATTGCGCATGCACTTTGTCTTCCACTATAAACTATGCACCCCTGGAAAATTTTTGAAAAAATTAAATTTCTCTTTTTTAGACCCAGATAACCTGATTCTTTATGTTTTCCCTGACCTATCTTAGTTGTCAAATCTTGTGTGAGAATTTCTTTTCAACAACTTTTGCGTTTGTGTGATTTATCATCTTATTTGCATTTTATAAGTGAGATTTTACCCTATTTTATTGTTGCTCCATACCAAAGATACCTTCATTTACCTTAGCTTACTGGTAGGATGATATTGTCCTTTTAAGCCATTATGATTATTGCAAACCTTAAATTTGTGAAAAGATTCATTTTTCATTTGCAAATCTAGAAGAGCTTTTAGCTTACTGAAGCCTGATATAACACCAAATCATTTTTGGATCTTTTAATCTATGCTGAGATAAGTAGAAATTTATTTTAGTCTGATCACAAACTAGGAGGAAACGTCCTCAAACATTCTAGATAGACTTCAAAATTAGATTTTTCTTTGATTTTTAAATTTATCTTTTTAAAGTTTTTTAGAAATTGTTTTCTTTTGGAAATGGTTTGTTTATTGAATTGTAAATCGAGTTCTTCATGAAATCGTCTTCTTTTCAAAAAGGATTTTGTTTATGAATGAAATAATTGGTGCTTTTAAAATTGATAAATCTCTCAATATTTCCCTTAAATAAGATTCATTGAAAATAAAGAGTTGCACTTCTCATTTAGATGCATTTAGAGTATTTTTGAGTCAGGTCACAAACATCATTAAAGTTTCAACTCCATAGCTTTTATCTTAAGCAACAATCAAATTAATACAACGCATTAATAAAATCAATCTAGATATTTTACATTTTCTAGGGCTCATTCCACCAACATAGCTTAAGCTAGTGTTTTGGAGTAGGTTGTAATAGACATTCCAAAACATTTTAAACAAACAAGTAGAATATTGCGGTAGGAAAATCCAATTGTGGCATTTGTGCTCTGGGAAGCTCTTCTTAAAAGAGTCAAGCACGAGATCATGTCGAAACTAGTGAGGTAATCGTACCTATCTCATTAGGAAATATATAATATGTGCACATAATACAAATGATAAACCTCATATTAACCATTGTCAAGGAGTGTGGGGTCACTTGTTGGAAAACCTCAGATTTACCCTATCGAGGAGCCTTCAAGGGAATTGAGCTTGATACTCTTCCCTTACGTGTATATCAGACCATAGACTATTCCCCTACGTACATTTGAAATTTATGTTGGTGACCTTAGTGACCATAATCTTTAGGATTTTTTCAAAAAGTGACGGTGGAGGGGAGGTCCCACTGTACTTGGAAAAGATGTTGGCTAGACTTACTTGGAATTTTCAGAGGGTACTCTTCACTTCGAGATGGCATAAGTGGAGGGACTTGCACCAAACTATTTCATTAAGTAGGTTGTCGGGGTAACTGTTCCAATTGCCAAGATTTCCACATTATAATTCTACGACATTGGATTTCATCACCAACTAGTGTTTTTAGTGTGGAAACATATTGTTTGTGTATGGATTGTAGAAATTTGAATAATTTGCTAAATTATTCTCCGAGATTATCCTGGTCACATACTATTTGAGCTTCATACATAACACATCATCTCTTCTACGCATTAATCATCACATGCGGAAATAAAAACAACAAGCGGTATTGAAAACATTCACATGCGCACATAGAAATTCAACACATATAACACAGTATGTATACCGGGGAAAGCTTACAGCTGAAAACCCCCTAATGTTTGCATATTATAATGAAGAAGAATCACGTAACAATCTCAGTACAATACTCCTCACAAATACTCAGTACTATCTCCAAAAGTTACACACAAACTAGCTCAGTTTTGAACAAGACACGAGTTCAAAACCCCTCCACTGTTTTCCTGCCTCTACTGCGCAATCCAAGATGAGAGAATGGATGGAATGAATTCGAATTCCCTTGGCTTCAACTGCGCAATCCTCATTGGAAATCTCCTCCAATGATTGTGCAAATCTCATGCACACTATAGTCACAACTGATAGTAGACTCCACCCTTTCACCCACCTCTAACACTGGTCTCCACTGAACTGTCCATGCACTGTTGTTAACTGATGTGTTCTTTAGTTGAATAATGAGTTAATAATGAGTGAATTAATTAATAATTAATTCACATAACTCATCTCTAGTGTATTAGCCAGTTAAAATAAATACAACTAGTTCAACTAAGTTAAACCGAACACAACTCCATCAACTGTCTCATCAACTCCACCAAACTCTGCCACATGAGTTCTAACTGAAGTCAACCATGCAATAGCTCAACTAACCCATAGGAAATTTGAATTTCCTTCTGCCAGCTACATGTGCCACATCTGTAGCTCGAACTGAAGTGCTCCAAGAGGAAAAGATAATGTTTATAGTCTAAATATTATTAAGGGTTAATAATATTTGACTGTTCTATTTTTAGCTCGACAGTCTAAAAATAGAAACCGCCCAATGTCTAAAAATAGAGGTCCATATGTTTTTACCAACTCGACCAATCATCCATAAATATCATCCTACAACTCATAGACCATGATCCATATGTCTAAAAATAGACATAGTCTAAAAATAGACTTTTCGACAAAAATCACATGTGTGGTCCCCACCTAGTTTAGGTGATCACTTTCCAACTAGGATCAGGAAAGATGTTTCAGGAGGCCTCCTTCACTGTTTCTTGTTGCCATTTTCAACACTCCCTCTCAACAAGAAAGGACTGTCATTGCATGCGACATGCAACTCCATGCATTCGCCCTGTAACCTTCACAAGCGCCATGCAACTCCATGCATGCGACATGCAACTCCATGCATTCGCCATGCACCCTTTGCATGCACCATGAAAACTCATGCATGCACCATGCAACTCCATGCATGCGCCATGCACCCTTTGCATGCAACATCTTTGAAACTGAATAGGCTCCAAACAACTCAATCAGTCTGATGCATCTATCATCAAATTCTTCGACTTTTGCTGGTACCAACTGCACATGTCATCAGGAACCACTGCGCTGTTGAACTCTTTCACCCATGCACTCTACACTTGCTGTCAAATCTGATCCGCACTCCAGTATCCGACACTGTCACTTTGATCTACCTGCATCAATCCAACTGATATGCCACTGCTGCACTGTGGGCACCTCGTAGCCAGGTTCAACTCATGAGATCCACACCATCTCATGAATCCTGCCCAGAAATCTCCACCTGCGATTACTCATGCATGTCACCCCACCTCTCACCTGGTGGTATAGCTGCATGCACTCCCTCTACCCATGTGGCATGAAATTTCTCTGCATGAGTGGTTTCTTCCACTCCATGATCCTCTTGTGGCTGCTCCACATCCTGAGGTTCACTATCACCTGCATGCAAAACTTGCTCCCTGTCAAGCATCAGTTGCATGTCTTTCTCCTGCTTCCCAACAGTAGGAAGCTCCGTAGACATCCCATATACTTCAAGTCTGTAGAGATTCTTTGCTCGAATCCCAACCTTCTTGACTTGTCCCGTTGCCTTGTGCCAAAGGAAAACTTTTCCTTATCTGAAGACAACTTCATACCCTTTATCCTCTAACATTGCGACTGAGATTAAATTCTTTGTTAGACCTGGTACATTGAATACATCTTGTAAAAGAATGAGTTTACCCGACTCCCTCTGAAAGGTTATGGTACCAATGCCGGTCACATTGTATCGTCCACCATCGCCCAACTCAACATGCATCTGGAGACCTTTCTCCACCAAGTCACTGAAAAGATTTGCATCTCCCCTCATGTGAAAGGAAGCGCCACTATCAAAATACCACCCTGATCCCAATGCACTAGACACCATGCATGCGATCAATGAGAAGTCCAGCTCAAATTGTGAGGCAAGAGCCTCACCGGCTGCAGCTCCAGCAGCCTGCTTGTTCTTCTTCTTCTGTGGACAATTCGTGGCATAATGTCCATGATCGTGACAGTGAAAACACTTCACTTTGGACATGTCACGCTCTTTACCATCCGCACCGGATTGAGAAGCATTCTTCTTGCCCTTCCCATTCCTTTCTTTGGTAGCCAAAGTGAAATATTCTTCATCAGATGCCTTTGATGAAGATCCATCCCTGGTGCTCCGCCTTATCTCCTCTTGCACAAGATCCGACCAAAGTCGCTCCCATCCTGGCAAATTTTCCCGACCATTGACAGAATCCTGATAGGAGTGCCAACTCTTCGAAAGACCAAGGATAGCCAAGCTCACCAGTTCCTCATCATCCACATTGATTCCTACACTCCCAAGCTCATCCCTGCAGTGGACAAACTTTGTCAAGTATACCGGAATAGTGTCATTTTTCTCCATCTTTATTTTCCTGAGTTTATCCTTGAGCGTCAACTTCCTCTAGTCGCTCTTGCTTTGGAATAAATCTGTCAAAGCTTTCCACATCAAGTATGGAGAAGCTTTTCCATGCATGCTGGACACTATGTGATCCTTCACGCCCTCCAACAGAATCCTTCGACACCTTGCTGTCTTCTTTTGCCAAGCCTCAACCAAGGCTGCATCGCTAGGCTTTGGAACTTCAGCATCTATGAACTCCTTCAGCCCATTGTCATCGAGCACCACCTCCATCCTATCTCTCCTTGCAATATAATTTGAGCTGCCTTCAAGAGAATACTCCAATCGCAATCCTTGATAAGACATTTTGACTTCGACACCAAGAAAACATTGCAAATTCGAATTCCAAATTCTGCTGCAAATTCGAATTCCACCAGCTCAAAACTCAACCGCTTTTGATCTGTGAGAACAAAGTATTTCTAGCACAGAGATTGAATGTAGGGGCATTTACTAGATATATCACCTTTCAAAGAAAGGATGGATCCAGAGGCTACCTGGCCCGTTACAGACTCTGTCTACCGAAATAATTGTAATCACTGTAATAGATCTGATGATAAATTCTGCTCTGATACCATGTAGAAATTTGAATAATTTGCTGAATTATTCTCCAAGATTATCCTGGTCACATAATATTTGAGCTTCGTACATAACACATAATCTCTTCTACGCATTAATCATGACATGCGGAAATAAAAACAACAAGCGGTATTGAAAACATTCACATGCGCACATAGAAATTCAACACATATAACACAGTATGTATACCGGGGAAAGCTTACAGCTGAAAACCCCCTACTGTCTGTATATTATAATGAAGAATAATCATGTAACAATCTCAGTACAATACTCCTCACAAGTACTTAGTACTGTCTCCAAAAGTTACACACAAACTAGCTCAGTTTTGAACAAGTCACGGGTTCAAAACTCCTCCACTGTTTGCCTGCCTCTACTGTGCAATCCAAGATGAGAGAAAATGGATGGAATGAATTCAATTCCGGGGTTTAAGCGCATAATCCCTCTGTTCCAACAATCTCCTCCAGTTGTGCAAATCTCATGCACACTATCGTCGACGGCAGAGTAGCCTCCACCCCTTTCACCCACCTCTATTAAGTCTCCCTTCGACCCATTCTTTCCATGCTAACATAATTAACCGATGTGTTATTTAGTTGATTTATGAGTTAATAATTAGTGAATTAATTAATAATTAATTCACACCACTCATCACTAGTGTATTTATCAGTTAGACTAAATACAACTAGTTCAACTAAGTTAAACCGAACACAACTCCACCAACTGTCTCATCAACTCGACCAAACTCTGCCACATGAGTTCTAACTGAAGTCAACCATGCAATAGCTCAAATAACCCATAGGAAATTCGAATTTCCTTCTGTCAGCTGCATGTGCCACATCCAAGCATCAAACTGAAGTGCTCCAAGAGGATAAGATAATGTTTATAGTCTAAATATTATTAAGGGTTAATAATATTTGGCTGTTCTATTTTTAGCCCGGCAGTCTAAAAATAGAAACCGCCCAATGTCTAAAAATAGAGGTCCATCTATTTTTACCAACTCGACCAATCATCCATAAATAGCATCCTGCAACTCATAGACCATGATCCATATGTATAAAAATAGACATAGTCTAAAAATAGACTTTTCGACAAAAATCACATGTGTGGTCCCCACCTAGTTTAGGTGATCACTTTCCAACTAGGATCAGGAAAGATGTTTCAGGAGGCCTCCTTCACTGTTTCTTGTTGCCATTTTCAACATGGATTTCCTCCTATATTTTGTAGGTGTGTGTTCGATTTTATTGTTTCTTTAGCGACCTTAGGTTTATTTTGTTGAAATATTTTTTTATTTCATGTGTTAAACATTAATGCATTATTTCATTAAAACACTGCATAGAATGGAAACCCGGTACACATAAAGTAAATTGAAAATATTAAATGCTGAAAGAGGTCAACCATAATTGAATCCTGATGAATAAGGATTCTTCAATAATTACCATCGATTGAAGTAAATGACTTTCAGACAGAAGAACAACCCGAGATATCTGAACCTGAAACTGAATCCACTTCATCTGAGTCAACTTCAGAATTCATAGCCCAAACCCCTGGTTGTCCTCATTCACCTCGAGTGAAGTTTCGCATCACTGATAACCTTCCTCCTGGCCTCATTAGTATCGAAGAGATTACTGACATAGAAGAAGAGGTTGTACTTCCTTCACGTCAAGAATCTTTAGACCTAAGGCACAATGAATCAATTTACCATTATAGCCCTTTTAAACCAGACCCTTGGTATTCTTAGTTAACCAAATTTATACATAATTCTAGTCTCAATTATTTTCCACTCCGTATTCCTTTTTACTCCATACCTATAGGTAGATATATGCCTTCATAAAACATGTCTAGTGAGTCATCCATTTTTTCTTCATCGCCGGAAACTTTTTGTATGGTGGTCCATCATTTCCTTCAGGATACCAGTCGCTTTCTGGTACTTTCTTAGGAGAAACTTCTTCTCTCGAAAAACTTATACAATCAATTAGTCTTAATGAATCTGATATCGAAACTTTGACAATGGAACAAGTCTACTTCATGTCTGGAAATATTCCTTTACTTGACCCTCAAGGTAGCAATTTACCGCTTGGGGGGGCAACCTCAAGGGCAGTATCCACCTCAAGGAAAATATCCTCCTCAAGGGTAATACTCTGTACCAAGGCCACAACTACTTCAAGGGTATTATTCTATTCCAGGGCCACAAACTCTTCAAGGACAGTACCCTATGCCAGGGAAACAACCTATTCATGGACAACAACCTCCTTTGGGGCCACAGTTTTATCAAGAACAAAAATTATTTCAAGGTGGTCAATATTTTAGTTGAAATAATCCAAAAAATTATCAAAATTATGTTCCAATTCCTCTACCTGTTTATGGTCAACCTTACACACCAAAACCTTTGATGGGAGCTCCTTATCCTAGAGTAAATACAGTGTGGAATCTACCATTCCAATCTGCTGTATCAACTTCTGTTCAACAACCCAGTCATTAGGGGAATTTTGAGGTCTAAAATGGGCCTCCTAAGAAAAATGTACAACCAAAATAAACTTTATAACAACCAATAGGATTCAAGGTGATGATGTCAACCATGGGGGATGATTCACCATTTTTAAGTAAAAGGGTAGAAAGATTAAAAAATAATAAAATAATAAAAATACTTTTTCAACTCGTATTTTCAACTTATCTCCCATAGATTTTACTCAAATTTTGAGCAGGATTACTTGTTGGATGAAAAATTTAATTCCTCATCCAAGGAGTACCCATGTTGCATACTTTCGATGGACCTTGCTACATGAAAAATGAGAAATACATTAAAAAACATAATTGAAATCACGTTTTTCATGTATTTCTCATTTTTCATGTAGCAGGGTCCATCGAAAGTATGCAACATGGGTACTCCTTGGATGAAGAATTAAATTTTGCATCTAATGATTACTCCTGCTCGAAATTTGAGTAAAATTGTTGGGAGATAAGTTGAAAATATGAGTTGAAAAAGTAGTTTTTTCTTTTTTTTCCCTCTAAAATTTGATGATGTAATCAAATCTTATTTTATTATTTCCACTATTATTTTATAATTTCCTTAGGAGGCCCATTTTAGACCTCAAAATTCCCCTAATGACTCCTATCCCTAGAGTTTCCCAAGTCCCTATTGCTACATCCCCTCAAGTAACGACATCAACTGTATCACAACCAGTCCCTCAACTCACTATTCATCAACCTGGACCTACAGTTCAGTCTACTGTTCAAACCTATGCAGGACAACCTAGTACATCTACAATTGCAATGAGCTAACCATATCAAGGGTAGTTTCAATATGGACCCATAGGAAAAAATCCAGTCTACCAAAGTCAACTTTACCCTAGTTATACAGATTAGATACCAGCTCAACCTCAGTTTGGTATGGCTAATCATGGTTATCTCGGAGTTATTCCCATTCAAACCACACAGGCTATTCTGAGCTACCCTAGATATCCTCCTCCCAGTACTGGTATCATTCCTCAAGGTTATTAGTTTTCTCAACAGGACCCTAACCGCCGGTTACCATTCATTGCAACTTTGGACTTGCTAGATTTGTCGCGCCTCACAAACGATCAGATTTATTATCTTTCGTTTTGGCCACCAATGTCGAATAAGTTGCCGAGTGATATTCCTACGTTTGAAGGTAAATCAGGAGAAGACCCCTCAAATCATGTCACGACTTACCACCTTTGGTGCGCATCCAACTCTTTAATCAATGATTCCATTCGATTGAGACTGTTTCAAAGAACATTGATAAGCTTAGCTACAAAGTGGTGTATTGAACTACCACGTGGCTCATTCAACAATTTCAACGTGTTAGCAATAAATTTCTTAACACACTTTAAGTTTCTAATCCGTTATGACAATGGCACGGAACTCTTAACTTCATTAAAACAAAGTACGTCCACATACATTTTGGATCACATACATGAATGGAGACGTAGACGATGTTTAGTGAAAGTTTTCATTATGGATCAAATATTCACAGAGTGGTTTATCAAATCATTACTTCCTAAGGTTACTAAAGATGTAGCTAAGGGAGGTGTTGTTACAGAAGAACACGTCATAGCTCAAGCACAATACTTAGATCTTGTATATACATAGTCCGATACTTTATACGAAAAAAATCATGACTTGTTGCATCCAGGTCAAATAACTGCAACTCCTTATGGTTCTCATTCTGCGGACGGTGTAATTGGTACAATTAGCATTAACAATAGTAAGAAGAATTCATTTAAATCTACTTCTCCCATTATAACTTTACCATATTCACCAAAAGGAGATTCTTCCCTTGAAACTTCTGCCGACATTCATGTTGTAGACTCATCCACAGCTAAATCTAAAACTGGTAATAAGAAGAAAGGAAATAATAAAAATAACTAAACTACATCTCTCAAAGAGAAAACAGAAAAGAACGAACCAACTGATGAAAAACATAAACCTTGTTATCCTTGTCTTATCTGTGACAAGGATCACTATACCAAAGAGTGTCCACATCGGTCCGAGGTCTCCAAGTTTGTCAAAGGTTCACCCACACCCACTGTCTTTAAGGATCCTTTTCCCACTCAAGATAGTAAAATGATAGGATCTTATTCATATTCATTGACATATATTTTAATGATGTCTCAAGTCATGGTTGCGACACGATCTCAAGACTATGGAACTAAAAATCCTGTAAATGGTAAAGAGACAGAAAATTCTTGTCAAACACCAACCATACCTCCTTCAGTTTCTGAACCACTTCAAATCGAGAAACCTAATCCCGATCTAGTGATTAAACCGCCTGCTGAAGGTGTACTTCGAAAGTCATCTTTCAATCCACATGCGAGAGCTGCTAAGAATTACAACATTATTGAAGATTTGGCGATATCCCCTTCAGATATGTCGGCCTTAGAAGTGCTACAATCATGTCCAGCATAGAGGAAATGACTATTATCAGCTATCAGAGATATTGATCCTCAATATTCGAACCTCATGGTCTGTGACCTCAAAAATTTTACACCAAGGCTCCCTCATCAGATGGCTTTTCAAATTCCAGTATTAGTCAAATCCAAACGAGTTTTTCTTACTATAATTGATGAGGGGGAATCTATGTGTATAATGTCGTTAAACTGTTGGAAAAATCTTGGTTCTCCAACACTCAACCAATCAAAGACTATCCTTAGAGCCTTTGATGGAAGAGGATTTCATCCATACATAATACTCTAGGATCTACCTGTATAAGTTAAGGCAAAACTGTTAATCTAGAAGTGGAAGTTTTTGATGCCCCTCTTGATTACAACCTTGTTTTGGGTCATAGTTGGTCTTATGCCATGACTGTTGTCGTTTCATTAGTATTTCGGGTAATCATGTTTCCTCATAAAGGAAATATTGTGAAAATTGATCAGTTATCATACTTTTCATCCGACCCCACTTCTACAGACAACATCCATGATGTTGGAAAAATGGTTATCCCATATGAAGATGATGGTGTAGGATTAGTGAAGGATTCCGCTCTCATGGGAAATTTCTCCATACCTCCACCCAACGTACCGTGAAAAATTTCCAACATCAATATGATCTCATCAAGCACTATACCAATTGATGACACGTGGGTAGTGCCTTCAGAATCGAATTGGATTCTTTCAATGGAGAAATTCCTTTGAGTCCTTTAGAAAAGGAATATGTAGCAGTAAAATTGTATTTTGAAACACTTTCAAATAATCCTGATAAAATTAATGTGATCACCGAAGGATCATATTCTCTATCAAGCTCAACCTTGACATCATTTTTAGATCCCTTTCAACATGTATTCAACACTGATGAAAGTATTCGAGAAATTTTGTCATTGAATTAATTACCCTGGGATGATTTACATCATAGATCTTCATTTTTACCTGATCTTGGTAAGTTTGAAAAAAAAAAGTTGTTTATTTTTACGATTGATTATGTCAAGGAACTACAGAATCCCATATCGATTACACATTCAGATTCTGAGACAAATTTGGGAAATATTTCTACAACAGTTCCTATCGACATATTAGTTAAGAAATTATTGAAAACATTCATATAGGTGCTTCATGTGCGATGGAAGAGATTAGCACATACAAAGCCCTATTTCAAGAATTCCAAATTTTTTTTTCCTGGTCTTACAAAGAGATGCTAGGAATCGATCCTAAGATTGTAATTCGTGAAATTAAGACATACCCAGATGCCAAGCCTATTAGACAAAGATTACGTCAAATACATCTGCAGAAAGCTGCAGCTATCAAAGCTGAAGTTGAGAAGCTATTGCGAGCATGATTTATTTATCCAATTCCATTGAAAGATTAGGTATCTAACATAGTTCCTGTTGCGAAAAAACAAGGAACTATAAGAGTATGTGTCGATTATAGGGACATTAATAAAGCATGCTCAAAATACAATTATCCTACACCCTATATCAACCAAATTATTGATGATTGTGCTGGAAATGAAATATTCTCATTTATGGATGGTTTTTCTGGCTATAATCAAATCAACATACTCCCTTTCGATCAACCAAAAACAACATTTATATGTCCTTGGGGGAAATTTTCTTATTGCAAATTACTGTTCATACTAAGAAATGCTGGTGCAACTTTTCAAAGAGCTATGTCTTATGCTTTTCATGATATCAAACATATTGTACAACCTTATCTGAATGATTTACCTTCTCATTCTTTACACAAAGAAGATCATCCTACACACTTACGAGCTATTTTCATGAGATGTAGGCATTATAAAATTCATTTGAATCTGCACAAATGTGTTTTTTATGTACAATCAGGACAATTACTTGGGTTCATCATTTTGAAATATGACATTCATGTTGATCCCTTGAAGGTTGAGGCCATCATCAACTTACCTCCTCCTTCCAATCTTCGCCAAATCCAAATTTTGCAAGGGAAAGCAAATTTTTTACGTAGGTTTATCCCAAACTATGCTGAGTTAACAAAAAGTTTTACCCGGTTGCTGATACAAAGTGTTCCTTTTATTTGGGATGAGATTGCTGAAAAATATTTTGATGCACTAAAACACGCATTGACCCATGCACCCTTATTGCATCTGCCTTATTACCACCAGGATTACTTTTTATACTTAGCTTCCTTAGATTCCACCATTGGAATGGTCTTGGTTCAAGAGGATGAATCTCACAATGAACATGTGACCTATTATCTAAGTTAGAATCTTAATCCAATGGAAATAAAATATTCGCATGTGGAGAAATTAGCTTTGGCAGCAGTTCAAGTTGTTCAACGATTTCGTCAGTACATACTGTTACATAAAACAACCATGATATCTAATTGCAACCTGGTGATGTATATTTTGACACAAAAAATACTTGGGGGAAAATACTCCAACTGGAGTCATCCTACAATATTTTGATTTGGAATTCGAGAAATCTAAATCAAAGAAATCACTAGTGTTTGTCGAGCTTATGTGTGACTTTTCCAATACTGATACAGAAACCGTGGTAGAGAATCCCATCGCCAATGAATCTCTTTTTATCATTAGTACATTAGACCCATGGTATGGAGATATCATTATATATCTTCAAACCTGAACCTTTCGCCCAGAGATTTCACATTCAGATTGACGGAGAATCCGATATCAATCCCAACAATACAATATTGTTGGCGACACTCTTTACTGTCGTGGTGCGGATTCTATTTTCCGGCGTTGTATAACTCACACAAAGGCTGAAAAGGTTTTAAATGAATGCCACTTTGGAGCGTGTGGTGGTCATATGTCCGGGTTTTCCACAACCCAAAAGATATTGCGCGCTGGTTATTTTTGGCCTTCCTTATTCAAATATTGCATTATTGCAGTCCAAAAATGCCACAACTGCCAAAATTTTGATCGAAAGATGCGTGCACCTCCATATCCTCTTAAACCAATCATTTCTATTGGTCCTTTTGTAGAATGGGTCATTGATTTCATTACATGTAACCCTCACTCGGCCGGGGGGCATGGGTATATTATTCTCTCCGTAGATTATTTTACCAAATGGGCCGAGGCGATGCCTACATTTGCAGTTGACGGAAACACTACAACTACTTTCATATTCAATCATGTGATTTCTTGTTTCAGTGTGCCTCAAGCTATCATCACAGACCATGGGATTCATTTTCAAAATATTATGATGACCGAACTTTCCGATCAACTTGGTCTATGCCATGAAAATTATACTCCGTATCACCCACATGCTAATGGTCAAGTTGAAGCTATCAACAAGGTTTTAACCACCATGATTAAACGGATTATCGGAAATCATAAATCAAATTGGCATACCATGCTTTTTTCGGCACTATGGGTATACTGAACCTCCGCAAAAACTGCTACAGGGTTCACTCATTTTCAACTTTTCTATGGTTTAGAAGTACCCATTGAATGCGAAATACCGTCACTCAAAGTAGCCATTGAGTTGTTACCAGCTACCTCTGAAGAGGAGAAACACTTTCTATACTTAGCACAATTAGATGAGACTCGACGCACTGCTGCATTGGCTGCCGAAGCTCATAAGAAACATGTGAAAGCTCAGTATGATCAAAGTGTAACCCTCATGTTTATTCAGAATGTGACCTAGTTTTAGTATACGATCAAGATAACGATAAACTAGGCGCTGAAAATTCGAACCGATGTGGCATAGTCCCTATATTGTCAACCATATGCTTGAAAAAGGAGCATATGAATTAATTGATTATGATGGGGTCTCTTTAGATAAGCCCATAAATGGTGTTTATTTTAAGAGATATTATGCTTGATTTTAGTGTGAAGATCTCTCTTGTACAATAGTGAATTTTTAGAATAGTGTGTCTCAGATCAGACAAGTATGCCTAGATTAGTTTTGATGTTACTACTATCGCTGCTTATCTTGATTACTCTTGATATTGCAGATGTCGACATACCTTCAAACATACATTGGTTTTGCTAACGGTGCTTGTCGTAGTACACATAATATCTTTTCTGTGGCTTGGGTTATCTATTCACCCACCGATGAGTTAGTTTCTATTCATGGGATATGCTTTGGTCAAAAAATGAACAATTTTGTAGAATATAGCGTAGTCATTGAGTTATTATCTGATGCCATTTTATTTGGTATTCGATGTTTGATCATTAGGTTGGATTCAAAACTCATTGTATTACATTTAAATAGAGTTTATGCAATTAGAAATCCAGTGTTATGAAGATTATTTTTGAAGGTTTGTCTCTTGGAACGACAATTTGATTATATTGAATATCAACATATTTCAAGAAATTTAAACACATTGGCCGATGTATTAGCTAATCGTGTTCTAAATAGACATTTGCAACATTAACAATGTAAACCAAAACAATATTCAATCCATGTTGAACAAGATACTCAGAGAATGAAAGTAGTAATATCATTAGGATAGATAAGTTTGTTTTCAAAAAATATTACATTGTCTATGATCACAAGTACAAACACCTTATGATCTAATAGATACTGATACAAAAAAAAAAAATGTCGATCTACAATGACCATCAACTATCCATGATGATGCTTATGGTAATGGACTATAGCACGTGCCACCTTGCGTAGAAATCTCCTGAAGGGACCTGGAACACCAGTCACGTGTCTATGAAGCCTGAGAGGGATATCATTTGTTTCTGTCTTAGGAATATCAATGGTCAACTGAACTATTGAACCACCCTCGCCACCTGGTGATCCATTAGTGTAACCCATCGCACCATCCGAGGTTCCTAAGGAGTCCCACGATCTATTGGAATTAGTTGAGGAGCGAGAAGAAAAATTCTATCTAAAGCAAATGAAATGAAAATGGTGCCATATCCAAATTTTTTCAACTTCACATTATTTGATCTAGTCAATTGGCCTTTCATATTGGCCAATACTCCTTCGCACCAGTTGAATATGGTTCCTCTGAGACACTCGATTTCTATTTGCATCTATGATTTAGTAGTGACATGAGGAGTTGCACTCCCGCACAATCTAGTCATTATAAATGCTATGACTTTAAGATTCAATCGAAAGATAGTTTTAATATCTATGTTACCATCCTTCAAATCTGCATCATTGCTACAATATTGTTCTTTGTAGTTGGCAGTGGGAAGACCTCCTTGTCTGGCCCCAAATAAGGATATGATTCTCCCTCTCCTAGATAATCCGGTAAGGAAATATATGTCCTCTAGGTTAATCTCGAGCCGGTGGTCACAAATTATGAAGCATTGGTTTTGAACATCCCACATATTTACAAGCCAAATCATCAACTCCACTTGTGCCTTCATCCCTTGGATAGCCCATAATTTGTATAAACCACAATTTTTCAATACACACATGGTTGTATTGTTATCCATGGCTTCATTATCTATGAGATTGTGTTCGTGTCCTCGCCACTCAAACGTGGTTAAACAACCTACAAATAAACAAATTTAGTAGTCAAAACCATTTGGTAGAAAACTTGAACCATTTTTAAAGAGAAATTTGAGTTTTTTTAAATGTTCATGGTGCCTGTGCAAGTTTTGTGTACAGGAAGTGCGGTCGTCTGTATGCGCTCCACGTAGAACCCGTGGTAGCTCGATAATTTTTCCTTTTAAAAATTATCGGGGTCTCCGGTTATCACATGGATTGCTCGCTGACCCCTGAGGGCATATTTTAAAGCATAAAATTCTCATAAAAAATGAAATAAAGACTCAAAATAAAAATGAAATAGATAAACATGTAGCTAAGGATGATGTGGATTACCTGGTTCTAACAATTCGAGAAATGGACAGTTGGTTCTCTCGATATCTACTCTGGAAGTTTTTTGGGTAAAAGCTCTCTATGCACTATTTTTAACACGAAATGTGAAAATGACTTGTGTTAATCCCTTTTTATAGTTTTTAATGAATAAAATATTATTATTTTATTTATTTTTCACTTTAAAAGGTCATTTTTAAATATTTTTACTTTTTGGAAACAGATGTGTAATATTTTGAGTTTTTGTACAAGATACATGATTTTTGGTGAAAATAATTATTTTGACATTGAGTATACTTTTATCACTTTTTCGGGCTCTATAAAATTACAAAAATATGAAACCCTAGAGTCCTCTTTTAAGACCTTTTCAGACTCTCAAAATATGAAAATATCATCGAGTACTTGACTATTTGAACTCGTTAAAGTAAATGAATAGTTGTCATTTCAGTATAAGCTTACCCCTTTTCCAGACTGAATTGACTAATTATGAAAAAGGTATACGTTGACTAATCATGGTCAATAGAGTTCTCTCCTCTATTATTTTATCCTTTTTTGGGCCTAAGAGACTAAATTTATGAAAAATAAAAACCATGGAGTTTGCTTATGTTTTTCTTCCAAGTCCCTAAAAATGAAAAACAATGAGTTTCTCCTATACTGGACTCGTTAAAATTTAACGATGAGTGGGGCAAAAAAACCGATACAAAACGGACAAACCACTCCTTCTTAGGGTTCAATTTTAATACTAATTTGGACTCATCCAAAGGATGAGCTTATATTACAAGAAAATGTTATCCTCCTCAAGCTTATCAAAAATAAAGAGGTACTTGCCAAAAATGGTGGGGGAAAAGAGAGAAAATGAATCCAGTTGCCACATTTTGTTTCAAAAAGTCACATAACACTCTTGAACATGGCACTTTTGTCACATTCATACCTGGGTTGGGAAAATCCTCTAGCCAAATAGTTAATCAAACCAGATTGAAAGTATTCAACCAGTTTCTAGGTATTAGCTTTAGGTAAATTGCTACCAAACCATCTGTAGTGTCATTATGTGTTCAAGACATCAGTTTTAATAAATAATTCATTGCAAACATTTATTTCCATTCGCATTGACCATCTAAATTGGTCATACGGTATTTCTTCAAGAAACTTAGAATCTAATGGTTTCATGTCACTTGGTCTTTTTCTCTGACGGTCTTTCCTATAAACATTAGCTCATCAATACTAGAAATTTGATATAGAATCCTACTCGGTACCTTCAGGATCTGCGTACCATATCAATTGATTTTCTGTGTATACATTGCATGGTTGAATCGTAGACGCTATAGAAATGTTGTTCACAGGTGTTCAACTACAAATCATTCATTCAAACTTCATAGACTGTACAGGAGTACTTTGAGAGCCATTGTAATTATTGATGGTTTCTCTCACACTCGTTAACAGTTCTCATCATTGACCGATAATCAAGTGGTTTCTACCATGTTCGATTTCGACACAATCAATCGCATGGATAGATTCATACTAGTTCGGGAAGTGGAAATCAAGACCCTGGATCTAGTTTCCACCATCCAGGTTGCGAGGATCTTTATTATTCATGATACAGTATACCCCTCATGACAAGTGGCTGTGCCTATACTGTGTCTACTTTTGATGCAATATTGAAACCATATATGTACCAAAAAATTTAGTTAGTTTTGATCTGAGTATGGGAATGCCTACCTCAGTGATGATACATATATGTTTGCATTGAATGTTTTTACAGGTTTTCGACCGGTGTCTCCAATCCAATCCTCGGAATGATAAAGCACTTCACTCTTCAGAATAACCTCAGAATTCACACTTTAGGCGGAAATATGTTACACGTAATTTTGTCAACATGACATTTGACTGTTCATATGGGTCTATCAGCACCTATATCATGTTCTCTTAGAGGTAAAAAACACCGATGTTCCTAAATCAAGTCTTGGAATTGGAGAAAAGCTCTGTAAAACCCTTAAAATTCTACCTACGCGGTTTTTCAAGCATTTCCCTACGTATGCGTTGTTGTTTTGTCCATAAACTGCGACAACTCCTGCAATTTTTTCCACTATTACCTGCGCACCCCTGTGAAAAGCAAATAAAAAAAAAATTTAAATTCTAGAAGCCTAGTGTTATGCGGATAAATCCATATTGCGAACAAGAGCGATCTCCCTAGTATCCTATGGATAGCTAGAAACAAAAATCCATTTGTAAATCATTTTCTCTAGATTATATGCAA
Organism: Pinus albicaulis; assembly: GCA_034641835.2. Classification (NCBI taxonomy): domain Eukaryota; kingdom Viridiplantae; phylum Streptophyta; class Pinopsida; order Pinales; family Pinaceae; genus Pinus; species Pinus albicaulis. Next base: position 1,271,339,231 of record CM076574.1, on the reverse strand, counting down.
TTCAAAATTATTATAAACAAAGAAAGAGGATATGCCCCTACCTTGAAATCCGATGTTCGGTGCAGTATTTTATCCAGTCGCTCCAAAGAGGTTTCTTCAGTAAGTAGAAACTGCAATCAAAGATAGACAAAAGAATTAAAAGCACTTGTAACATATAATAATTGAGAACAGTTAATCTAATTTAGTGATCAAGGAATCTAAGTATTGAATTATTCAAATAGACACAAGAACAACTCAATCAGAAAATGAGATCCATATGTATTAACTTGAATGAAAATATTAACTTTACAACATGATGCCTTGATGTCGTACAAGTTCCTCCCGGGTTTCTGAACAATCGTCCCTCCTTCAGATTGACAAGCCTTTCTCTCTCTCAACTAGGATGAAGTTATGGACATGAGTGTGTAATCGTTCTCATACCAATAATGACTAGTGTAGAGAGTATGCTCTCTTGAGAATTTCTTTAGCAACCAATATGTATGTCTACCCTTGAGACTGAAACATGAGCTCAATCTATAGGGAAATGGAGGTAGTTTCAGTTCCATGAAGAGGGGGATGGATTCCTCTCATGAAGGGATTTAAGCTCCATATACCAAGGGATAAACTCCATGAGCAGAGGGATAAAGCTCGAACTGATCGCACCTCTAGAAGCTTCCAATTGGGAGAATATTCGTCTAGCTGGGCTTCTAGAGGAAAGAGCTATAGAAAAAATATCTGCGGATCCATAGGAAATAGCTAGGAAAAGTGTAGAGTTAGACTTTTTAGGGTTTTAATGAGCTTTTATCCAATTCCAAAACTTGGTTTAGGAACATTAGAGTTTTTTACCTCTAAGGGAGAACAATATAGGTGATGATGAACCTATATAGAGAGTCAAATTTCATGGTGACAAAAAAATGTGTAACAAATTGCCCCCTAAGGTGTGAATTCTGAGATAGTTCTGAAGAGTGAAGTTCTTTATCATTCCACGGATTGGATTGCAAACACACCGGTTGAAAACCTATTAAAACATTAAATGAAAGCATATATATGTATATCATCGCTGAGGTAGGCATTCCCATATTCAGATCAAAACTAACTTAATGTTCTGGTACATAAATGATTTTAAAATTACATCAATAGTAGACACAGTATAGACGCAACCATCTATCATAAGTAGTCTACTGTATCATGAATGATAAAACTCTTCACAGCCTGGATGGTAGAAACTAGATCTAGGGCCTTGATTTCCGCTTCTCGAACTAGTACGATTCTATCCATGTGATTGATTGTGTCGAAGTTGAACATGGTAGAAACCACTTGATTACCAGTCAATGATGTGAACTGTTAACAAGTGTGAGAGAAACCACCAATAGTGACAATGGCTTTGAAAGTACTCAGTACAATCCACGAAGTGTGAATGAATGATTTTCAGTTGAACACTTCACGGAATCATTCGATTAAAGGTAAATGATGCAACCTATTGTCGAAGGCGAGAAATATTCCATTAAGGCATGCAGATCCCAAGGTACTGATAGGATTCTAGATAAACTCTTTATATGATGAGTTGTCGTTGATAGAAAGCGACCCGTCGTAGGAAATCCCATGACACAAAAACATTAGATCAAGTTTTGAAGAAAAATTTTCAAGGACTGACTCAGGGATGGTCAATGCGAATGGAGAAAAATGATTGCAATGAATGGTTTATTTGAACTGTCTCTTGAACACATAATGACACTGCAGATGGTTTGGTAACAATTGACCTAAAGATAATACCCAGAAACTGGCTGAAGACTTTCAATGTGGTTTGATTAACTATTAGACAAAGGATTTTCCCAAACCAGGTACAGGTGTGACAAAAGTGTCATGTTCAAGAGTGTTATACTGCTTTGAAAACAAGGGTGACAACTGGATTCCTTTTATCTTCCCCCCCCACCATTATTGGCAAGTACCTCTTTATTTTTGACAAGCTTGAGGAGGATAACATTTGCTTGTTGTGTAAGCTCATCCTTCGGACGAGTCCAACTTAATATTAAAATCGAACCCTTAGAAGGAGTGTTTCATTCCTGTTTGTAATCGACAGGTCCTTTACTGTTAAATTTTAGCAAGTCCAATATAGGAGAAACTCAGTGTTTTTCAGTTTTAGGGAGTCAGAAGAAAAACATAAGAAAACTCCATGGTTGTACTTTTTTGTAATAATACAGGGAGAACTCTATTGACCATGATTAGTCAACATATACCTTTTTTGTAAATAGTCCATTTCAGTCTAGAAAAGGGGTAAACTTATACTGAAGGGACGATTGTTCATTTCCTTTAACGAGTTCGAATAGTCAAGTACTCGGTGATATTTTCATGTTTAGAGAGTCTGAAAAGGGCTTAAAAGAGAACTCTAGTGTTTCGCTTTTTCATAATTTTCAAGAGCTCGAAAAAGTGATATTTCACATTCAATGGGTAACACAGCTTCTAAATTGTAAACCAGTTGAAAAGGAGTGAATCCTGTAGCAGTTTTTGCTGAGGTTCAGTATGCCCATAGTGCTGAAAAAAGAATGGTATTCCAATTCAATTTTAGAGTTCCTATAATCCGTTTAATCATGGTGGTTAAAACTTTATTAACAACGTTAACCTGAACATTAGCCTGTGGGTAATATGGAGTAGATTTATCATGGCGCAGGCCAAGTTGATCGGAAATTTCGGCCATCGTTATATTTCGAAAATGACTCCCATGGTCTGTGATAATAGCTTGGGGTACTCCGAAATGAGCAATCACATGATTGAATACGAATGTAGCTGCAGTTTTTCCATCTGCTATGAATGTAGGCATCGCCTTAGCCCATTTGGTAAAGTAGTCTACAGTGAGAATAATATACCCATGCCCCCTGGCTGAGTGAGGTTTACATGTAATAAAATCAATGCCCCATTTCGCAAAAGGATCGACAACAATTATTGGGTGAAGAGGAGTTGGAGGCGCATGCATATTTCAATCAAATATTTGGTAGTTGTGGCATTTTCGGACCGCGATAATACAATATTTTAACAGTGATGGCCAAAAATAGCCAGTGCGCAATATCTTTTGGGCCGTGGCATACCTAGACATATGACCACCACACACTCTAGAGTGGAAGTCATTCAAAACCCTTTCAGCCTCTTCGTGAGTTATATAAAGCCGAAAAACAGAATCCACACCACGACGATAAAGTGTGTCTCCAACAATATTGTATTACTGAGATTGATAATGGATTCTCCTTCGATTTGAACGTGAAATCTTGGGGCGAAAGGTTTGGGTTTGAAGATAAATGATGATATCTCCATACCATAGATATAATGTACTGATAAGAAACAAAGATTCATCTGCAATGGGATGCTCTACCACACTTTCCATCTCAGTATTAGGAAAGTCACACATAAGTTATGCAAACACTAGAGATTTCTTTGATTTGGATTTCTCAAATTCCAAATCAAACTCTTGTAGGATAACAATCCATTTAGAGTATTTTCCCTCGAATAATTGTTTTGTCAAAATATATACGTCGGATTGCAATTAGATATCATAGTTGTCTTTTCTAAAAATATGTATTGACGAAATATTTGGGCAGCTTTAACTGCTGCCAAGGCCAATTTATCCACATGCGAATATTTAATTTCGGTTGGATTCAGATTCAGATTTAGATAGTAAACCACATTCTCATTGTGAAATTCATCCTCTTGAACTAAGACCATTCCAATGATGGAATCGAAGGATGCTAGGTATAAAAAGTAGTCCTGGTCGTAATTGGGTCGATGCAGTAACAGTGCATGGGTTAACGCATGTTTTAGAGCATCAAAATATCGATCAACAATCTCATCCCAAATAAAAGGAACATTCTATTTCAACAACTGGGTAAAATCTTTTGTTAACTCAGCATAGTTTGGGATAAATCTATGCATAAAGTTTTCTTTCCCTTGCAAACTTTGGAGTTGGCGAAGTGTGGAAGGAGGAGGTAAATTAATGATGGCCTCAACCTTCGAGGGGTTGACATGAATGCCAGCCTTCGAAACAATGAATCCCAGTAATCGTCCATATTTCACACAAAAAACACATATGTGCGGATTCAAATGAATCTTGTAATGCCTATATATCATAAAAATTTCTCGTAAATGAGTAGGATGATCTTCCCTGTGTAATGAGTGTGCAGTTAAATCATCCAGATAAGGTTGCACAATATGTTTGATGTCATGAAAAGCGTAATACATTGCCCTTTGAAAAGTTGCACCAACATTTTTTAATCCGAAAGGTAGTTTGCAATAAGAAAATGTTCCCCAAGGACATATGAATGTTGTTTTTGGTTGATCAACAGGGAGTATGGTGATTTGATTATATTCGGAAAATCCATCCATAAATGAAAACATTTCATTTCTGGCACAATCATCATTGATTTGGTCAATATAGGGGGTAGGATAATTGTCTTTTGGACATGCTTTATTAATATCCCTATAATCGACACATACTCGTATAGTCCCTTGTTTCTCGGTAACAAGAACTATATTACATACCCAATCTATTAATGGGATTGGATAAATAAATCTTGCTCGCAGTAGTTTTTCAACTTCAGCTTTAATAGCAGCAGCTTCTTGCGGATGTATCGAACGTAATCTTTGTCTAATAGGCTTTGCATCCGTGTATGTCTTTATTTGATTAACGACAATATTTGGAATCTCAATTCCTGGCATCTCTTCATAGGACCAAGAAAATATGTCTTGGAATTCTTGAAATAGGGCTTTAACTGTATTAATTTCATCAATTGTACAAGAAGCACCTATATGAATGTTTTCAACAATTCTAGGTTTAACTGATATGTTAATAGGAATAGTTGTAGAAATGTTTCCCAAATTAATCTCATAATCTGAATTTGTAATCGATATGGGATTATGTGGTTCCTTGACATAATCAATCGTAAAAATAGATTAAAAATAATTTTCAAACCTATCAAGTTCAGGTAAAAACGAAGATCTATGGTGTAGATCATCCCAGGGTAATTCATCTATAGAAAAAAATTCTCCAATACTTTCATCAGTATGAAACACTTGTTGAAAAGGATCGGAAATTGATGCCAAGGTTGAGCTTGATAGTGAAGAAGATTCGTCGGTGATCACATTCATTGGATCAAGATTAGTTGATAGTGTGTTAGAAAACGATTGTACTATGACATATGCCATCTCAAAATAACTCAAAGGCATCTTGCCATTGAAAGAATCCATTTCTGACCCTGAAGACAGTATCCAAATGTAATTGAATGGTATAGTGCTTGATGAAATCATATTGATGTTAGCAATAGTACGCGGTACATTGGGTGGAGGCATAGAAAAAGTTCCCATCAAATTAGATTACTTTACTAAACCTACCCCAACATCTTCATATGGGATAGTCAATTTTCCAACATGTTGGATATTGTCTGTAGAAATAGGGTTGGATGAATAATATGACAACTGATCGATTTTCACAATCTTTCCTTTATGAGGAAACATGATTAACCGAAAGACGGATGAAACGACAACAGTCATGGCATAAGACCAACTTCAACCCAAAAGAAGGTTGTAATCTAGAGGGGCATCAACTACTTCCACATCTAGATTAACAGTTTTTCCTTATACTTCTATAGGTAGATCCTAGAGTGTTCCAAACAGATGGAATCCTCTTCCATCAAAAGCTTTAAGGATTGTCAGAGATTTATTGAGTGCCAGAGAACCAAGATTTTTCAAACAATTTAACAACATTATGCATGTTGATGCCACCTCATCAATTACAGTACGAAAAACTTGTATGTTTTTTTACTAATATTGGAATCTGAAAAGCCATCTGATGAGGAAGTCTTGGTGTAAAATTTTCTAGATCAAAGACCATGAGGCTAGAATCCTGAGGATCTATAGCTTCAATAGCTAATAAAATTAATTCATTTTTGCTGGAAATGATTGTAGCACTTCTAAGGCTGACATTGTTGAAGGGGAAATCATCAAGTCTTCAACAATGTTGTAGTTATGAGCAGCTCTTGCATGTGGATTGAAAGCTGATTTTCGAAGAACCTTTAATAGGCGGTTTAATTACTAGATGGGGATTAGGTTTCTCGATATGAAGTGAATCAGAAACCAAAGGAGATGTAGTTGGTGTTGAATTAGAATTTTCTATCTCTTTAATAGTTACAGTGTTTTTACTTCCATAGTCTCACGATCACGTCACCACCATAACCTCAGACATCATTAAAATATTTATTGATGAATGTGAAGAAGATCCTATCATTTTGCTATCTTGAGTAGGAAAAGGATCCTTCAAGATAGCAGGTGTAGGTGAACCTTTGATGAATTTAGAGACCTTAGACTGATGCAGGCACTCTTTAGTAAAGTGATCCTCATCACAGATAAGAAAAGGATAACGAGGTTTTCGTTTATCATCAGAAGGTTCATTATTTTCGGTTTTATCTTTGGGAGATGAAGTCTGTTTATTTTTATTCTTTCCTTTCTTCTTATTGCCAGTTTTATATTTAGTTGTAGATGAATCTACAACATGAATGTCGGCAGAAGTTTCAAGGGAAGAATATCCTTTCGGTGAATCTGGTAAAGTTATGATAAGAGAAGTAGTTTTTGAAGACTTCTTCTTACTTTTATTTGTGTTAACTAAACCAATTACACTGTCTACAACATGAAACCCTGAAGGATTTGCAGTTATTTGACCAGGACGTGGTAAGTCAGGAATTATTTTGTTTAAATTACCAGACTATGTATATACAAGGTTTAAGTACTGAGCTTGAGCAATGACTTGTTCTTCAGTAACAACTCCTCTCTTAGCCAAATCTTTAGTGATCTTTGGAAGTAATGATTTGATGAACCATTCTTCCAAGATCTGATCTGGAATAAATACTTTCACTAAACGTCTTCTACGTCTCCATTCATGTATGTGATCGGATATGTACTTAGACATAGATTTTTTTAATGAAGTCAATAGTTCCGTGCCATTTTTGTATATGACTGGAAACTGAAAATGTGTTAAGAAAGTTGTTGCTAAAGCATTGAAATTGTTGAATGAGCCACGTGGTAGTTTAATATACCATTTTGTAGCTAAACCTATCTGTGTTCTCTGAAACAGTCGTAATCGAATGGAATCATCAATCAAAGAGTTGGATGCACACCAGAGGTGGTAATTCATGACATGATTTAAAAGGTCCTCTCCTGATTTACCTTCGAACTTAGGAATATCACTAGGAGACTTATTTGGCATTGGCGGCCAATACGGAAGACAATAGATTGAATCATTCGTTAGGCGTGACAAATCAGGTAAATCCAAAGTTGAAATGAATGGAAATCAACGATTAGGGTCCTACTGAGCAAATTGATAACCTTGTGGAACTATACCAGTACAAGGAGGAGGATATCCTAGAATAGCCTGTACATTTGGGATTGGAATACCTCCCAGATAACTAGGATTGATCGGACCATATTGAGGTTGAGCTGGTATCTGATACATGTAACCAGGGTACGGTTGATGCTGGTACACTAGATTTTGAGCTACAGGTCCATATTGATACTGTCCTTGATATGGTTGATAAAAAAACTGAGGTTGCCTTGTTACAATTGTAGTTGTACCATGTTGTTCCATAGGCATTTGAATAGTAGTCTGAACTGTAGGTCCAGGTTGTTGTGCAGAAAATATAGGGTTTTTTTGTGATACTTGAGAGGCTGTAGAAATTCCAGGGATAGGTGTGGTAGCTTGAAAAGAAGTTGGTGCAGCAGTTTGAGTTGGATTTATAGGTGTACTCGGACTAGGTTGTTGAACTGTACTAGGTGCAGATACTTGTGGTATAACTTGAAGCGTAGGTTGGACAGGTTGCTGGATTTGACTATAACCAATTGTCTGACCGGGTTGATTATAAGGTACTTGCATGTTAGGTTGCAAATTTTGTTGAATTTGTGATTGATCCTACACCGTGTTTACTCCAGGATATGGAGGTCCCATTGAAGGTTGTGTTGCATAAGATGGACCATAACCAGGTTGATAATTTGGAACGTATGTTTGATAGTTGGCTGGATAATTCCCACCTCCCTAAAACAATTGTTGTTCCCGGTAGAACTATGGCCCTAAAGGAGGCTGTTGTCCTTGGAAAGACGGTTGCCCTGGCATAGGGTACTGTCCTTGAAGAGGTTGCAGACCCTGAATTGATTACTTCCCTTGAGGTTGATATTGTCCTTGAGGTATGTACTGTCCTTGAGGTTGATATTGTCCTTGAGGTATGTACCGTCCTTGAGGTTGCCGCCTAGGCGGTAAATTACTACCTTGAGGTTTCCCCCCAGGTGGTAAGTTACTACTTTGAAGGTTAGGGTTAGAAATATGTCCAAACATCATGTAAACGTGTTATGCACTCAAATTTTTGGTGTGTGATTCATTTGGACCAGATGATGGTATGTGTTTGTTGGGAGAAGGAGCTTCTCTTGAGAAAGTACCAGAAAGTGACTGGCATCCCGCAGGAACAAAAGGACCACCATACAAATATGATTTTGGTGATGCACAAAACATGGATGAATCACCAGACATGTTTAACGAAGGTCTGTAATTACCTCTTGGTATGGCGTAAAACGGAATTCAGGGTGGTGAATAGTTTAGATCAAAATTGTGTAGAAAGTTTGTTAACTGAGAATACCAAGGATCTTGTTTTAAAGGGTTATAGTAAATCGATTCACTTGGCCTAAGATCTAAATATTCCTGACGTGAAGGAAGAACAACTTCTTCTTCTGTGTCAGTAACTTCTTCAATGCTAATGAGGCCAGGAGGAAGGTTCTCAGTGATGCGAAACTTCAATCTAGGTGAATCAGGACGACCAGGGGTTGGAGTGATGAAATTTGAAGCAGGCTCATATGTAGCAGGTTCAGTTTCTGGTTCAGAAATTTCAGGTTCAGTAGCTGATAATTCGCTAGTTGTGGAAGCAAGTTCAACTAGTTCAGAAATTGTAAGTTTTCTTTGAGAACTCCATGTTGTTTGAGGTTTATCTACTTTGTAATCAGGATGAATACTTACTAATGTTTCCTCGTGTTCATTTGATCCAGTCCTTGATGTTTGTCCTTTCTTAGATTTAATTTTTTTCTAACTGGCTTGGTGTGTACTCAGGGGGTTTCCCCTGCATTCTACGTGATTTTGTAGGTAATTCAGCCACGATTAAATATTTTAACACACGAAATCAAAGAAAATTTCAAAAAAATGTCCTAAAGTATCTAAGGAAACAATCAATTTGATCACACGCCTAAAAAATCTAAGAGATAAATCCACACAAAAATAGTAGATTTCCACACTAAAAACACTAGTTGGTGATGAAATCCAACATCGTAGAATTTTAATGTGGAAATGGCGGTTGGAACAATTACCCTAATGACCTGCTTAATGAAACAGTCTGGTGCAATTATCTCCACTTATACCATCTCGAAGGGAAAATTACCTCTGGAAATTCCAAGTGAGTCTAGTCGATGTCTACTCCAGGTATAGTGGGACCTTCCCTTCACCATCACCTTCAGAAAGAATCCTAAAGTTCATAGCCACTAAGGTCACCAACGGGAAAAAATGTACCTGGGGGAGCAGTCTATGATCCAATATACACACAAGGGCAGAGTAACTAGCTCAATCCCCTTGAAGGCTCCTTGATATAATCCAAGGTTTACCAACAAGTGACCCCAGGCTCCTTGAGAATGGTCTATTCTAGGTTTACCATTTTTAATATGTGCACATCTACTATCTTTCCCAATGATATAGGTATGATTCCCTCACTGGTTTGGACATGATCTCGTGCTTGACACTTTTAAGAAGAGCTTCCCAGAGCACAAATTCTACAATTGGATTTTTCCTACTGCAAGATTGCTACTTGTTTTTTTAAACTGTCTTGGAATGTTAATTACAACCTATTCCAAGACACTAGCCTAAGCTATGTTGGTGGAAAAGAGCCCTAGAAAATGTAAAAATATCTAGATTGATTTTATTAAAGCATTGTTTTTAATTTGGCTATTTCTTAAGACAGAAGGTATGGAAGTGAAAATTCAATGATGTTTTATGACCCGACTCAAAAATAAGCTAAATGCATCTATATGAAATGTGCAATTGTTTTCTTTTCAATGAATTTTATTTAAGGGAAAGATTGAGAGATTTAATAGTTTTCAAAGCATCAATTCTTTCTTCATAAACAAAATCTTTGAAAAGAAGATGATTTATTTGAGAACTCAATTTCATAAAATAATCAATTACTCGTTTGAAATGAAAACCTTTATCAATCAGATCAGAAACTACAAGTTATTTAAAAAATCATTTCCAAAAAGAAAACCATATCTAAAATTCCTGAAAACATAAAATTGAAAACCAAAAGAAGAAACTCTAAGTTTGAACTCTATCTAGAAAGTTTGTGGAAATTTTCTCTTAGTTTCTGATCGAACCAAGAATAATTTCTACTTAACTCGGCAGAAACGAAAACATCCAACAATGGTTTAATGTGAAATTCAGGCCTTAACAAGCTAAAAGCTCTTCTAAATTCACAAATTAAAATGAAATCAATTTTCATAAAAGTAAGGTTTGCAACAAGTTCAATGGTTCAGCAAGAAAACAACATCATATCAATAAGCTAAGGTATATGAAGGTTTCTGATATGGAGCAGTAGGAAAGTAGGGAAAACACTCACTCATAAAATGCAAATCAGATGAAAAATTACACAAATGAAAAAATTGCTGAAAGAAACTCACACATAAGACTTTGATAGTCAAGATTAATTGGGGCACACACAGATAATCTGGTAATCTGGCTCCTAAAAAGAGAATTCTTAATTTTTCAAAAAATTTCCACGAGTCCGCAGGTTCTAATGGAGAACAGCGTGGTACCGCATTGTTCTGACCTAAAAACTGTGGAGGCTACCACACTGTTTTTAAATAAAAACTGCAGATCCCAGAAAAATACAAAAAAAATAAAAATTCAAATTTTCTTTTCAGGGATTTGCAGAAGTTTTCTACCCAACCCAGTTTTAGAGTAATCAAAATTAGAAAACTCTTAAATATTCAAACAGAAAACTAAAAGGAAAACTAAGTTCTTTTCCCCAGCAGAGTCGCCATTTTGTTATGCGTATAAATCCCTCTTGTGGACAAGAGTGATCTCCTTAGTATCCTACGGATAGCTAGAAACAAACATCCATTTGTAAATCATTTTCTCTAGATGATATGCGATTCAGAATTATTATAAAAAAAGAATGTAATATCCCCAAATTGGGATTGCTAGCAAGGCATACCTGAAAAACACATTTTTCAGGAATGGCTACTACATGATTTGAAACCAAGACCTGGATCCCTTATATAAATGTATCTAAGACCTAAATCCAAGAGTAGGCTCAAAATAAATCACTCTAGGTGGGTTAAACAGGTCTCCCACACCTAGTTGTCTTGAGAAAGTGCCCGGTGAAGGGACTGTAGCAACGTATAAAAAAAAAATAGAGAAACATCGTTATTTTTATGAGCCTGAGTACATGAAGATGTAAATAGCCAAAAAATGTATAATATAGCAGCAATTGGATACAATTCCTTGAGGAAAGAGACACTCAAGCAAGGCAATGTAGCCTCAATGGAACATGTACATCAAAGTAGAGAAACACTGCTACACATGAATTTCTGCAGGCTAAAAGGACGCAGTTTAATGGAGAAACTACATCATACTGAATAAAAATAGAAATATATGACAATATATGGCTCAAGAAATGAGGGGGAGCAAGGTATCAACCCCTAGAAACAACAATACAACAATCCTTAGAAGGATTGGCTGAAATATACAAAATTGGTAAAAAAGCCAGAGTTGCTGGGTAGCAGCTGCAACTCAAGAACTGGAAATGAATAGAGAAGGCTGAAGATGATGCAACAGTTGAATAGACCTCCTCCAATGGATCTTCCAAGTGAAAGGTTAATCCTAACACTGAAGATCTGACCCTCCAAACCAATACTGCAACCCTCACTGCAGATACTTAATGAAAATAACGCAGTCAATTAGAGGGACTGTGCTACAGGTGATGAAAAATGGTTGGCCTGATGCCAAATATGATGGGAATCAGCTCAAATTCTCCCTCATTGATCCTCCAAAGGTAAGGAGACTCCATCCTTTGAAAAATAGCTTTGGAAGTGGTGTTGTATAACCTCCACTGCAACACCCTACAACACAACGTTTCCTGCTACAGGAATAACGTTGTAGCTGAAGGAGGATGCTTGGCCTCAAGCCTGAATGTGGAGAAAGTGAAGAGAAGCTCCCTCAAGAGGCCTCTCTTGAAAGGAGAAGGAATTTCTAAATAGGAATGCCTTGTGCTAAGCAGCACTGCAACTTTGCTGAAAAACATGAGAATGCACAAAGTCTAAACAGACAAGAAATCAATAATATTCAACATGAGAAACAATGGTTGCCTTGCCCTCCTTTTAAAAAAGTGAGATCCCTCTCACCATGGGTCCCACTCATTAGGGTTTCCTTAACCAAATAAACCTCTTCCCATTCATACTGCGTTGTTTCTCTAAGTGTCCTCCACCTTCTATCCCAGCGTTGTTGACTTGGTTAAACTTGACCTTGTCCACCTACAAATGATCCTGTTCACACATGTGGGTGTGAAATCCAGCTCCAATGATGATCCCTTTCATACTATGAGGAATTTTACTTAGATTTTTATTTTCATGGGCCTCTTTACCCATTTATTCTTCTCCTAAGTGAAATCAACAAAAATTAATATTCCAATTTGCTGCATGCAAATTTTGGAATATTACAGTCCTCCCTTCGCAAATGTTGCTTGTCCTCAAGAAACTACAAGGATGAAACTGAGAAGTTTCCTCCCTAGGCATGGAGACTGGAAAGTATTGGGAAAACATCTTCCCCAAGTGGATCCTCCATCCCCAAGCAATCATCCATACAAAATGAGTCACCTCCCAACATGGCAACTCTTGAAAATGCTCCTCCACCTTGAGCTCATGCAATGTAGGTGGGATGAAAATATGAACATGGTAGACATAGAAGCCTACCCCATGTTTTCCTCCTCTCCACTTATTATAAGTGTAGAGAAAATGATGATCTTGGGCTGCTAAATAATTGCCCTCAAGTGGTAAGATGAAGACTATATCCCTAAAGATCTCTCCTCCAATGCTATGAATCAAGCTGGCCCAAATCAACCCATGTGTGATGGATAGGAAATCATCACCATATGGCATCCCATCAATCACATGGCCCACCTCAACAAAAGAAAACAATTGTTTGGCTATGGTGGCCATATCTTCTCTCATGCTCCCATCAGAACATGTAATGCAAAAAGTGTGGGAATCCTTTCCCCCAAAGGACACACCCAGCTCATGTGCCTTTCTCCCAATCATGCTCCCAATACAAATAAGATCAATATCAGAAAAAAAAATCATGATCAACAACAAAATGAGTAAAATTTTGTAGTTTTCATGTGGTGCAAGAAGGTACCAACAGCTCTCCAAATAGTGACAGTGCAGTTTTTCAAACTGCTGCTTCAGAAAATTACATGGCAAGTTGTTTTGTGTTACATGGATAATTATGTATGTCATGACATATACTAATAAATAGCAAATGGTTAGGTAAATAAAATGAACATACATGAATGAAAACACTTTCCCAAGGCCATATAAGAGATGGATGTCTCCATCATACAATTTGGCCCAATGTTGACCATGGAGCTCAATGAAAAGCTTGCCCTCTTATGGAGCAATGCACTAAATATGAATGGTAAGAGTATCCAAGTATTGTGTTAGATAATCCATGGATGAAAAAATAGTATTCTTACCATGTGTTGAAAGCAAGATGATGCATATGAATGATTCCTCCATAGTGGTATGACACACTCCCATGAAGAGAAATAAACCATATGCTACAAAATATCACCCTCCTTATACTTGGAAATCCGAGTCAAGAAGACCATAGAAAATAAGATCATACCAATGTAATAGATGTTTCCATAGACTACTCCATCATTCTCGCCTCCTCCTTGTCCACCAAGTGCATCAAATGTGAAGTGATCCCAGGGATACTCCATCAATAAACCCCTGCTCTCAAGTGACAGTGCTATTGGCCCAGGCAAATAAGCTCCTGCCAACTCATAGCTCCATTCTTTGACATGCTCCTTGTCAAAGACATCTCTCATAATTCTGCTACAAATAAGAAGTCCTTCCCAAGGTGGAAGTACCTCTTGATCATATAAGTCCAAGGAGATAATTTCATCTCCCCCTCTTGCAACATCATGCAAAGTGTGAGAGAAAATCTACTCTTGCTCTCCCAAGAACAAGCAAAGCAACAAAATATTTTGCTGCCTCCCCATACTTCCATCATGAAAATCATGTGATGAAGGCATAGTGGATGATATGAATGTCACATCAACACCATGAATCCATACTATTTGATGCTTAATGATGCAAGCATCCTGCCACATCTCCTCCATCCCCATCCCCCTAGGAAGAGGATATGCCAAGTGATGGCCAAATTCCTTCAAGAGGAGCCAGCGCAGCCAAGCCTCCTACTACCCGATATCATAAATTTGCAAGTAGCTCACCAGCTTCTTGCTCTCCATCCACATCCACTCAACCAATTGTGGATGTCTCCTTCCATCCTCCATCTTGTTACTCCTCCCATGAGGGCTACCAACATCCCAAATCAGATCTCTGTCTTTGCACTTCATGGGATTTTGAAATGCAATCTTCTCAAGGATTAATTTGACCCCATAAGGACCCAAATAGGTGGTAGGAAAAAACCTCCCATCATGATGTGTGTGGCTCAAGGAGTGTCCAACACAAACATGAGAGATGTTACCCATCCGAAGATGTCCTCCATCATCTACCTGTTCCTCCTTGGATCCATGAAGATCCAAGTGTGAGAAGGAAAGAAAAACCTTGCACTTCATGATGTGTTGAAGTGTACCTCTAATGAAATCTCTCCATGAGATTTCCCTCTCAATAGTAGTCCTCCAAAACCAATGAGGTCTTGGATTTGCTAAAAGTAGAAGTTTCTCTTTGAGCTGAGAGGAGCTCATTGAGAAAGGGTCATCTAGAAAGGAGAAAGGGTTTCTCACTTCAAGATTTCTACTATCTTTCATCCTTCCCTTCAAGTCTTCAAACCCCAACCTCAAGTGTGATATGCAATCCAACAATGGCTCATGAGGATGATGGTTTATTTCTTCCTTGATTGTTTTCATGTTTCACAGTGCAGTTAAACCTTGTTTCTCTAGGTTAGAAATGTATGTTGATTCTTGGTCATTTAGATATGAGTTTCCACAATCCTCAAAAGAATTTTCTAAAATAGAAAGTGGAACCTCATTCATACCTTGATGGAACTTGGTATCTTTTTGTATGGCTGCAATAGTACTTCCCTCCACTGAAGTGGCTGCCCCATTTGCAAATGTAGAAGGTTTCTCTTCCAAGGCTGTGACATCGCTGGTACAAGTCTCCTCCCATGATGGTGTGGGCTTTCTCTCCTCTGATCTCTTGTTGTCAAAGGCTCTAATAAACCTTTGAGTGAACTCAGAAAAAGAAGTCACTCTTGCATGGATTAAGTGACTGAACCACCAAACATTGGCTTCACCCTCCAGGTGCAGCGTTGCAACTTCCACTGCCTCTCTCTCTACCACTGGATGTAGTAGGAAGAATGCTTCAAGCTTCTTTTCCCAAGATATTGTTGTAGTTGACCCATCAAATGTAGACAATAGGAATCTATTGCCTTTGATTTCTCTTTTGCTGCATGATCTCTTTTCTTCCGTCCACTGGATGAATTGTGGAAAAGCTAGAGTCTCCTTGAAGGCTCTAGGTTTAGATTTGTACTAAAAAAGGTAATTACTTAGAATCTGATGATCCAAGTATCTTTCATGCTTGTCTTCTTCTTCTTCATGAGAATAGGAAGTGCATGGTTCTTCCTCTTCTTCTTTCTCCTCCTCTTTGGAGAGGCTCTTCTTAGTTCTGAAAACTAATGAGAGTAATCTCATCTTCTTCATCATTATGATATTCTATCTTCTTTGGCTGAAACTCACAGGCTGAGCCAAGAAAGCTGCTCTGATACCACTGTAATATCCCCAAATTGGGATTACTAGTAAGGCATGAATGAAAAACGCATTTTTCAGGAATGGCTGCTACAGGATTTGAAAACAAGACCTGGATCCCTTAGATCAATGTATCTAAGACCGAAATCCAAGAGGAGGCTCAAAAGAAATCACTCTAGGTGGGTTAAACAGGTCTCCCACACCTAGTTGTCTTGAGAAAGTGCCCGATGAAGGGACTACAACAACGTATAAACAAGAAATAGAGCAACAACGTTATTTTTATGAGCCTGAGTACATGAAGATGTAAATAGCCAACAAATTTATAATATAGCAGCAATTGGATACAATTCCTTGAGGAAAGAGACACTCAAGCAAGGCAATGCAACCTCAATGGAACATGTACATCAAAGTAGAGAAACACTGCTACACATGAATTTCTGCAGGCTAAAAGGACGTATTTTAATGGAGACACTTCATCATACTGAATAAAAATAGAAATATATGACAATATATGGCTCAAGAAATGAGGGGGAGCAAGGTCTCAACCCCTGGAAACAACAATACAACAATCCTTAGAAGGATTGGCTAAAATATACAAAATTGGTAAAAATGTTGGAGTTGCTGGATAGCAGCTGCAACTCAAGAACAGGAAATGAACATATAAGGCTAAAGATGATGCACCATCTGAATAGACCTCCTCCAAGGGATCTTCCAAGTGAAATTCTAATCCTAACACTAAAGATCTGACTCTCCAAACCAATACTGCAACCCTCACTGCAGATACTCAATGAAAATAACGTAGTCAATGAGAGGGACAATGCTGCAGGTGATGAAAAATGGTTGGCCTGATGCGAAATATGATGGGAATAAGCTCAAATTCTCCCTCACTGATCCTTGAAAGGTAAGGAGACTCCTTCCTCTGAAAAATAGTTCTGGAAGTGGTGTTGTAGAACCTCCACTGCAACACCCTGCAACACAACATTTCTTGCTATAGGAATAACGCTGTAGTTGAAGGAGGATGCTTGGCCTCAAGCTTGAATGTGGAGAAAGTGAAGAGAAGCCCCCTCAAGAGGCCTCTCTTGAAAGGAGATGGAATTCCTAAACAAGAATGCCTTGTGCTAAGCAGCACTGCAACTTTGTTGAACAACAGGAGAATGCACAAAGTCTAAACAGACAAGAAATCAATAATCTTCAACATGAGAAACAATGGCTACCTTGCCCTCATTTTAAACAAGTGAGATCCCTCTCACCATGGGTCCCACTCATTAGGGTTTTCTTACCAAAGAAACCTCTTCCCATTCATACTGCATTGTTTCTCTAAGTGTCCTCCACCTTCTATCCCAATGCTGTTGACTTGGTCAAACTTGACCTTGTCCACCTGCAAATGATCCCGTTCACACATGTGGGTGTGAAATACAACTCCAATGATGATCCCTTTCATAATATGAGGGATTTTACTTATATTTTTATTTACATGGGCCTCTTTACCCATTTATTCTTCTCCTAAGTGAAATCGGCAAAAAATAATATTCCAATTTGCTGCATGCAAATTTTGGAATATTACAAAGAAAGAGGACATGCCCCTACCTTAAAATTTGACGTTCAGTGTATTATTTTATCCAGTCACTCCAAAGATGCTTCTTCAGTAAGTAGAACCTGCAATCAAAGGTAGAAAAAAGAATTAAAAGCACCTGCAACATATAATAATTGAGAATAGTTAATCTAACTTAGTGATCAAGGAATCTAAGTATTGAATTATTCAAATAGACACAAGAACAACTCAATGAGAAAAGTGGATCCATATGTATTATCTTGAATAAAAAGAGTAACTTTACAACCTAATGCCTTGATGTCGTACAAGTTCCTTTCAGGGTTCTGAACAATCGTTCCTCCTTCAGATTGACAAGAATTTCTCTCTCTTAACTAGCATGAAGTTATGGACATGAATGTGTGATAATTCTCATACTAATAATGACTAGTGTAGAGAGTATGCTCTCTTGAAAATTTCTTCAGCAACCAATATGTATGTATACCCTTGAGACTGAAACATGAGCTCAATTTATAGGGAAATGGGGGTAATTTCAGTTCCATGAAGAGGGGGATGGATTCCTCTCATGAAGGCATTTGAGCTCCATATGCCAAGGGATAAACTCCATGAGTGAAGGGATATATCTCCATGAGTGGAGGGATAAAGCTCGAACTTATCGTGCCTCTAGAAGCTTCCAGTTGGGAGAATATTCATCCATTTGGGCTTCTATAACTTATTTTTTCCTTTATTTGACTGTTTACGGGGGCCCATTCATACATTTTTCTTAGGAGGCCCATTTTAGACCTCAAAATTCCCATAATAAGTTATCCCTTGGTCTATGGAGCTCAAATCCCTTCATGAGAGGATTCCCTCCCCCTCTTCATGGAACTGAAACTACCTCCATTTCCCTATAAATTGAGCTCAAGTTTCAGGTTGAAGGGTAGATTCTACACACATGGTAGATTGTAAATGAACTGTTGAAGAGAATTCATAAGAGTGCATAATTTCTACACTAGTGAGTTGTTTTTGGCATGAGAATTATCAAACCCTTGTGTCTATAACTCCATGCTGGTTTTCAGAGAGGAAGGCTTATCAGACTGAAGGAGAAACGATTGTTTAGCATCTCGAGAGAAATCTGTACGACATTGAGGCATCAGGTTGTAAGATTACTCTTTTTTATTCAAGATAGTACATATGGATATCTTTTTCTCATTGAGTTTTTATTATGATTATTGAAATAACATCAATACTTAGACTCCTTGATCACTAAGTTGGATTAGATTTTCTTGATTATTATATGTTGGAGATGCTTTGATCTCTTTGTCTTGCCTTTGATTGCAGGTTCTACTTATTGGAGAAACTACTTTGGAGCGACGGGACAAAAGACTACATCGAACGTTTGGATTTCAAGGTAGGGGCATGTCCTCTCTACTTTCTTATAATAATTCTGAAATGCAATTAATCTAGATAAAAAGGTTTTCAAATGGATGTTTGTTTCTAGCTACTCATTGAGTACTAGGGAGACCACTCTTGTCCACAAGAGAGATTAATCCTTGTAACAAAACCCTAGAATCCAAATATCTGATACGAAATGTTATGAAAACATCTCACAAAATAGAAGAAAAGATAGATCAATGAATTGAAAATCAGTGTATTTTAGGGGGAAGCCTCCTTTATGTATGAATTTACAGGGTAAGTTCCTTAGATGAAAAACCAAAGGTCACCACTCACAAACAGATCACAGATTAATACACCAGTATTTGACGTGGTTAAAACCCTCAAAGAGGAAAATAGTCCATGGCATGAGCCAACGAGACCACTTCAGGAAATTTATTAATGTAAGGAAAGAAAATTTACATAAGATTCTGTCATAAATGGTCACCAGAAAAATGACCCTCCATGCTCTTTAAATAGAGATCATGGACCAATCGGGTGTTAAGTCACGAATCAAATGTTGGTATTACCGAGGAGATAATGGACGGCTGGATCACTACATATCGTGACCATCAGATTATAAGTTACAAAAGTAAATACTAAAGTAACATTTTACCTAACTTTACGTTAGACTAAGTTATACTTAACTATTTCCTGTGTGTTGGAATATCCTAACATCCACCCTTAAGAACAACTTTGGATTGGATTGAAAGATTTATAAAGGTGACACAATAGGATAAGGAAGGAGGAATTAGAGCCTATCCCCTCTTAATGATAAATTTCTTGAACACCAAGCATAGATCTAATTTTGGTAAACTTTCCTTCTATGATATATTTGTAAAGATATCAACAACTTGATCATTAGTTGAACAATAGTGCACTTCAAGAACATGATCATGAATGAGATTTCTAATGAAGTGTATGTGTAGCTCAATATGTTTGTTGAACTAATGTTGAACTAGATCTTCGCATCGTTGAATGACACTCTGATTATCACACCAAAGTGTATTTGGATGTTGTTGATGAAGACCAAATTCAGATAGGATCTGATGAATCCATAGGGCTTCCTTGCTCAATTCAACAACACCATGATACTCTGCTTCTGCCAAAGAAAGAGAGATGGAATTTTTTTTCCTACAAGACCATGTAATAGGTCCTGAACCAAGAGTGAATACATAACCTCCATTATACTTCCAATCATCAAGGTCACTGACCCAATTAGAATTAGTGAAGCCAACCAACATTGGAGATGCTCCCGCACTGTAATGAATCTTGAACTAAACTATACCTCGAACATTTGGAAGTATTATTTTAGCTTCTTTCTGGTGACTTTCATGAGGTTTGTGCATAAACCAAGAAACAAGACCAACAAAAAAGGAAAGGTGGGGATCGGTATGGGTTAGATACAGAATGTTTCCAACAAGTTGATGGTATAAGGTAGCATCAACCTTAGGGGAAGTACAAGTGACTGAAATCCTGACTGCAAACGAAAAGGGAGAAGGGGTTGGCTTACAGTCTTCCATGTGAAAGTGGCATAGAAGATCACATGAATACTTGGACTGAGAAAGGGTAATACCTTCTTTGGATTGAAAGACTTGAAGAGCAAGGAAATAATGCAAGGGTCCTAAGTATGTCATTTCATAATTATTTTTGAGGATAGAATTCACATGGTTTATATGGTTTGGATCACCAACAGTAAGGATAAGATCATCAACATAAAGAATGAGAATGATTAAGGACTTACCCACTTTATTGGTGTAGACAATGTTGTCAAAATGACATCTAGAAAAGCCATTATCTAAGAGAAAGCTATCCAATTTGGCATACCAAGCCCGAGGGGCTTGTTTGAGACCATAGAGAGACTTCTTAAGGCAAAAAAAATTTACATGGATTAATCTCTCTTGTGGACAAGAGCGAACTCCCTAGTACTCCATGGAGTAACTAGAAACGAAGATCCAATTGGAAACCTTTTCCTCTATATTAATTTCATTTCAGAATTATTATAAGAAAGTAGAGAGGACATGCCCCTACCTTGGAATCCAAACATTTGATTTAGTCTTTTTTCCCGTCACTCCAAAGTTGTTTCTCCAATAAGTATAACCTGCAATCAAAGACAAGACAAAGGATCAAATATTTTGCAACATATAATAATCAAGAAAAGCTAATCCAACTTAGTGATCAAGAAGTCTAAGTATTGATGTTATTTCAATAAGAATAAGAACAATTCAATGATAAAAAGAGATCCATATGTATTATCTTGAAAAAAGAGAGTAATCTTACAACCTGATGCCTTTATGTCGTACAGATTTCTCCCAAGGTCTTGAACAATCATTTCTCCTTCAGTTTGTAAGCCTTCCTCTATGAATACCAACATGGAGTTATATACACAATGGTGTGATCAATCTCATGTCAACAACAAATCACTAGTGTAGAAAGTATGCACTCTTATGAATTATCTTCAGTAATTCATTTACAATCTACCCTTCAACCAAAAACTTGAGCTCAGTTTATAGGGAAATGGAGGTAGTTTCAACTCCATGAAGAGGGGGATGGATTCCTCTCATGAAGGGATTTGAGCTCCATGGACTAAGGGATAAGATCCATGAGTGGAGGGATAAAGCTCCAACTGATCGCAACTCTAGAAGCTTCTAGTTGGGAGAATATTCAACCAGCTAGGCTTCTAGAACTTACCTTTTTCATTTATTTTCTTTTCACGGGGGTGCGCAAGTAATAGTGGAAAAAAGTGCGGGAATTGCCACAGTTTATGGACAGAGCAGTAGTGCATGCGCAGGGAAAGGCTAGAAAAACCGCACAAGTAAAATTTTAAGGGTTTTACAGAGCTTTTCTCCAATTCCAAGACTTGATTTAGGAACATTGGTGTTTTTGACCTCTAAGGGAACACGATATAGGTGGTGATAAACCCATATGAACAGTCAAATTTCATGGTGGAAAAATGACATGTAATAGATTTCCCCCTAAAGTTCAAAGTCTGAGGTTATTATGAAGAGTGAAATGGCTTATCATTCTGAGGATTGGATTGGAGACATCGGTCGAAAACCTATAAAAAAATTCAATGCAAATATATATATATATATATATATATATATATATATATATATATATATATATATATCATCGCTGAGGTAGGCATTCCCATACTCAAATAAAAACTAACTAAATGTTATGGTACATATATGGTTTCAATATTACATCAAAAGTAGACACAGTATGGGCGCAACCATCTATCATGAGTAGTCTACTGTATCATGAATAATAAAACTCCTCGCAGCCTGGATTGTGGAAAATAGATCTAGGGTCTTGATTTCTACTTCCTGAACTAGTACAAATATATCCATGCGATTGATTGTGTCGAGGTCGAACATGGTAGAAACCACTTGATTACCAGTCAATGATGTGAACCGTTAACAAGTGTGAGAGAAACAACCAATAATAATAATGGCTCTCAAAGTACTCCAGTACAATATATGAAGTGTAAATGAATGATTTTTAGTCGAACACTCATAGAATCATTCGATTGAAGGTCAACGATGCGACCTATCATCGAAGGCGAGAAACTCGCCATTAGGGCATGTAGATCCCAAGGTACTGATAGGATTCTAGATCAACTTTCTAGATGATGAGATAACGTTGATAGAAAGTGATCCGTCGCAGGAAAGCCTACGACATGAAACCATTAGATCAAGTTTTGAAGAAATAATTTTCAAGGATTGAATTAGGGATGGTCAACGTGAATGAATACAAATGCTTGCAATAAATGGTTTATTTGAGCTCTCTCTTGAACACATAACAACACTGCAGATGGCTTGGTAGCAATTGACCTAAAGCTAATACCCAGAAACTGGATGAAGGCTCTCAATTGGTTTGATTAAATTTTAGACAAAGGATTTCCCAACCCAGTTACAAGTGTGAGAAAGTGTCATGTCCAAGAGTGGCATACTACTTTTAGAAAAGGGTGATAATTGGATTATTTTTCTCTCTTCTCCCCCACCATTACTGGCAAGTAACTTTTTATTTTGGTTAATCTTGAGGAGGATAACATTTTCTTGTTTGTGTAAGCTCATCCTTCAGATGAGTCCATCTTAGTATTAAAATAGAACTGTAAGAAAGAGTGTTTCGGTCCTGTTTGTAATTGACAAGTCATTTCCTGTTAAATTTTAACGAGTCCAGTATAGGAGAAATTTGATTTTTTTTCAGTTTTAGGGAGTTAGAAGAAAAACATAAGTAAAATCCATGGTTTTTCTTTTTCATAAATTTAGTCTCTCAGGCCTGAAAATGGATAAAATAATACAGGAGAGAACTCTATTGACCATGATTAGTCAACATATTCCTTTTTCTTAATTAGTCCATTTTAGTCCGGAAAAGGGGTAAAATTATACTCAAGGGACGACTGTTCATTTACTTTAACGAGTTCGAATAGTTAGGTACTCAACGAAATTTTCATATTTCGATAGTCTGAAAAGGGCTTAAAAGAGGACTTTAGGGTTTCCCTTTTTCGTAATTTTACAGAGCCCAAAAAAAGTGATAAAAGTATACTCAATGTCAAAATAATTTCTTTCACCAAAAAATCTTGTATCCTGCACAAAAACTCAAAATATTACACATATCTGTTTCCAAAAAGTAAAAATATTTAAAAATGACCTTTTAAAGTGAAAAATGAATAAAATAATAATATTTTATTCATTAAAAACTATAAAAGGGATTAAAACAAGTCATTTTCCCATCTTGTGTTCAGAACAATGCATAGAGAGCTTTTGGCCAAAAAACTTCCGGAGCAGTTATTGGGAGAAATGACCATTCATTTCTCGAATCGTTAGAACTAGGTAATCCACATCATCCTTAGCTATATTTTTATCTGTTTCATTTTTTATTTTGAGCCTTTATTTAATTTTTTAGGATAATTTTCTATTTTAAAATACGCCCTTGGGGGTCTGCGGGAAATCCATGTGATAACCGCAAACCCTGACAATTTTTAAAAGGAAAAATTATCGAGATGCTACGGGTTCTGCATGGAGCACATGCGGACGACTGCACTATCTTCACATAAAACCTATGCAAGTGCCATGAAAATTTTAAAAACTCAAATTTCTCTTTAAAAATGGTTCAAGTTTTCTTCCAGATGGTTTTAAATTTTAAATTTGTTGATTTGTAGGTTGTTTAACCATGTTGGAGTGGCGATAATGTGAACACGAGCTCATATATAATGAAGCCATGGATGAAAATGCAACCATGCATGTAATGAATAATTTTGGTTTATATAAATTATGGGCTATCCAAGGGATGAAGGCACAAGTGGAGTTAATGATTTGGCTTGTAAATATGTCGGACGTTCAAGACCAATTCTTCATAATTGGTGACCACCGGCTCGAGATTGAGCTAGAGGACATATATTTACTTACCGGATTGTCTTGGAGAGGGAGGAGCATATCCTTATTTGGGGCCAGACAGGGAGGTATTCCCACTGCTAACTACAAAGAACAATATTTTAGTAATGATGCAGATTTGAGGGAAGGTCGCATAGATATAAAAACTATCTTGCGATTGGATCTTAAAGTCATAGCATTTACAGTGACCAAATTGTGTGGGAGTGCAGCTCCTCATGTGGCTACTAAATCACAGATGCAAAAAACAGTTGAGTGTCTTGGAGGAACCATATTCAATTGGTGCAAAGGAGTATTGGCCAATATGAAAGGCCAATTGACTAGAGAAAAGAATGCGAAGTTGAAAAACTTCGGATATGGCACCATTCTCATGTCATTTGCTTTAGAGAGAATTCCACTTCTTTCTCCTCAGCTGATTCCAGTGGATCGTGGGACTCCTCAGGAACCTTGGATGGTGCGATGGATAGCACTAATGGCTTGCCATGGTGGCGAGGGTGGTTTAGTAGTTCGGTTTACTCCAGCATATTTCTTGTGGCTTAGGAACCAAGTCTTCACCATTGAAGACTTTCCTTATGCAAGAATGGATTACAGGGGTGATCCTGAAACATATTTTCCTCCAGGGGCACAGTGGGAAGAGACAGTTTAGTGAATAATTTAGTGACAAAAATATTTAAATGCATATGTCAGTACACAATGACTAGCAATGCTTCGTCGCTTTGATAGGCGAGAATCAGAGGCCGTAGCACCTCCATAGGACCAGGTAGCAGAGATCCTAGTAGACATGGAGCACAACCTTGAGAGTTTGACCATAGATATTCCTTAGACAAGAATAGATGATATCGCTCTTAGGCTTCAGAGACACGTGACAGGTGTTCCAGGTCCATTTAGGAGAATTCTGCACAAGGTGGCACGCATTATAGTCTATTACCATGATCATCATCACAGATAGTTGATGGTCATTGTAGATCAACATTTTTTTTTTTGTATCAGCAGCTATTAGATCATAAGGTTTTTGAACCTATAATCATAGACGATGTAATATTTTTTGAACACGAACTTATCTATCCTAATGATACTACTACTTTCGTTCTCTGAGTATCTTGTTCAACATGGATTGAATATTGTTTTTTTTACTTTGTTAATGTTGAAAATGTCTATTTAGAACACGATTAGCTAATGCATCAGCCAATGTATTTAAATTTCATGAAATATGTTAATATTCAATATATATTAAAATTGTCGTTCCAAGAGACAAACCTTCAAAAATAATCTTAATAACACTAGATTTCTAATTTCATAAACTTGGTTTAAATTTAATACAATGAGTTGTGAATCCAACCTAATTATCAAAAGTAGAATACTAAATGAAATTGCATCAGATAATAACTCAATGACTGCGCTATATTCTGCAATATTGTTCGTTGTTTGACCAAGGCATATCCCATGAATAGAAACTAACTCATTGGTGGGTTAACAGATAACCCAAGCCGCAGAAGAGATATTCCATGTACTACGATAGGCACCATCAGAAAAACTAATGTATGTTTGAAGAGATGTCGACATCTGCAATATCAAGAGTAGTCAAGATAAGTAGCGATAGTAGTAACAACAAAACTAATCTAGGCACACTTGTCTAATCTAAGGCACACTATTATAAAAGGTAACTATTGTACAAGAGAGATCTTCACATGAAAGTAAGGGATAACATCTCTTAAGATAAAGACAATTCTGGGTTTATATAAAGAGACTTTGTTGTAATAAATTATTTCATAGGCTCCTTTTGCAAGCACATTCTTGACAATATAGGGACCATGCCACATCGATTCAAATTTTCCAGCGCCTAGCTTATCGTTAGCTTGACCATATACTAAAACTAGGTCACCTTCTAAATAAATGAGAGGGTTAACACTTTGATCATACTGAGCTTTCACACATTTCTTATGAGCTTCGATAGCCAATGCAGCGTTGCACCGAGTCTCATCTAATTACGCTAAGTATAGAAAGTGTTTCTCCTCTTTAGAGGTAGCTGGTAACAATTCAATGGCTAATTTGAGTGATAGTATTTCACATTCAATGCGTAACAAAACTTCTAAACCATATACAAGTTGAAAAGGAGTGAACCCTGTAGCAGTTTTTGTAGAGGTTCGGTATGCCCATATTGCCAAAAAAAGCATGGTATGCTAGTTTGATTTATGAGTCACGATAATCCGTTTAATCATGGTGATTAAAACCTTGTTGACGGCTTCAACTTGACCATTAGCCTGTGGGTAATACGTAGTAGAATTATCATGGTGTAGGCCAAGTTGATCAGAAAGTTCAGTCATCATAATATTTCGAAAATGACTCCCATGGTCTGTGATAATAGCTTGAGGCACACCGAAACTAGAAATCACATGATTGAATACGAAAGTAGGTGTAGTTTTGTCGCCAGCCGCGAATGTAGGCATCGCCTCGGCCCATTTGGTAAAGTAATCTATGAAGATAATAATCAAGGAAAATTTTAATTATGGATATTTATCTTAAAGTTTAAAAACTTGGCGAATCTTAGTAGTCCCCAATATGTGAATTGTAAAATTTTCGATATTATTTTTGTAAAAATATTTAGTTTTGTAGTCATTTTATATTAGTATATATAATTTTTTGGCAATTTTTAGGGTAAAATATTTTTATACTACAAAATTTGGGCAAATCAATTTAAAAAAAAATGGGAATTGGCGAATCCTTTTTTTGGAAAAAGAATGGAAAATTAGCCCACCTGTGAATATTAGCCCCTAAAATTTTCCATGAGAATAATATGCCCATGCCCCTCGTTTGATTGAGGGTTACATGTAATGAAATAAATGCCCCATTTTTCAAAAGGACCGACAACAATGATTGGGTGAAGAGGAGCTTGAGGTGCACGCATATTTCGATAAAAAGTTTGGCAGTTGTGGCATTTTCTGACCAAAATAATACAATCTTTGAAAAAGGACGGCCAAAAATAACCAGCACACAATATATTTTGGGTTGTGGCAAACCCAGACATATGACCACCACACACTCCAGAGTGGAAATCATTTAAAACATTTTTAGCCTTTGTGTGAGTTATACAACGTCGAAAAACAGAATCTGCACCACGATGATAAAGAGTGTCGCCAACAATATTGTATTGTTGGGATTGATATTGGATTCTCCATCGATTTGAACGTAAAATCTTTGGGCGAAAGGTTTAGGTTTGAAGATATGTAATGATATCTCCATACCATGGGTCTAAAGTACTGATGAGAAACAAAGATTCATTGACGATGGGACTCTCTACCACGGTTTCTGTCTCAGTATTGGGAAAGTCACACAAAAGCTCAACAAAAACTAGTGATTTATTTGACTTAGATTTCTTGAATTCCAAATCAAAATCTTACACGATGAAAATCCATTTGGAGTATTTTCTCCAAGTAATTGTTTTGTCAAGATATACATCATCATGGTGCAATTAGATATCATGGTTGTTTTAGGTAACAATTTTTAGTGACGAAATCGTTGGACAACTTGAACTGCTGCCAAGGCCAATTTCTCAACATGAGAATATTTGATTTCCATCGGATTGATATTCTAACTTAGATAATAGATCTCATGTTCATTGTGAGATTCATCCTCCTGAAACAAGACCATTGCAATGGCGGAATCAGAGGTAGCTAAGTATAAAAATTAATCATGGTGGTAATTGGGCAGATGCAATAATGGTGCATGGGTCAATGCGTGTTTTAGTGCATCACAAGATTTGTCAGCAATCTCATCCCAAATAAAAGGAATACTTTGTTTCAACAACCGAGTAAAACCTTTGGTTAACTCAACATAGTTCGGGATAAACCTACGTAAAAAAATTTCTTTCCCTTGCAAACTTTGGAGTTGGCGAAGAGTGGAAGGAGGAGGTAAATTGATGATGGCCTCAACCTTCGAAGGGTCGACACGAATGCCATATTTTGGAACAATGAATCCAAGTAATCATCCTGATTGTACACAAAAAACACATTTATGGGATTCAAATGAATTTTTTAATGCCTACATCTCATGAAAATAGCTCGTAAGTGTGTAGGATGATCGTCTCTGCGTAAAGAATGAGTAGGTAAATCATCCAAATAAGGTTGTACAATATCTTTGATATCATGAAAAGCATAAGACAGAGCTCTTTGAAAATTTGCACCAAAATTTTTAGTCCGAAAGGTCATTTTCAATAAAAAATTGTCCCCCAAGGACGTATAAATGTTGTTTTTGGTTGATCCGCAGGGAGTATGTTGATTTGATTATAGCCAGAAAAACCATCCATAAATGAAAATATTTCATTTCTGGTACAACCATCAATAATTTGGTCGATATAGGGTCTAGGATAATTGTCTTTTGGACATTCTTTATTAATGTCCCTATAATCGACGCATACTCTTATATTCCCTTATTTATTCGTAACGAGAACTGTGTTAGATACCCAATATGTTAATGGAATTGGATAGATAAATCTTGCTCGTAATAGCTCCTCAACTTCAACTTTGATAGCTACAACTTTCTGTGGATGTATTGGACGTAATCTTTGTCTAATAGGCTTGGCATCTGGGTATGTCTAAATTTTATGAATTACAATCTTAGGATCGATTCCTGGAATCTCTTCGTAAGACGAGGCAAAAATGTCTCAGAATTCTTGAAATAGGGCTTTGTAAGTGTTAATCTCTTCCATCGTACAAGAAGCACCTATATGACTATTTTCAATAATTCCAGGTTTAACTGATATGTCGATAGGAACAATTGTAGAAATATTTCCCAAATTAGTATCAGAATCCGAATGTGTAATCAATATGGGATTCTGTGGTTCCCTGAAATAATAAATTGTCAAAAATGACAAAAAATCGTTTTCAAACTTATCAACATCAGGTAAAAATGAAGATCTATGATGTAGATCATCCCAGGGTAATTCATCTAATGACAAAATTTCTCTAATAATTTCATCAGTGTTAAATACATGTTGAAAGCGATTTGAAAATGATGTCAAGGTTGAGCTTGATAGAGAAGAGGATTATTCGTTGATCGCATTCATTTGATCAGGAGTAGTTGAAAGTGTGTCAGAATATGATTGTACTGCTACATATTCATTTTCAAAAGGACTCAAAGGCATCTCGCCATTGAAAGAGTCCAATTTTGATTATGAAGGTGTTAGGTTCCCATGATTTGTTATATTGGTGATATCAAATGCAAAAGGTAACATAAGACCAGTATTTGGAGTCCTAGAACCTAGCCTTCATGGACTCAGAGAGGGCTCTCTCTATTTTGTGCAAAGATGTGAACTTGTTTGCTTTTAGGGTTTGTTTGTTTATTTTGGTTGGGTAGATGATCAAGTAGAATAGATAGAGTGGGAAAATATTCAAGTCATTGGGCGATGGATTCAATAAAAATTCATGGAAAGTTCAATAATGAATCAAGGTGCATCACAGGGAAAATCTAGCATGGTCAAATAGATTTTCAAGGTTTGTGTGAAATGAAATGAACATCAAGTTTGTGAAAGTAGGGCAAATGGAACTTAAGAATCCTTTGTCAAATAATTTAAACAAGAAGGGACTTCAACACTATTTAGCATAAAGAATTAATCAATAGATAGGGCACACCAATAACTCTTTGATTCAACTCAAGAAAATAAACATTTCAGACAAACAATCCAATGAAATATAGAAGGCAAGAAACTCATTTAACTTCTCAGTGATTTCACTTTCAAGGTTAGAAAACATTTAAGATAAACATATAACTTTAATCAAGAAGAGGGAACTCCTAAAAATCATTGATCATAGCCATAAAGATCTTCAAAAAAACTATTCAAGCAGGGACAAAGGGTATGATTGAAACATAGCCTCTTTGGCAAAACCTAATTAGTGGTACTTCAAATATAGATCTCAAGAACAATGTTTTAGTGACATCAAACAAGCAGGTCTAACCATAAAACATCTTTGATACCTACTTTATTTAACCATTCATGAGATAAAAAATCTTGGGTGGGTCTATATAGCAACTAAGGATTCTCTAAACTGGCCTAGCAGAGGAAAGCATAGAGGCAGTGAAGAATAAACGTAGCTAAGGTGCCTTTGAAAAACATTTCTTAGTCTAAAACCTTTGTCCTAATGCAATATAGAAGGATGAAACAACATGATACATAAGAAAACATGAACTGAATATAAGCACATCACCATTAAGCAAGCAAGCCTTCTCCATCATCAACCAAGACAAGCCATTCACAAACTCCACAACACCAATTTCTTCTTCAATCTCCAAAAAAACATATATTGCTCTTAAGGGTCATAAAATGCCAACCTTTTATAATAAGGCCCTCATGCTCTATTTATCTAGCAAAGGAGGTAAAAAACCCCAACTAGGGTTTGAAAATTTCAAAATCATCCATAAATGTCATTTATGACTAAGAGACCATGCAAGGCCCAAGGCACAAAATATCTCATGAAATAAATGAAAAAATAACTGCTAGCACCTAAATTTGGAGTGATTTGCCTCAAAAAACACTAAAATGTCTTTTTTCCATCAACGAGTGTGTTTTTTTGACTTTTTGGACAAAAACGCACAGTGAGGTCTGAAAGCGTAGCACCATGCACGAGAGAAGCTAGGTCTACTTGCAACCAAGTTTTGATGACCTTCCCAATGTGGGAATTGGCTCTGTGATGGCCTGTTGGAGATCCTACTGAGTCTACTTTCCAAATATACCATTGGTTTTCTGATTGAGCAACATTAACCTGTCCAAAAGGAAAATTTCCCAAAACTGCTCTAGGCGCAACGCCAACCCTGTAAATGAGGCAGAAAGGTGAAAAATGAGGTGTTTTTTGGCTTTTTGAGGGACCAAAAATGCTTCAAATGCTATGAAAATTGGTGATAATACTGTACGTGAGCTGAGGATTCCAAAAATTCTAAGTTTTCCTCCTGAGGATTCCTGATATGAAAGCATAGTGCCAAGGGTGTTGCGCGTAGAGGCCTCCAAATTTGCAAAAAACCAAAATTTGTCAAAAATTTCCCAAAATTGGTGGATTTCTTGCGTATGGGGTTTGAGAGGCCTGAAGAGAAGATTGAGCCAAGATTCAAAGGTTTTCTTGGTTTTTTGCCTCTTTGAGTGCTTGGATTTTGGCTTGGGCCCTTTTGAGTTTAGCCCCTGCAACTTGGTTTCTCCGGGCATAATGCTTGGTCGCCTTCCTTTGGAGATCAATATCCTTATTGGCTTTCTCCAATTTAGCCTCCAAGTGTATGTTTTCTCTTTCTAGCCAAGGCTCCCGATCATATGCTATCTCTATGGCCAATAGTTCATCTAGAGGGAGCTGCTCTTCCAAGGTTGATTCTTGTTGTCTTTGTTTTGCCAAGGCCTTCTTCAAACCCATGGTTCTTGGTCTCCTCCTAGACTGCCCCTCTTAGTACTCACTTTCCTCATAGGTAACCATGAATTCCTCTAGCTTTACCTATGCCATAATTTCTCTTGCCTCATAAATGGCATTTTTTTCCCCTAGCTGCATGTTCTCCACCTCAAGGGCATCATTCACAGTCTTAGCCCTATTTAGATTTGCTTGGAGGTCTTCAATTAGGGAATTTTTGTTCTAGCTGAGAAAGTTTGAGATCCTTGATTCATTCTCCTCATCACTGTCAATCTAAATGATTTCAAACTCTCTCTCAACCGCATGCTGATCTTCTTCTTCTTCCTTTACCTTTTGTTTGCCTTTGCCAAGCTTCTGAGCTGAGGTGGATGGCATGGTCCCTTACCTTTTAGAGGCAGCAAACACAAGCCTTGGTCCTCTTTGATATGTCAGTGGAAGAGGTTTGATGGTTATCATTTCAGTATCTTGGTCATGGCTGCCATAATTTGTTTCCATGTCTTTTTCTTCATTACCCTAACTGCTGCTTATATCTTTTCCTTCAACATTAGCCTCATTTTTAGCCTCTTCATTCATTTATGTACTTTCATTTTGTTCTTCATTGTAGCTGCTTTCCTCATCATTGTTGTGATCTTCATTTTGACTATTAGCATATTCATTTCCTTCACTATTTTCATGACTGTCATGACTGTTGTCATGACTATCATGACTGTATTCTTCCTTGCTGTCCTGTTCATCACTGATGCTTGCTTCGTTGGTGTCACTAATTTCATCTTCATTTTGGCTGCTCTCTTCATCTTTTCCCTCATCTCTGTCATGACTATGAGCCTCAATATTTTGACTGTCATTAGGGCTCTTAGTCTCACTACTGCCCTTGGGATCATCCTCAGTTTCTTTGTCACTAGCCTCATCTTCATCATTATCCACCTCCATGTCTTCTTCTTCATTGATGACCTCTTCTTCATCACTGCTTAATTCATTTCCACTGTCAGCTTCCTCATTTTCTTCATTGTTATCCTCTACCTCTATTTCCATGTTTTTTGCTTCTTGTTGGCTTGACTCATCATCACCCTCATCTTCATTTTGGTTTGATTCATCTTGGCCCTCTCCTTCACTTGTATTTGATTGCTCATCATGGCCACTTTCTTCTTTGGTTGATGCATTGGGAGAAGATGAGGAAGGGAGGTTCTCTTGAGTAGAGGATACATGTGCATATGATGAGTCATGGTCATTGGGAGGTGATGGAGGAATGGAGGGAGGAGGATGA
Organism: Pinus albicaulis; assembly: GCA_034641835.2. NCBI lineage: Eukaryota > Viridiplantae > Streptophyta > Pinopsida > Pinales > Pinaceae > Pinus > Pinus albicaulis. The sequence continues at coordinate 1,271,306,205 of CM076574.1, read as the reverse complement.
GATGATGAGAGTAAATTTGGCTGATGATGAGGCTATGGGCTTGTGAATATTTCATGAGAAATGAACACCTCCCAAGGTATGCCTTTTTTCTCCAACTGATGTAGCACCACCATCTTGATCAAGGAGTGGTGGAACAAAATCTGCATTTTATGGGAATAACTCCTCCTTTGGACAATAGAAGACATCTTGTCGATACTCCTATACAGGTAGTAGGGAAAATGAAGCATTTTGACCCTGGTGAAATGCATGTGTAGTTTGATATGGTAGGAGTAGAGCCTAGAGTATATCCCCTCACATGTTAAATATTTCGTGATGACCTTCATTAAGGGTGCATACCTCTCCAGCAAGTGTGAGAAAGGGAAAATAGTCTTGTAGCCTTCTTTGTACCTAGGCTTGAGGAAAGGCTCATAGCAGCTCATGTCTATATTTTCTGTCTTGAACCATTTTTCACCAACTTCAGGAAGTCTAGTAGCATGAGAAATGGTATCTGATGAGAGTTCAAAGGTCACCCCTGCCAAGCTTGATTTTTTTTATGTAGGTTAAGAATGAATAACCTTGTGAGCTCTGGGTGATTTTGTATTTGTTGGATCTTTTCACAAAACTAAAAACACCCTACATTCTGAAAGCATGTGAGAATCATGGGAGAGGTAGTAATCTCCACAATGTCTTGGGGTTCAAATCTTTTAATATTCCCGCCCTTGTTATTTTTCCTCATAGGCACTTGGCCTCCTTCACTACTAATACTCCCTTCTTCTCCTGACATGGTGATTAATGCTGCCTTTAAACAACCCTAGACCTTCTTGTGAAACTTGGTAGGAGGAGTGAAATGAAATGATGGTGAAAGGGAGTTCTTGTAAGTGAGTGAGATGGAGGTGTGGGTTTATGATTGATTTCATTTGAGCTTTGATGAAGGGTTATCTTGAAATCACTGCAGTTACCCTAATGGACACCTTCCTTGATTGATAATTTCTTGCTTGGAGGTCAAAAGAGAGTGTTGTCATGAGGACTTAGGGTTTCTAGTCACTAGGTTTTAGTCAATTTACTTTAACCATTAAATCATCAAAACCACTTGGAAAATAAGGATAAGTAGCAACCTACCAAACTTAAACTTCCTTGCAGGTCCTTGGATGCAGCGTGGAGGTGTCATTTCATCATTTTTTGGCCATTTGCAGGTGGAGGAGGGCTTCTGGTCTAGGTGCAGCACCTGAATGTGTTTTTGGGTGTTGGGACTCCTGGGTGCAATGCCTAACCGCGTGCAGGCCTATTGGGCTTTCTGAGCATAGCACCGAGAAAGTTCTGGGCCTATCAGGCCTCATGAGCGCAGCGCTAGGCAAGTTTTTGGGCCTGTCGGGCCTCCTCCTGGGCACAATGTTGCATGATGCCCTGCCTGTCGGGCAATTCTGGGCGAACGGGTAGCGCCCGTCTGAACGCGCAACATAGTGTATTTTACAAAGAAAAAACCCTTAAATGCGTAGTTTTGGGTGCTGTCAGCACAACGCTGGCATGAACGCGTAGCACCGGGTAACCTTACCCAGATTTTGATTGAAACTCAAAAATTTCTCCTTGAAGGATTTTTTACTCTTTTTCATGTGCATAATGAGCTGAGTGATAAACAAAATGGCTCTTTATAGTCTTAGGAAAACAAATTTATCCCTTGTAAACCCACTTTATAATGTTTTCAGTCACTTGGTCACTTTTACTGATTTTTCAATTTGAGCTTTTTCAGTAGGTGGCTTAAAAAACATTCAAGTGATATTTTTCCTTACTAACCATTTTTATTTATTGCTCTTCAGGTTGCTGACATGGTGATATTTTGACCTCTTTTGACCTATTGGTGTCCTTATCACTCTATTTTGTAGATGTTTTGTTTGAGTCACATGTTTTACTATGTTTTGGCCATGCTCATGTCTTCCAATTATTTTCACAACTTCAGGTACTGGCATGGTGGCAGCATCCTTAAAATTTCTCTGTTTTACCTTGGAGATCAAATTGCCTTTTGCTTTGAGAGGGTGATTGAGAAACTTGTTTTCATCCTTCTCATTGATCTATAGGCAGGATAATATCCATTTTTGACAAGTACCACAAGTTTCACAATCATGTATGCTATCTCCTTTGGACACTTTTGATTTGCAGGTGCCATGTCATACTGATTTTTCCCTTCCTGACATTCTTGGAGTTTGACACATTTAGTTATACAACAATAGCAACCTTATGATCAACTTGGCTTTTCATCTTAAAACTCAACCATATGCTTTTATTCCTTTGATCATTGAGTGAAAATGACTGAAAATGAAGGGTTGACCTTCCTTATACTGACACTCTTTGCATTCTTTCCCTTTGAGGCAGTGAAACACTTTACCTTGGAAAACTCTGGGATGAAAAATATGAAAACCCCTTGAAATATCCTTCTGTTTTCACGATGGAGGCTTAACAGCTTCATTTTACCTTCTTAGATCATCTTACCAAAATCCTAGGTTTATGGGTTGTTTGAGAAGAATCATTAGTGTTGTCTTCTAAGTTCTCTATAGCACTTTCAAGTTCATTTATTTCTTTTCAGTTCACCTCACCTTTTTCCCTTTTCCATCTATGACTTCTAAAAATCTTCAATTCATGCTTGGTTGTACTGGTGTGCCTCTTCCATGTGTTTTGCTGTATTGGCTTCTTTGTTTGGCACACTGCTGGCCCAATCAGTCCTAGGAACCCTGATTTTTCTTGAACATAGGCTACTTCCTCCTTATTTGCTGTGTATATCTCTAGTGAGGAGTAGTCTTATTACCTTACCAATTTTGTATTGATAATCACGTTAACACTCCTGCAGAAATGTCAAAATGAACAATTTACTTTTGCAGAACTTGAACTTGATAAGGTGACCTTCCTTGGAGATTTTTTTGATCTATCTTGGAAAAAAAAGTGTTGAAATTCATCCACATTTGATTCATCTTCTTTCATAGGAAAAACAGAGCTCAAAACATCAAGGATAACGCTACAGCCTGTGAAACCCTAGTGACCTAGTGGAAGGCTCTTTTGACTTCATCTTTCACTGAAAGCTTGGCTTGGGGTCTTCAAGTATGAAAACCAGAGTTTTTGAAAAATTGATGTATTGAAGATCCAAAATCCAATGTACTTGATTTATCTAAAGAGCCTATAGAGACATTTTTGAGACCATCAATGCTTGAGTCATTTGGTGAATATGGGAAAGAGTAGGTTTTTTGGCAATCCTAGATGAAAAGTGGAGGGGTTAGGGAAAGGAAAAACAAAGTACTGAGGTTATGTGTGGAAAGACAAGATAAAGATGAGTGGGATGAGCCCATGAAGGGTCTTCTAGGTGTGGTGAGTTGACCATGACATGATAGAATAGTGAAATAGTGAAAAAATTATCTTAAGGATAATGAAATCAGTGAGATTTCTAAAACTCACAATATTCATGAATGTTGTTTTTAGAAATCTAGGACAAGTATTTATTCATATACAAACAGTAAAAAATACTGATGACTAACAATGGCTCCACTTGGGGAGGGTAGCTCCTCTTCAGGAGGTGTCTATAACTTCAGATATCAAATCTCTGAGTTCATGAAGACAATGCCTCATCTATTGGGCATATTTTTCTTCTTTCATTTGCTGATGTTTCTCTTGAAGCTATGATCTCGAAATATGAAAGAAATGTTTGATTCAAAGTCATATCTACCTACCCATCATACATTTGCCTATGATTTTTTCTTCTTGTGGATGCACTTGGACTGGAAAACCCTTGACATTATTTTTCTTTTGAAATCAAAACAATCTATCTACTTCTACCCTTGTTACTTCCAAGAGTTCATATTATGCTAGTGAACTCTTTCGTTCTCTACCTAGATTATTCATCTGTCAAGATTAAGCTATTTGACAGAATTCATTCTCTAATCTACTGACATGAAATTGAAAACATGATTTAAACCAGGATTAAGCTATCTGATTTACCATGGGATGTGGCATTGGTAAAAGCTACACACAGACATTATTTTTGTACAAACAAAACAAGAAAGTATGAGGGTTGTGTTTCATCATTTGTTAGTCATCTCTATCTTTCTCTTTGATTTAGATTTGAGCATTGAGAACCAACATCTTTTCTTCCTAATCAATTCCTATTGACAAGTCAAGCTTAAATGATTTGACAAGCATTATTTCACTAACCTATCAGCAAAAATTCAAAACATGTTCAACCATGATTAGGCTAGATTACTGAACAAGAGTCTATTTTTTAACAAGTAGTGGCATTTAAATTTGCACACTTTCAGTATTACTCTTTTTTGGTTATGGGGTTGTACCTCTTCTTCAAATCTTCCATCATCTTCCTTATTTCTTTGTTTTTGTGTTTTTTGTTTTTATGATCTCTTATCATGCAATGTTATGTACAATGAATGAAAGCTTCAAACTAGGACTCTTGACAAAAATAGTTCTTGAGCATCCTGCCATTGACATGACATCCAAATAACCCTTCTCCATTCATCTCTTGTAAAAAGAAAGCATTATTACCTCTAACTGAATGGATGATAAAAGGACCTTTCCACAAATTCTGAAATTTGCCATGTTTACCTTTGTCCTCTCTCCTAGAATCCCATTTCAGCACTGTGTCTCCAATGTGGAAATTATTGGCTTTGGTTCTTCTGTCAAAGATCTTCTTTATGTTTTCTTGAATTGTTGTGTCCTTTTGTACACTTATTCCCTTGTCTGTTGCAAATGAATGGTTTGGTTCAACCTCCTTTGCATGTCATTTTCTTCTGATTGCACTTCTTGGAGGAACTTCATGATTGGAACTCCTAAAGATGTTGGGAAGACTACATCCATGCCTTACACTAGTTGTTAGGGAGACACACCGATTAACTTCTTGGTGGTTAGTCTATCATCCCATAGTGCATGCACTAGTTTTCCATGCCATGATTTTTGGTTCCGTTCCGGCAACTTCTTGCTAATGTTCACCAGACTTTTGTTGGAGGACTTAGCTAGCCCATTACCTTGAGGGTAATAAGCTATGGAATGCCCCAATGTGATGTGATACTTATAGAAAAATTCAACCATTCTTTTGGATTTAAAGGCAGCAACATTATCTATAATGACCTTTCTAGGACAACCAAATCGGGACAAGATGTTGGTCTCAAGGAATTTGATAATGACTGAGTCGGTATCATTCCTAGAAGGGATGGCCTTTATCCACTTGGTGAAATAATCAGTAGCAGTGAGGATCCACTTGTGTTGGGTAGATGAAGAAGGGTGGATTTCCCCAATGAATTCCAAAACCCATTGTTGAAAAGGAGCTTCAACACTGATGGGATGCAAAGGCAAAGGTAAAAGTTTTCTTTTGCCAACAAAAATTTGGCACTTATGGCAAGTCATAACCATTTTTTAAGTGTCAGGGAAAAGGGTGGGCCAAAAAGTAGCCAGCTCTAAGGATTTTGTTAGCTGTGGTTTTCCAATATAGATGACCTTCACACTCTCCCTAATGTAGCTCATGCATGATTCTATCTGCATCATCTTCAAGAAAACATTTAATCAATATGCCAATAGAATTATTCCAATACAAAGGTCCATCTAAAATGCATAATTTTAAAGCTTTTTGTTTCAAGAATCTGGCTTTTGTCTTGGATAAGGTAGGAGGAGCATTAAGATGAAAAAGTACATATAGAATATCAACATACCAATATGAGTTTAGAAATAATTCTTCAATGTGGGGAGTTGTGAATTCTTCTTGTCCCTCTAATGCATCAACCATATTCATGTCTAGTGCTTGGAAATTTGATTCAACCATGAGTTTTTCAAGTCCTTGTCCTTTAATTAGTTTAGTGGGCCTGATTTCTAAATCACATTCTAAGATAATAGCAATCCACTTACCCCTTTTACCATCAGGGTCCTGATTTAGAATTTCCTTGACAACTGTGTGTGGAACAAAAGCAATGATATGAGAGTGCAAAATGTAGACTCAGAAATCTTTTAATAGTTTGATCAAGGCAAAGGATTATTTCTCCATGATGTTTTATTTTAAGGGAGCATTTCTTAATGCCTTACTGAAAAAGGCTATGGACTGTTCTTGCCCCATCATGTTATTTTTCAACAACATTGCAAAAACAATGTGTTCGGATGCAAATGAGAAAATGTAGAAGTCCTTGGTAAAGTCAGGACTGATTAGAATTGGTGTTTGGGTGAGTGCCTGTTTTACCAGCTCAAAATATTGTTTGGATTCCAAGGTCCACTTAACTCCTATCTCATTTCTGAGCATGTTTGTAATATTCCTCAGGAGTTTAGCAAGGTTGGGGATGAACCTTCTAAGGAAGTTGATCTTTCCAATGAAAGGTTGCGACTCCTTTATGTTTCTAGAATGGTTGATTTGCAATATTCCTTCAATCCTTTTGAGGTTTACTTTGATTCCCTCTTCAGAGATGATGTGGCCTAGGAGCTCACCTTCCTGAAGACCAAATAATGTTTTCTTAGGATTCAAAGATAGGCCATACTTCCTACACTTTTCGAAGACTTTCCTCAAGTGGAATAAGTGTTCTTCATCAGTCTTAGAATACACAGTGATGTCATCAAGGTAAATGACTATGAAGTAACCTATGTCTTCTAAAAAAGATATGTCCATGGCCCTTTTAAAAGTGGCCCCTGCATTCATTAACCCGAAAGGAATTTTAACATACATGAATGTGCCCTAAGGTGTAGTGAAAGCAGTTTTGTGTTGATCACTTGGAAGTACTAGTACCTGATTGTAACCTGAAAAGCCATCAAGCAATGATATTCTCTTAGAACCAACTACCCTTTTCAATAAATGATCCATTTTGGACAAAGGATAGTTATCTTTCAGGGAGGCTTTGTTCAAATTTCTAAAGTCAATGCAAAGCCTAAGCTCCCCAGTCTTCTTCCTAACTGACACAAGGTTCGAAACCCATTCCGAGTACCTAAGAGGGACTATGATCCCAACATCATACATATTTTTAATCTCTTTCTCAACTAAAGCTACTAGGACGAGGTTTATTCTTCTAAATTTTTGTTTGAATGGTTTCTGATTTTCCTTGGGAGGAATTCTATGTTGAATAATGCTTGTGTCATAGGACTTCAAGTCCTCATACCCCCATGCAAACACATATTTAAACTCTTTAAAAAGCTCAATATTTATGTTTTATGTGAGGAGGAAGGGTTTTGAACAACTTGATCATTTTAGGTTTATTTATGTTGCCGATGTTATATTCTTCTACATTAGTCTCAGTAGTTTCCATCTTTGGATTTCTAGCCACATCATTAAAATCACACAACTCCTCTAATGGTGTAAGGCCCCTTGCTAATGTATCATCTTTACATTGTAAAACCTCAAGGTCCTTTTGATCTAGATTTCAAACAATTTTGCCTCATAAGGATTTTCAAGCATATTTATATCAATAGTAGAGGACAACTCTGTTTTGTGGGCTTGTTTTTCATCAAAATAATATTCTTCATGCCCTAAGCTTGTTTCCGGTATTGCAAATTAATTCTTAGATTTCAAAAACTCATCAATTTGTTTATCTCCCTCAAACACCTGGAAATAGTATATGTTGTCAGGTATTGTAGGCCGGTTGTTTACTTTGACAATTTATTTTTCATTTGCATGGGGTATTTGGCAATTGTTGGCAACAAAGGCAAGCTCATTGGCAAGGTTGTTTTGAGCTCTATGAATGAAAGTGAGTTCATATTTTTCAAAGGTTTTTAGGAGGTCTAGGGTAGCATACCTATACTCTCTTAGTCTAGGATTCTTGGCTGAATACTCCCCTTTGATTTGCCTAATGACCAACTTTGAATCTCCTTGGACCAAGATCTTCTTAGCTCCTATGTTTTTTAGCAAATGCAAACCAAGGAGGATAGCCTCGTATTCTGCAATGTTGTTAGTGCATTGAAAATCTAGTTTTTAGGAATGGCCTTCATTTGTGTTATGTATCCAGATACTAGCTCATGAACCAAATTTGCCACAAGAGCCATCAAAGCTCATGTTCCAAAGTGTTTCCAGTTCACATTTGCCATTATGTTGTTGTTAAGGGATGCTAGAGTTTTGGTTATTGAGTTCTTCATTCGGTGTTTGGTTTGATTGTTTGGGTATGTCTAGATTTGTCTCAATTTCATTTACTTGTTCACTGATGTTATCTTCGTTATACAAGATAAATGAGTCAAGGTCCGAATGAATGGAATAAATAGGGGTGTTGTCATCAGTTAAGTTTAGAGTGTTAGAATAATTCCCTATGTTCAAAACGCTCAAAACTTGGGACCTGTACATATCTTGGGTTATCAGTTCAGTGAGAGGTATGGTTATCTTAATTTTAGAAATTTCTCCCTCGAAGCTGAAAGGTACTTGTGTTTTGGGCATATTTACATCAATTTTATCAGCCATAATTTTTTCTTCAAGTTTGGTTTGTTGATTTTGTTTTGGGACTTTGGACAAAAGAGTTTTCTAAGGGCCACTAGTAGAGGCACTAGGGTAGCTTGTGTCACTAGTTGGTTGACTAGTTTTGTCTCTGTTTCGATCAGTTTTCATAGCCATGGTGTTGGTACCGTCTGCTTTCCTCTTAGGAGTATTTTCAGGTGTCTTCCTAATAGCAATGTCTACTTTGTTTTTATTTGAGATTTCTTAGTTCTTTTTGCTCCTAAGGTCATATTGCCTATGGAAATCCATTATCGAATTTTCAAATCCTAATTGGTGGTCTTCAGAATCCTCATAGTTTGTTTCAGTTTGATCTGAGGAAAAGAAACCTTGTTCTTCTTCAGTGAGAAAAAAATCACCCTCATTATTAGAACCTCTCAAGTTTACATGGTTTTCTTTAGGTTCTTTAGACTCTCTTCCCTCTTCATCTACATAATTGTCTTGGAAAGGGGGCCTGATTTGTTGCTCATTGTCTCTTGGTCTTTTTTGGGGAGGGTCTCTTCTGAAGTTTGAATTCCTATTTCTGTTTTGTGGATTTTCTTGGTTTCCCCTCAGAGGTGTTATTTCACTCAAGTTTATCCTTTCCATAATTATTTCCATTACCCTCACTAAATTATCAATTTTGGCATCAGATGAGGAGGTTGAGGCCATAGTTTCATCTTTGTAGGTGACTCTCTTTTATGATCTCATCCTAGCCCTTTTTTCAATCAAGTTGGCCTCTACACTCACAGCTCCCCTTTTCATGTCTTCTAAAGTTAGGGGATATTTCTCTCTTAATTGATAGGCCATGTCTAGATCAAAACCTTCCGGAAATTTTGCTAAAGCTAAGCCTTGTGGGGGTTTCATGTTTGGTGGGAGGGCATTATAAACACTATTGAACCTGGTACAATAGTCTTGGACACTTTGTAGAAATTTATTAATACTAATAGTATTACCAGATTCTCCTGATCTAAAAAATTAATCTTATGTTAAATAAAAAATCCTTCCACTTAATCTTTGCAGAAATTAAATCGCAAATTGAAAACACATGTGAAGAAAATCAATCGCACATAAACACAGTTGTTTAATGGGAAATCTTAAAGCTAAAACCCCAACTATCATATATTATGTATATCAATGGATCGTGTAATAATCTCATACAAAGCTTAGTACATCAAGCTCTCAGTACAATCAACAATCATTACACAATGTCATGCAGAAATTTGCATATCTATGCACCAATTTCTTGCCTCCTCACAGTCTGCCTCCACTGCACAATCCCTGCTGAAGAAGACCCATAAATGAATTCGAATTGGCCTTGCCTTGACTGAGAAATCCTCACTGACATCTCCAATGTGTGTCAGATGCATTGAATTCATCACCATAGTCCCAATAGATAGTCCCTCTCACCCTTTCACCTATCTCTCCACTGGGTCTCCAATGGAACTGACATGCAAGGAGTTAACTGCTGTATTTGTTTAGTTGTTAGTGATTTATTAGTTGTGAATTAATTTACTAATTAATTCACTAAACTCTCACTAGTGTATCTTTCAGTTAGAATAGATACAAATATCTCAACTGAGTTTAACTCACTTAACTGAGTCAAACTAAATAACAACTCCCATAACTACTATTCCAACTCTGTCACAACTTTTTCACTTTAGTTCTAATTGAGTCCTACATGCATGAGCCACCAATAACCCTAGGAATTATGTAATTCCTTCAACCCACTGATTTGCCAAATATTTTCACTGAAATAAAGTGCTCTAAGAGAATAAGTTGATATTTATTGTCAGATTATTATTAAGGGCTAATAATAATCGACATGCATCTATATTTAGATTAACGATCTATAAATAGACTTCGCCCAATATTCTAAAAATATAATTTCATCTATTTTTCACATTTGACCAACCTTCTACAAATAACATCCTCCAACTTATAGAATATGCTCACCATGTCTAAAAATATACATACACCTAAAAATAGCTTGCGGGCCCCACTTAGTGAAGGTGTTTACTTTTCACTAAGCTTATCATCTTGTTGAATCTCAACACTCCCTCTCAACAAGATAGAGATTATCCTTCACCCTGATCCTTCCTCTATGGTATTCAAATTTTCTCTTGCTGAGCGCCTTCGTCAGAATATCTGCATCCTGATCTTCCCTAGGAATGTACTGAAGAAACATGATCTTCCGCTGCACACAATCTCTGATATGATGATACCAGATATCAATATGTTTAGATCTGTCATGAAACATAGGATTAATCGAGAGTTTAATGCAACTCTGATTATCAAAATGTATCACTATAGGATCTAAATGAGAACCGAAAAAATCGACTAGGATCTTCCTCATCCAGATAGCCTCACATGCAGCTTGACTTGCTGCCATGTATTCTGCTTCCGCTGAATTGATTGCCAGAGATCTTTGTTTCCTGCTATACCAAGAAAATGATGTAGATCTGATACTGAAAACCCCTCCTGATGTGCTCTTTCTGTCTGTTGGGCTACCTGCCCAATCTGCATCCGTGAATCCATGCAACTTCACCTCATCTATCTTTCTGTACCATAAACCATACTCAGATGTGCCCCTGAGATATCTCAGGACATGCTTTCCTGCCTTCCAAAAGAGCTTGGTAGGCTTAACCATTGCTTGAATAAGCTGGTTCACCGCATAACATATGTCTGGTCTTGTATTAACTAAATACATGAGTGGACCCACCAACTGTTGATAGACAGTAGCATCCACTACCTATGCCAATGTAGCATCCTCTTTCCTTGAATTTCCTGGAAGAGGAGTATCCATGGGCTTGCAGTCCTCCATGTGAAACTTACCAAGTATCTCCTAAGCATACTTTCCTTGAGACACGAACAGTTCACCTTCTCGATGCCATATTTTCAATCCAAGAAAATAATGAAGGAGGCCCAAATCCTTTATCTCAAACTCCTTTGCAAGATCTGACTTGCATGAGTGTATCAACTTCTCATCACCCATTAGTATTAAATCATTAACATAAAGAACAATGATTAAAATCTTATGCTCCAACATAATTTGGTACAGGTTTGCATCCGCCTCACTCTTGGTGAAGCAAAGTCCGGTGAAATAGCTGTCGATCTGTGTGTACCAAGCACGTGATGCTTGCTTCAACCCATACAATGCTCTTTTGAGTCTGCACACATTTGAATCACTACTGAAGATCTCAAATCCTTAAAGCTACTCAATGTACACTTCTTCCTCAATGATCCCATTAAGGAATGCAGTCTTCACATCCATCTGATGATTGTGACAACCCATCTGTGTTGAGAGAGCAAGGATGGTCCTTATGGAAGAATACCATGCGACAGGTGAAAATGTTTCTTCATAATCAATCCCCTCAATATGTGAGAAGCCCTGGGCAACAAATCTTTCCTTATACTTCTCAACACTCCCATCAACAACTTGTTTTACCTTGTAGATCCATCTTTAACCTACCATTGATTTACCAACCGACCTTGGAACAATCTTCCAAGCATTGTTTCTGACAATGGAGTCATACTCCTCCACCATGGCATCTACCCATGTGGGTTCCTAAACTACTTCTTCAAAAGAAGATGGCTTTGTCATGATACACTTGCTCATAAGAGCCATGTATCTAGTAAATTGGTTAGGTGATTGTCTTTGTCTGCGTTGTGATGTAGGGACTCCTACATTCTGTGCCGCATCAAGCTTCACTCTCTCAGCTTCTGTGGTACGCTTTCTACCTGTTCTAATGTTTGGTTCTGCATGAGTGGACTCCTCCACTCCATGAATATCCTCTTGTGGCTAATCCACATCTAGAGGATCATCTTTGGGAATAAGAAGTTCCTCCTCTGCATGCAAGTGTAGTTCCCTCTCAAGTGAAAAATTCATGGCTTTCACCTCATTGAATTTTATATCCCATCGCACCACAATCATTTGACTATTTGGAAAATACACACAATAATTATGGGGTGTTTCTGTGTACCCCAAAAATATCCCAACTTCTATTGTCGGCTCCGGCTTCTTCCTAGCATCCTTTTTCACATGAATGTAAACATATGAGCCAAAAATCTTCAAATGAGAAATATCAGGCTTCTTACCAGTAAAATATTTTTCAGGTGTACTCATGCCAAGTACTCTATGAGGACAGTAGTTTTGCACATAAACCGTAGTGTTGCATGCTTCCGCCCACAAGTGCATCGGTAGGCCCTGGTCATGTAACATAGCTCGTGCAACACCCATGATCATTCTTTTCTTCCTCTCCGCGACCCCATTCTGCTATGGGTTATGAGGCGCTATCATTTCTCTTCGAATTCCTTCTTTGCTAAAAAAATATTTGAATTTGTTCGAGATATATTCACCACCATTATCACCCCGCAAAGCCTTCACTTAATTCCTCGACTCCTTCTCCACCAATGCTTTAAACTCAGAGAACTTTGAGAATGTTTCACTCTTCTTCTGCATGAAGAAGATCCAACATCTATGAGAATAGCCATAAAAAAAATAACATAATACCTATGTTTTGTTGTTGAAGCAATCGAGAAAGGTCCACACACATTTGTGTGAATTCTCTCCAGGATCACCGAAGCACGGTTCTCCTTCCCATGAAATATGGTCTTCAAAAACTTACCCATAGTACATCCCTTGTACTGATCTGACTATGCAAGAGTACCCTTGGGAATTCCAGTAGAAATCTACTGCAAAATATTCAAGGCTTCATGGTGAATATGGCCCAATATCCTGTGCCATAATTCACCCTCATCCTAGCTCACCACTTCTTCTGCTTTGCCCATCATTGCAGCACAACCATCTACCTCTAGCTTGTAGATATTCTTTACTCGAATCCCTATCATCTTGGTTTGACCCATTGTTTTATGTTGTAGGAAGGCTTTTCCTTTGCTGAAAAAAATGTCATAACCTCTGTCCTCCAACATAGCAACCGAGACCAAGTTCTTCTTCAGACCTGGAACATGCATAACATATTTCAATAGAAATGGTTTAATTGCTTCCCTCACAAAGGTAATGGTTCCAATGCCAGTCGCACTATATCAACCATCGTCACCCATCTCTATATGAATTTGGAGATCCTTCTCCTCCAAGTCACTAAACAACTCCTTGTCTCCCGTCATATGGAAGGAAGCACCACTATCAAGATACCACACTGATCCCATTGTGCTTGAAACCAAGCATGTGATGAAAGAGAAATAAAGTTCAAATTTTGGGGCTAAGGCCTCACCCGCTGTAGATCCAACAACCTTCTTGTTCTTCTTTTTCTGTGGGCAGTTAGTGGTGAGATGCCCATGTTCGTGACAGTGAAAACACTTCACCTTGGAAAAATCCAGCTTCTCGCCTTTAGCCTCAGATTTTGGATGAGATTTCTTCCACTTCCCTTTCCCTTCTTTGGCAGCCAAAGTGAAATTATCTTCATCATCATTCTTTGATGAAGAGCCATCCCTGGTATTCTGCCTTATCTCCTCCTGCACAAGATTTGACCAAAGTCACTCCTAATCTGGTAGTTTCTCCCGTGCATTGACAGAGTCTTCATAGCTATGCCAACTCTTCGGAAGCCCAAGGAGAGCCAAGCTCACCAAGTCATCATCCACAACTGTAATTCCCACACTTCCTAGCTCATCCCTACATTGGAAAAACTTTGTGAGACATTTTGGAATACTGTCGCCCTTCTCCATTTTGATTTTTCTGAGGTTATCTTTCAGCGCAAACTTCCTATGGTTGCTCCTGCTTTGGAAAAGATCTATAAAATCCTTCCAAATTACAAATGGAGAGGATTTCCCATGAAGGCTTGACACAATATGGTCTTTTACACCTTCTGTTAGTGTCGATATCTTCATCCCTCTGTCAGTAATCAAATTTTCTTGTTGCATTGCATATTAGGTGTCTCACTCAGTAAGCTGCATTCCATTAGGAGCATGGATCATTTGATGGTAGTGGCTTGTTGGTCATGTCCCTCATGTCCTTTACCTGCTGGCCTATTTCTGTTTATTAAGATCATTCGCAGTCACTTTTGTCTTATAGTTTGCAAAGAGTCATTTTTAGGGTTTTAGTGTCATTAGGTCTAGGGTTTCATTAATAAGGTTTTCAAAATCCCCAATAATGGTCAGCAGGCACATGAGGAGTTTGAAATAAGGATTCAGTACTAAAAATTTCATCATCATATGCTTAATAATGTATTTTTCTTCAAAACTCTGTTTTGAAGAAAAATAGGGTATTTCAAATTTTTATGTATAAATGTAATGTAATATCAAGTTTTCTTAGTTGTAATAATATTTTCACTGGCAACCCTGGTCACCTTTTTCAAGCTCCAGCCAATCCATTCCCTACAGGACAAACATAAAGCACATCATTCAGTCAAAAAGCCAAAATGAAGCAAAACAGAGTTTTGAAAAGTGTCAAAGTCTGAAACATTAAAAAGTGGGTTTTTTTGAAATGAAAAATTAAAGATCCTTGGTATATAAATCATTTTCATGTTTCAAAAGCTCATTTTTATGCCAAGAGGACAGAGTGAGCCAAGGAGAAATCATGAAGAGTGAAGGAAGCAATTTGAAGGGGAAATTGTGCAAGTTCAATTGCGCGACGCATTGGCTGGGCGACGTGACGCATTGGACGGGCGCGACACATTGGGTCGGCCCCCATTGTATTGAAATTACTCCTGCACGGTGCATAGGAGTTACACAGCGCGTTCGGTTGGTTGCGCGATGCATACGGCCGCAAAGAAATTTCATTACCATTCCTCTCAAAACTTCAAATCTGCTCGGTCATTTTCGGTCCAAGCAAGTCAATAAACATTGTCACTGTCAATGAACATGTGTCTTGTGATATATATGAGGATTTAAAAAAAAATTCAAACCCTATTATCTTGTTCAAAGAATGCTTCTTTAGGGTTTATAATTTGGTTTTGTGCCTATCATTTCCACTTCCCCACCTTGTTATTCCCTCATCAGTGTTATTCTAGTCCCATTAGCACATTTCCCTATCCCTAAATCACTCATTCCCTATTCCATATTCCCATTATCCCACATCCTAATTACAAATTTCCCAAACCAAAATGCTATCCAAAAAAACCTAGTGACTGCCCCTAAACTCTTCAATTGACAAATTTCAATTGGAAATATCCCATCATTCCCCCTACCCTCTCCCTCCATAGTCCCTCACATATTATCACACATTTGGCAACAAAAACCAAAGACACCAAACTCCTCATATTCATCTAAGGCAACATAGACTTTGGCAAACATGGAGACAAATTCTTCTTATGACCGAGACAGTGACTCCACAACTGAATTGCATGCACCTAGGAGACCTCACAAGAGTGGCAGACATGTGAGGGAGGAGCCTACTTCATTGGCTGAGCTACATGCCTGTCCTTTCGCTGTTTCATGTTTCCAACAGCAGTCTTGTTATCAATTTTGTGAAATGGTTTCTAGAGTTCACCACCATCATGAGCTAGCCCGATTGTTTGTGTTGCATTTACATAATGGCCAAGTCACTCTTGCAGGTGTGACATTCACTTTAACACCTGAAACTATCTCTCAAGAAACCGGTATTCCAAATGTTGGAGAGCAATGGAACAAAAGGAAGCAGGTTGACAGGGAACACTATGAGCCATATATCAAGCCTAGTTTTTTGAGACAACTCAGTAGAGTTTTTGCCTTTCGGTTTCTAAAAGATTCATATGCTCCTTTGATGAAACTCATTATCAAATATTTCAGTTGTGAGGGGCGGTTTTCACGTCTCTATGCCTATCATATCAGGTTGCTGATGCATTTTTCCAGGGTGATAATGATGAACCTCCCTTACTTCATATGCCGGAATATTGAGAAAATGACCACCCTTGTGCAAAGGAAAACTCCTGAGAAGCAGTATAGCAGTATCTATCACTTTTCACTCATCAAAATTGTGGTTATGCATCAGCTCGGCTTGCAGGATATTTCATGGGAGGATTTCATTTCTAATGATTCTTCATAGCTTCTCAGGTACCTTATGTTAGCGCTCGAATCTACCTTAGGCTGAAATAAGGTAAAACTCAAGGCAACATCAAACCAAGCTTAGCCTCGTAGCTAGCCCTACGAGGACAGGAGAGGGTTCTCTTCGGGCCTATCTCGGCAAAAAGTCTTAAAAGGGGCTGAGATGACCTATAATAGATACTGATTTTAGGCTAGTAAATAGATAGGAAGGTTTGATTTTTTGGGTTTTTTGTTGGAAAATTTGGAATGGCAATTTTGGGCTTGGGGATGAGGCCAGATCTTCGCAGAATTCGAATTGGGGCAAGGTAGGCAGTAGTCTTGATGCTTTTGATTATGTGTATGGATGGATCAGAATGACAAGGAGCTGAAGAGGGCAAGGGAGAACAAGGATCCTCTCCAAACTGGCGAAAACATATAAAACTAAACAAATTTAAAGGCAGAGCACTGGAATCAATGAATTCTACCTCATTTACTCATTCATTTAGTTTCAGAAGCAAAAGAAGGGAATGGCATACATTAAACATTAAAGAACTTACAAATAATTGAGAGAACACACCATCAAAACTGAAAACCACAAGAATCCCAACAGGTGCTGCAAAACCTCTGATCTTTCCTTAGCCAAAATGCAGAAAATATGTACAATAGTGTGCCAAACTTTTCCCAAGAGTCCAACCCTGAAAGTGTCTCAGAAAATACAATAAATAGACAATTCTAACCCCTTCCCATGCCTCTAGGGGTCGAGCTCATGCTTCTAGGAGCAGTTTGAACCAATTCTAAACAAAGAGCTAAAATCTAGGCAGCCAAAAACTTGCCTCTATAAGCTAGGAAACTGATCCATTCACTTTATTTTCACTTTTTTGTGAATGAATCATATAGAACAAGTAAATACATGCCAAAATTACATCATGGTTACCAAATTACATCAAGCTAGATCAAAAATTACATCAAGAGGTGAAACTAGTCAAAACTGGTCGGATTCCTGAGCTGGAAGGTGAAAAATAGGCTGAATTCCTCTATGCGCCGCGCTCCAAAGCTCTATGCGTTGCGCTACTTTGGACCTGTTTTTGGAGCACTTCCCAAAGTCAAAATTGAGCTCATGATAGCTCGTTAGAAATACCTGGATGTCTGCTATCCAACCCAAGTGGAATTTTTCAATTTGGAGCTCATTTGCCCCTCCAAAAATTCAATCTCCGAAACGTACTTCCTGCTGGTGCAAAAGGTGGCAGAAAGGTGATTTTCATGGTGTTTTTGGCCCTTTTGATCATCCAGAACTTGATGAAATGCTTCGTCCATTTCTTAGCATGCATAAATTACCATGAAAAATCCAAAAATGTAAATTTTTCCTCCGCAAAGTGTGTACCAATCATAAGCGCGGCCGTGGCGCGACGTTGCTGGGCGTGAAACTCGTTTTGTACAAGAAATTGTCGAATTCATTTTTTGTGTTTGATGATGAAAATTTGAACTAAGAACCTCTTTGAAAACCATCCTCATGGCCTGCGGGCATTTATTAAACATATCAAAAGACTGAACCCTAGACTTTAAAACTAAAAGACTCTTGTTGACCAAAATAATCATTTATGACCATGAATGACGTGAACTAAACTTCGATGAATTTTGAGGAGTTTTAATTAGCCCAGCAGGTACAAGCATGAGGGAATACAAGAAGACCAAACCCTTTCGTCAGTCAATGGCATGCCCCTAGCGAAATGCAACGAAGTGAAGTGAGCGAGACACCTAAAAATGATATGCAAAAAGCGAAATGATCTCTGACGGAGGGCTGTAAGGACCGACTCTAACATTGGCTCCAATGGGGATGGTGGCTCCAAGGAGATGCCAAGAACGGCAGATCTCTGGAAGAGCTAGACAGTGCCTTCATCCATTGGGCGATGGAGTCATTATTTCAACAGATAACACAAAACCTTTGACACATTTATTGACTGAAAACTTGACTGGAACCTGACTGAAACCGACTCAACTTTAAAACTGAAAATACTGATAAAACTAACTTGGCAAACTTCAAACCAACTAACCTCCTTCTTCAGAATTATAGCCTTCGCTTCGGGCCCCAGACTGAAGAAAAGAGATTAGTACACATTTGCGATGGAACAAAAGTAGAACGATATATACAATGACAATGAAATCAACAGAAAATACTCAGAAATGGTATCGCTTGAGCAGCCGACCATTGATCGGCCCTCCAGGACAATCATCCCCGTTCATTTCCTTGAGAAGAAAGGCGTTCTGACCACGATACGCTGCAATCTTAAAAGGACCCTTCCAAAGGTTTTCAAATTTGCCGTGCTTGCCTTTTTCCTCATTCCGAGCATCCCACTTCAGGACCACCTCATCCAACTGAAACTTATCTGCTTTCGCCTTCCTGTCATAAATCTTCTTAATGCGCTCCTGCAACTTGAATGTATTTTGAAAGACCTCCTCCCGTGTTTGCTGTAAATGAATCATCTGATTTATCCTTCGCTGCATAGGATCTTCCTCACTACCAGCTTCCTGAAGCAATTTGACTACCGGGACAGCAAGAGAAGTGGGAAACACTGTGTCTACTCCATACACCAACTCAAAGGGGGACATACCGATGGATTTTTTCTGACTTACCCTATCAGCCCAAAGTGCATTCACTAATTTCTTGTGCCAGCCTTTCTTATTGATTTCCAGCAATTTCTTAATGATATTTACCAAAGACTTATTGGAAGACTCCGCCAAGCCATTTCCTTGCGGATGGTAGGCTGTCGAATGTCCCAAGCTGATGTTATACTTATTGCAAAATTCAACCATCCTTTTTGACTTGAAGGCCGCTGCATTATCTGTGATTATCTTACTAGGACAACCAAAACGTGACATAATGTTATTCTCAAGAAAAGAAATAATTACCGCATTCGTAGCTTGTCTGGTGGGAATTGCCTCGATCCACTTCGTGAAGTAATCCGTTGCTGTCAATATCCATCTATGCTGACCTGAAGATGCCGGATGGATTTCTCCAATGAAATCCAATCCCCACTGCTGAAATGGTGCACTAACTTCAATTGGTTTAAGAGGCAAAGGCTGTAATTTCTGCTTCCCTTCGAAAATTTGACATTCGTGACAATTCTTAACAGCCTTATATACATCAGAAAATAAAGTAGGCCAATAGTATCCCGCTCTCAGAATCTTATTAGCTGTGGTTTTCCAAAATAGATGGCCCCCGCAGTCTCCTCTATGAAAGTCCTCCAAAACTCTTTTGGCTTCTTCCTCTACCAAACAATTCAATAACATTCCACCAGGGTCTTTCCAATATAATGCAGAATTCAATATACAAAACTTTGCAGCCCTCAACTTCAAGGTTCTACTCTTATTTCTAGGCATCCCGGGTGGTGGAGACAAATTTTGAAGTACATATAAAATGTCAGCATACCAAGGGGAAGAAACAAAGATATCAGATACCTGAAATGATGCACTTTCCTCATCCTCATCATACATAGCAGCGATCAAATTTATATCTAAAGCATGCAGATTTGTTTCAGCCATGAGCTTTGCTAGTCCTTGTCCTTTGATCAGCTTGGTCGGTTTAATCTCCACATCATATTCTAACAACGCAGCGATCCACTTACCCCGTCTTCCTTCCGGATCTGCTTGTACCAAAACATCTTTGATAGCTGCGTTAGGAACGTAAGCTATAATGTGGGAATGCAGTATATACACACGAAAATATTTCAAGGCCTTCACAAGAGCAAGTGCTTGTTTCTCAATAATGTTGTATTTCAAAGCTTCTTCCCTTATAATTCGATTGAAAAAAGCAATGGGCTTCTCAACTCCATCTCTTTTCTGCATTAAAACAGCTGCCAAAGTGTGCTCAGAAGAAAATGAAAACAAAATGAAGTCCTGTGTGTAATCCGTGCTGATTAAAATGGGAGCTGAAGAAAGAGATAACTTTACCAAATTGAATGATTTCACCGCCTCTTCCATCCATTTCACTTGGCTGTCCTTTTTCAGCATGTTTGTGATCTCTCTAAGATGCTCAGCAAGATTTGGAATGAAACGACGCAGAAAATTCATCTTACCATTAAATGACTGTATTTCTTTCTTGTTCCGGGGCTGTTCAATTTGCTGGATTGCTTCAACACGTGCAGGGTCAACACGAATGCCATCTTTCGATATGATGTGGCCAAGAAGTTTGCCTTCATCCATGGCAAACAAGCTCTTTTTCGGATTCAGCGAAATGCCATATTTTCTGCACTTCTGAAAAACAGCTTTCAAGTGATACAAATGTTCTTCATCAGAATTTGAAAACACCGTCAAATCATCAAGGTAAACAACCAAAAATACATCTTTCTCATTGGCGAAATCCATGTCCATTTCACGCTGAAAAGTGGCACCTGTATTTTTCAAACCAAACGACATCTTGGCATAATGAAACGTTCCCCATGGAGTGGTGAACGCGGTTTTGTCACGATCGTCCTCATGAACTAAAATTTGATTATATCCTGAATAGTCGTCGAGTAGTGACATCCTTGATGCTCCAACTACTCGCTGCAGTATATGGTCCATTTTTGGCAGCGGATAATTGTCCTTCAATGACACCTTATTCAAATTTCTGAAATCAATACACAAACGGATCTCACCTGTCTTTTTCCTCACGGGCACCAAATTTGAAATCCAATCAGAAAATATGATAGGTACAATGATTCTTGAATTATACAACCTATTTACCTCTTTTTCAATCGATGGTAGCAGCTTTGGATTGATTCTCCTCAAATTTTGATGGAAAGGCTTCTGATTTGGTTTAATGGGGATAGTATGCTGAATGATGTTAGTGTCATATGTTTTTAGATCTGAGTAATCCCACGCAAAAGCATCAGAAAATGAAGACAACAATTTCACATACTCTACCTTTACCTTTGGTGACAATGACTTTGATAACTTTACCATCTTGGGATTTTCAGCTGTCCCAATATTTACCTCTTCAACACCCTTTTCAGTCGGCCTCAATGTCGGTTTGCGGGCTACATCGTCTTGATCAAATAGTTCCTCCAAAGGAATCAATCCTTTAGGAATGATGTTATCTTTAAGTTGCAACACTTCCATTTGATTTATTTGTATATCATCATTACCATCATCATGTTCTGTATCTATGGAGGTATCTTTAAACTTACCCTTGTTTTGCAGAAAATCACTAATCTCCTCGTCGTCCTGAAAAACTTGCCAACATCTCTGATTGTCCGGAACGGTAGGGCGGTGCTTCACATGGATCTCGAACTTATTGCTGGAATTCATTGGGATTTTTAAATTGCTTGCTGCTTTAGCAAGTCCATCAGCAACACCATTTTGGATACGAGGCACACACGTCAAGGTATAATCTGAAAATAACTTCAAAATGTCTAAAACTGCATTACGGTAAGCCCTCATGCGAGGATGCTTGGCTTGAAACTCACCCTTTACCTGTTTTATCACCAACTCGGAATCACCATAGACTGCAATTCTTTTCGCTTTCAGCTTTCTTAGAATCTTTAGGCCAGCAATCAGAGCCTCATACTCAGCCTCATTGTTAGAACAATCAAATGCTAGTTTGTAGGAACATACTCGCACATTGCTCGGGACCTTATTCGGAGCGGAAAATGGACTGCGTATCCAAACACCAATTCTAGCACCATCACTACCCACTGCGCCATCGAAATCCATGGTCCAAAGACCATCTTCATCATCCTCTAAGTGCTGAAATTGCGCCAGCTCTGTTTTTTCTGTTTGCTGCCCATCGTCTTTAGCTGATTGCTCAACAGTAGCTTGCTTTTCTCGTCTTTCTTTCTGCAGAACTTCTCTGAAATTTTCCGTAATCTCTGGTATATCTTTTGCTTGAACTAACTGACTATCTATATCATTAAAACTATCAGCAAACAAAACAAAAGACTCTAAGTCTGTATGTACATAATTTACAGGATGATTGATTGGTTTCTCCTTGCTTGTTATCATGTATTTCATCTTCTGTTCTCGATATAACTTTCTCATTTGGCCAAAGACAGGAATTGTTGCATAGGAGAAATCTAGCTGTAGTGTACCTTTCAACTTTTCTCCCCAAGATCTAGAAAGGAGAATCCCAAATCGGGGAGGAATGTCTGCCACAACCGCATCCATCAAGACATTCTTTGCAGGAATCTGATCTAAACTGACAACCAAATCTTTGATGAGCCCGATGCATCTCACTCGGCTGGAATCAAATGAGTACAAATCATGGTACTTCCTTGTAATGTCTAAACCCAACTTTTCCATGATTTCTTTTGGCATAAGATTGTGCGAAGCACCGGAATCGAACATGGCATTATGTAATACAAATTCATGCAACCTCAAACTGATATAGAAGGGAGGAACATCACTGTCAGGGGACTCACCATCTAAAGCAGGCCCAAATATCAATTCAGGTTGATCATCTTCAATATTCACCGTGTCAAACATTGGATCAAAATTCAGAATTTTAGAGACTTGACCTCTATAACTGCTGTTCTTCATAATTTCTGTCAAGGGAATAGATACTTTCAATTTAGAAATTTCATTCTCCAAACTAAAAGCTGAAACCTTTTCGACCTCTTTGACTGGGAATTCTTTCCTTTTAGCCTTATCCTTCATTACGCTTGGCTGATTTTACTTTTCTGCTGATGATGATTTGTTAGCAGCGGGATCAATTGTCTCTTTTCCTCTCTTTTGTGCTACAGGTGAATCTAACTTCGGTGCTGAAGCCTCTTTTCTCTTCTGAATTGGGTTTATGGGCACATCTCTGTTTCTTAATGAGTATTGCTTCTGCTGAGCGGACAAAGCATTCATATACCCTCTTTGGTATTCATCTGATTCTTCCTCTAGAGCTACATCATTTGCTAAAATAAAATCCTCATCTTTCTGTGCAGCTGAACTTTCTGCATACTCTTCATCTTCAGTGATGTAAATGGGCAGATCATCGGGAGTAAAGAAGTGGTTTTGCTCTCCTACTACGTCATCATCATCGTCTGAATCTTGACTCACAAAATTCTGTAGAAGAGGTGTTTTAACTTGCTGCTGGGCTTCCGGCTCTTGTGCTCTCTGTTCACGCTGCTTAATTCTGAACTGTGGCTGCTGCTGGCCACGGTAGTTGGGATGTCGAATCTGCAGTTCGGGCTTATCAAGCGTCATTCTTTTGAACATTTTTTCCATTTCGCGAAGCAAGTGTTGTTCTGATGTAGATGTGGAAGCTTCTTCCTTTATGGTCACTCTCTTCTCTGCTTTCAACCTGGCTCTCTTATCATTTAGATTCGCCTCAACACTAACAGCAATCTTCTGCATATCTTCCAAGGTAGGCGGATCTCTGTCTCGTAATGAATAAGCCATCTCCGGATCGAAACCATCCGAGAATTTAAGGAGAGCTGACTTTCTAGATGGTCTTAAGTCATCTGGAATTGCATTATAAACTGTATTGAATCTGATAATATAGTCTTGAACGGACTCACCAGGATTGCGCTTGATGCTGTTATACTCGGCATTGATCTGAAGTGGATCTTTTTTATTTCCCAACGATCTAGAAATTGTTGGTGAAGTTCTGCCATTGTAGTAATGCTTCTTGTTGGCAAAGCTCTAAACCATTTTCTTACCTCCCCTCCGAAATTTTGCACAAAAATTATCATGGTTACATTCTCTTCATCGATCTCATGAAGATCGAAAAAGTCTGTCATCTTATCTACATGTTGTTGTGCTGGAAGACTCTGCGGAGTGCCATCAAATATTGGAATCTTGCTCTAATAATCTGCAGGCATATCATTTAAATGGTGCGGTAACGCGAGAGGAGCAAATCGAGTAGCCATGGCTCTCGGCGGATTTATAATCTGTCTTGGAGAAACAGCTGGAATGGGAGCAGTAGATGAACGAGTTGTATGCGGTGGAGATGGAGGGGGAACTACCGCTGATTTCTGATCAGAGATCTCAAGCTGTACGGGAATGGTAGGGATAAAGGGAGGTTCAGCGGGAATCTGTGAACCGGATGCAATTTCAGATGGCCCAAGAGTTTCAGATGCAGATTCAATGAATTCAGGGATGTTGGTTGCCACAATGGAGTTTTGAAGATTCAGAATATAATTATCAATAGATCTATTTGCTTGTTCAACTTCTAGATACTTGATAAACTCAGGATTGATGACGGTAGAACCAGTAGCGCTTTCGGACTTGGTTTCAAACAATGATAACTCGAACTGATCGTCAAACTCAATATCTTCAATGTATTAAAAAACAGTGGGGTATGAGTGAGATTTGACCAAAGGAATGATGGGAGCTTCTCGACGGAAAATTATTGGGATTAGGTTGGGGTTTTCATATACTGGAGGCGGATTTGGATCAGGATTTGATCTAGTATGCCTTTTTGAAGCCAGTGTATTGATCTATTCAAAAATCCAAAGGACACAACCGATTATTTTCAGCCTATCGACTTCTAGACTCAATCATCCAAAAGTCTAGAATGAACAAGTGTACTGGGGTAATTCACAAATCAAGTGCCTCATTCACAAGCTAAACCGAAGATCGACTGAAGCAGTGTTTATCTACTTCCGCTAATGCATAGCAAAAGCGTTTCGAAAGCTACCTGGCGTGACTTCAGACTCCGTCTATAACTCATGAAATGAACACACTAACAAGCAAACCATTTGAGATGTTCCCCAGTATGGTCGCCACTATGTTAGCGCTCAAATCTACCTTAGGCTGAAATAAGGTAAAACTCAAGGCAACATCAAACCAAGCTTAGCCTCGTAGCTAGCCCTACGAGGACAGGAGAGGGCTCTCTCCGGGTCTATCTCGGCAAAAGGTCTTCAAAGGGGCTGAGATGACCTATAATAGATACTGATTTTAGGCTAGTAAATAGATAGGAAGGTTTGATTTTGATTTTTTGGGTTTTTTGTTGGAAAAATGGGAATGGCAATTTTGGGCTTGGGGATGAGGCCAGATCTTCGCAGAATTCGAATTGGGGCAAGGTAGGCAGTAGTCTTGATGCTTTTGATTATGTGTATGGATGGATCAGAATGACAAGGAGCTGAAGAGGGCAAGGGAGAACAAGGATCCTCTCCAAACAGGCGAAAACATATAAAACTAAACAAATTTAAAGGCAGAGCACTGGAATCAATGAATTCTACCTCATTAACTCATTAATTTAGTTTCAGAAGCAAAATAAGGGAATGGAATACATTAAAAATTAAATAACTTACAAATAAATGAGAGAAAACACCATCAAAAACTGAAAGCCACAAGAATCCCAACAGGTGCTGCAAAACCTCTGATCTTTCCTTAGCCAAAAATGCAGAAAATATGTACAATAGTGTGCCAAACTTTTCCCAAGAGTCCAACCCTGAAAGTGTCTCAGAAAATACAATAAATAGACAAGTCTAACCCCTTCCCATGCCTCTAGGGGTCGAGCTCATGCTTCTAGGAGCAGTTTGAACCAATTCTAAACAAGGAGCTAAAATCTAGGCAGCCAAACAACTTGCCTCTATATGCTAGGAAACTGATCCATTCACCCAATTTTCACTTTTTGGTGAATGAATCATCTAGAACAAGTAAATACATTCCAAAATTACATCATGGTTACCAAATTACATCAAGCTAAATCAAAAATTACATCAAGAGGTGAAACTAGTCACAACTGGCCGAATTCCTGAGCTGGAAGGTGAAAAATAGGCTGAATTCCTCTATGCGCCGCGCTCCAAAGCTCTATGCGTCGTGCTACTTTGGACCTATTTTTGTAGCACTTATTTAAGTCCAAATTGATCTCATGATAGCGCGTTGGAAAGCCATGGATGTCTGCTATCCAACCCAAGTGGAACTTTTCAATTTGGAGCTCATTTTCCCCTCCAAAACTTCATTCTCCAAAAAGTACTTCCTGTTGGTGCAAAAGGTGGCAGAAAGGTGATTTTCATGGTGTTTTTGGCCCTTTTGATCATCCAGAACTTGATGAAATGCTTCGGCAATTTCTGAAAATGCATAAATTACAATGAAAAATCCAAAAATACAAAGTTTTCCTCCAGAAAGTGTCCCAATCATAAGCGCGCGTCGGGTGGTGCGACGCGTTGGGCAAAAAAACCTGTTTTGAACAAGAAATTGTCGAATTCATTTTTTGTGTTTGATGATGAAAATTTGAACTAAGAACCTCTTCGAAAACCATCCTCATGGCCTGCGTGCATTTATTAAACATATCAAAGACTGAACCCTAGACTCTAAAACTAAAAGACTCATGTTGACCAAAATAATCATTTATGATCATGAATGACGCGAACTGAACTTCGATGAATTTTGAGGAGTTTTAATTAGCCCAGTAGGTACAAGCATGAGGGAATACAAGAAGACCAAACCCTTTCGTCAGTCAATGGCATGCCCCTAGCGAAATGCAACGAAGTGAAGTGAGCGAGACACCTAAAAATGATATGCAAAAAGCGAAATGATCTCTGACGGAGGGCTGTAAGGACCGACTCTAACACCTTCGGAGGCTTTTCATGAGGTAGGTGAATCTTCATATCAGCATGGAGGTCATGAGACATAGACCGCTAGTGTGTCGGTGTTTGTCACCTATAAAAGGGACATTAGAGGGTTATTTGCAGCAGCCAGGCGAGTATTATCTCCACTTAGGGTGGAAGGGGTCTCGCTTCCTTCATCAGAAGTACAGGTACAGGACAAGAGTAAGAGGCCAATACATGATGAGGGGCCTTTTGGAGGCCAGGATACAGATTTCATACTCATTGATGATGATTTGGGCTCACCAAGCTCAAAGCTGAGAGAGATTGTGCAGGAGCAGAAGGTGGAAATAAACACTTTGTCCGTCAAGTTGCAAAGGGACCAATGGATAATCAACTACCTTTAGCAGAGAAACAAACAGCTAGAAGATTAGCAAACTATCATGGAGTTGCAAAATATACGTGAGAACCGGCAAGCTGCCAAAAGGAGCCAAACCGAGATGACATCCATTGAGCAAGAGATTGAGGTTGATCGTGAAACTTGGCTTGAAAGGGTAAATATTCATTTGGAAAAGCTGTTGGAGAAGGCCAACAAGGAAAAGAACATGTTGAGGCACATGGCGAATCATTATTGGGCAAGAAATCATGTTTGCAAGGCACGAAACAAGATCCTGAAGGCTAAGTTGAAGAGGGCCTCAAAGCATCGGAAAAGGAAAGATAGACTTTAGATTTTAGCCGAGGCTTCCTTGGCCAAGCATAGTACATGATGGAGGACATTCAACCAAAATTTCAAGAAATTTGGGACACATTTTGCAAATTTTGATTTTTTGGCCTAAAAACATATTTTTCAGCTCTATGCGCCACGCCTCTTGGCGCGCGCTTATGATTGGGGGCTCCTTTTGATGCAAATTCTGCATTTTTGGATTTTTCATTTAAAAATATGCATGCCTACCTATGGACAATAAATTTTGACAGGTTTTGGGCTTCTAGAAGGGTCAAAAACACCCTAAAAATGACCTTTTTGCCCCTTTTTGGACACACAGGAAGCAATGTTGGGAGAACTCATTTTTGGAGGGGAAAATGGAAGCCAAATTCAGAAATTCCACTTATGTTGGAAAGTAGATAGGCAGGCCTTTCCAACAAGACCACTTGGAGCCAATTGGGACACCGGGAAGGCCTCCAAAATCAGCTGCAAACTAGCATGACGCATTAGGGATTTTTGCTCATTTTGGACTCAGTAACTCTGTTTTTCGCCTAGTTTTTGACATTTTGACTTTCTTGCTTCAAAATGTTAAAATCATGATTTAATTTGATTTAATTTGATGGATATTGATGTAATTTTGTTAAATTTTACTCATGGATGTAGATTCATCCATGAAAAGGTGAATTGCAACTGAATGAATCAGTTTCCTAGTTTATAGAGGCAAGCTATTCCACTGCCTACTTTCTAGTTCTCAATTTAGATTTTGTTGGAACAGCTCCTAAAATTGTGAGCTCTACCCCTGGAGGCTCGGATGGGTGGTTGTTTTTCTATATCTTGTGGTTTTTCAGTCATTATCATGGTTGGACACTTGGGATTGCTTTGAGCATCATTGTACATTCATCCCTGCAGTTTGGCAAAGGAATAGACCAGTGTTTGCAGCACTCCTTGGGATTCATGTGGCTCTTTGTTTTGATGATGTGTTTCTCTCTTTTAATGTAATTTTACTGGTGTTTTATGTGTATCATTTTCCCTCTTATTTCTTCTTAAGTTAAACAAAAAAGGATAAAGGTGGAATTCATTAAAATTTGCAGTGCTCTACCTAGGGTTTGTTTAATTTTCTATGTTTTCAACTGTTTGAAGAGGATTCCTGAAAGTTTCTTGCCCTATTCAACTCCTCACAGTTTGAGCTATCCATTTCATTCAAAATTTAAGTGTCAAAAAAATTTCCTACCTTGCCCCATTCAGATCTTTGCAAAAACTAGGCCTCATTCCCTAGACCCAAAATCTGCCTTTCCCTTTGATCCAACAAACAACCTCAAAATCAAATAAAACTCTTTTATAGATATACCTAGCCTAAAATCAGCCTTCATTTAAGTCATCTCAAGCCTCACTGATCATTTTTTGTTGAGATTGACCAGGAGAGAGCCCTCTCCTGATCTAGTAGGGCTAGCTACCAGCTTAAGCGTGGTTTGATGTTACCCTATATTCTACCTTTCCCAGCCTGATGTAGATTTAGGCCATAACATGGTGGCGACCATACTGGGGAACACAAAATTTTTTGCTTGTTAGTGTTATTTGTTCTATAAGCTACATACGGAGCCTGAAGTTATGCCAGGTAGCCTTCGAACTTCACATTGCTTTGCAAGTGCATAAGTAGATAAACACTGCTTCAGTCAATCTCCGGTCTAGTTTAATAAACGTAACGTCTGACTTGTAAATTTCCCCAGTATATCAGATAATTATAGACCTTTGGATGATGAGTTTAGAATTTGATAGGCTGAACAAGTTGTCTTTGTCCGTTTGATTTTTGAGAATAATTCAACACACTGGCTTCGAGATGACATACGAGAGAAAATCCAGATCCCGATCCACCTCTTGCATATGAAAATCCAAATCCTATTTCGAGAATCCTTCTTCGAGAAATTCCTGTGATTCCTATCTTCAAATCTCATTCATGTCCTGTTGTTTTCGAGTATCTTGAAGATCTTGAGTTTGACGAACAATTTGAGTTGTCGTTGTTTGAGACTAAGTTTGAAAGTGCTATTTATTCTACTGTCCTAAATCTAGAGTTTGTCAAAGATCTTGAAATTGAAAAAGCTAATAGATCCATTGTTAGTTACATCTTGAATATTCAGAATTCCATTATGGCAACAAACATTCCCGAATTCATAGAGTTTGCATCTGCAACTCTTGGGTCATCTGCAATTACATCTAGTTCACAGATTCCTACTGAGCCTCCTTTTATTCCCACCATTCCCATGCAACCTTCTATCTCTGATCAACAATCTGCAGTAGTATCACCTCCCTCCACACCACATACACCTCATACATCAGCTGCTCTGACTCCTCCTACATCCCAAAACCCGGTTGTAAATCCACCTAGAGCAATGGCTGCCTGATTTGCACCGCTTGTGTTGCATCAAAACTTGGATGACATGCCCGCTGATTATCAAAGCAAAATTCCATTGTTTGATGGCACTCCTCAAAGTGTTACTGCTCAACAACATGTGGATAGGATGGCAGATTTCTTTAACCTTTATGAGATTGATGTGGAAAATGTGACAATGATACTGTTTGTACAAACCTTTGGAGGTGAAGTAAGAAAATGGTTCAGAGCTTTGCCGGCTAGAAGTATTACTACATTGCCTAATATTCAAAGACAATTCTTGGATCGATGGGAAGTGAAGAAAGACCCTCTTTCGATTCTTTCTGAATATGACAATATCAAGCGGAACGTTGGTGAGTCTGTTCAAGATTATTGTATTAGATTCAATTCTGTTTATAATGTGATTCCTGTTGATATAAAGCCACCTAGGTGGTCGGCTTTAATTAAGTTTCCGGATGGCTTCGATCCTGACATGGCCTATAAATTAAGAGAAAGAGATCCGGGCACTTTAGAAGACATGCAGAAAATTGCAGTCAGCGTTGAAGCCAATTTTCTTGCCAGGAGAGCTAGATTGAAAGTTGAAAAGAAAGTAGCAATAAAGGAAGAGGTATCCACTTCAGATCAAGTGCTCCGTAAGATGGAAAAGATGTTTGAAAGATTAACAATTGATAAGTCTGAACCGCAGATCAGAAATCCTAACTTTCATGGCCAGTAGAAACCGCAATTTAGAATCAAGCAAAGAGAGCAGCGAGCACAAGAACCAGCAGTACAACAGCAAGTGAAGACACCTTTACAGCAGAATTTTCTACATGGTTCGGAATCAGATGATGACAAGGATGTAGTCGGAGAACAGAATCATTTATTTACACCTGATTATATGCCAATTTTTATCACTGAAGATGAGGAGTATTCTGAGAACTCAGCTGTACAAAAGGATGAGAATTTCATCTTTGCAAATGAGACAGCTCTTGAAGAAGAATCTGATGAATATCAGAGGGGATACATGAATGCCTTGACTACCCAGCAGTGACAATATTCACTCAGAAGTAGATATGTACCCGTTAATCCAATTCAAAAGAGAAAGGAAGCTTCAGCACCAAAGAATGATCCACTTGTTGTGCAGAAAAAGGGAAAAGAGACAATTGATCCCACTACTAGAAAATCACCATCAGCAAATGAAATATCTAATCAGCCAAAAATATCAAAGAAGAAAATGGAAAAGAAGGATGTTCCTGCTAAAGAGGTAGAGAAAACTTCAGTCTTTAACTTAGAAAATGAAATTGCTAAGTTAAAATTATCCATTCCTTTGACTGAATTGATGAAAAATAGCAGTTATAAGGGTCAGGTGTCTAAGATTTTGAATTTAGATCCATTATCTGATATGGTGAACGTGGAAGATGATCAACCTGAGTTGATTTTTGATCCAGCATTGGATGGTGAGTCTCCAGATAGTGATGTACCTCCTTTTTACATCAGCCATAGATTGCACGACTATGTATTACACAATGCTACGTTTGATTCCAGAGCCTCTCATAATCTCATGCCTAGGGCAACCATGGAGAAATTGGGATTGGATATCACTAGAAAGTATCATGACCTTTATTCTTTTGATTCTAGTAGAGTAAGATGCATTGGGCTTATTAAATATTTGGTGGTCATTTTGGGTCAGATTCTGAGTAAAAATGTTTTGATGGATGTGGTTGTGGCGGACATTCCTCCGAGATTTGGCATGCTTCTTTCCAGATCTTGGGGAGCGAAACTTAAAGGAACATTGCAGCTTGATTTCTCCTATGCTACTATTCCCGTGTTTGGTCAGATGAGGAAATTATACCAGGAGAAAAAGATGAAGTATATGATTACTAGCAAGGAGAAACCGGTAAATCATCCAATCAACTATGTACATACTGATTTAGAATCCTTTGTTTTATATTTGGATAGCTTTAATGATGTAAATAGCTAATTAGTTGAAGTAGACGACATTCCAGAAATCACTGAAAATTTTAGAGAGGTCCTAAAGAAATAGAGACAAAGAATTGATAGTACCGCTGAGAAATCAGCCTTCCAACAATAGCAAAATGTTGATGGACAACAAGCAGAAGTAACAAAGAAAACATAATTTCAGCATTTGGCAGAGGATGAAGATGGTTTGTGGACCATGGTTTTTGATGGTGCAGTAGGAAATGACGGTGCTGGAATTGGCATTTGGGTACGTAGCCCTTTTTCCTCACCAAAAAAAGTGCCAAGTAATGTAAGGGTCTGTTCTTATAAATTGGCGTTTGATTGTTCAAATAATGAGGCTGAATATGAAGCTTTAATTGCTGGTCTGAAAATTATTAGAAAATTAAATGCCAAAAGGATTGTAGTGTATGGCGACTCTGAGTTAGTTATCAAGCAAGTGAAAGGTGAATACCAAGCTAAGAATCCTCGAATGCAGGCCTACCGTAATGCGGTACTAGATATCTTGAGATTTTTTTCAGATATACTTTGACATGTGTCCCTCGTATTTAGAATGACATTGCAGATGCACTTGCAAAAGCAGCAAGTAATTTGAAAATTCCGATGAACTCAAGAAACAAATTTGAAATTCATGTGAAGCATCGTCCGACTATCCCTGACAATCAAAGGTATTGGCAAGTGTTTCAAGATGACAAAGAAATTGATGAATTTTGCAAAATGAAGGTAAATTCAAAGACACTTCTATTGATGGGGAGCATGATGATGGTGAGGCGGATGTGCAAGTCAATCAGATGGAAGTTTTGTAGCTGAAGGATAATGTCATTTCTAAAGGTCTCATACCTTTAGAGGAGCTTTTCGACCAAGATGATGTAGCTCGAAAACCAACCTTGCGACCAACCGAGAAAGGAGTTGAGGACGTGAACATCGGATCAACAGAAAATCCTAAAATGGTGAAATTGTCTAAGGCATTACCTCCATAGGTAAAAGCAAATTATATTAGTTTATTGTCTTCCTTTGCTGATGTATTTTCTTGGGATTATTCAGATTTGAAGACATTTGACACCAACATAATTCAACATACCATTCCGATCAAGCCAAATCAAAAGCCCTTTCGGAAAAAATTGAGAAGAATAAATCCAAAGTTGCTGCCCTTAATACAGAAGGAAGTGAATCGGTTATAAAAATCTGGTATCATCATTCCCATAATATTTTCAAATTGGATTTCTAATTTGGTGCTCATGCGCAAGAAAACAGGTGAGATTCGCTTATGCATTGATTTTCGAAATCTGAATAAAGTATCTTTGAAAGATAACTATCCATTGCCCAAAATGGATCACATACTTTAGCGAGTATTTGGAGCATCCCGCATGTCGCTACTTGATGGTTATTCCAGTTATAACCAAATTCTGGTCCATGAGGATGATAGAGACAAAACAGCGTTCACCACTCTGTGGGGAACTCTCCATTATGCTAAAATGCCTTTCGGTTTGTAGAATGCTGGTGCGACCTTTCAGCGAGCAATGGATATGGCATTTGAAAATGAAAAGGATGTTTTTCTAGTTGTTTATCTTGATGATTTGACAGATTTTTCTAATTCAGATGAAGAGCACCTTTATCATTTGAAGATCGTATTTTAGAGGTGTAGAAAATATGGTGTATCTCTCAATCCAAAGAAGAGTTTTTTTTCCATGGATGAAGGCAAGCTTCTTGGTCATATTATATCAAAATATGGCATCCACATTGATCCAACTCGAGTAGAAGCTATTCAGCAAATTGATCTTCGTTGAAACAAAAAGGAGATCCAATCTTTCAATGGTAAGATGAATTTCTTACGTCGCTTTGTGCCCAATCTTGCAGAACATTTAAGGGAAATCACAAACATGCTCAAGAAAGATAGTGTAGTGAATTGGACTGAGGAAGAAGTAAAGTCTTTCAATTTAGTAAAATTGGCTCTTTCTCCATCTCCGGTTTTGATCAGCCCGGACTATACTCAGGATTTTATTTTGTTTTCATTTTCCTCGGATCATACTATGGCAGTAGTCTTAATGCAGAAAAGAGATCAACTTGAGAAAACAATTGCTTTTTTCAGCTGGACCATAAGAGATGCAACCTTAAAGTATAATATTATTGAAAAGCAAGCTCTTGTCTTAGTAAAAGCATTGAAATATTTTCGAGTATATATTATGCATTCTCACATTCTTGCTTATGTTCCTAATGCTGTTGTTAAATATGTCTTAGTGCAAACAGATCCAGAAGGGAGACGAGGCAAATGGATTGCAGCCTTGTTGGAATATGACGTGGAGATAAAACCTACAAAGCTTATCAAAGGACAGGGGCTGGCTAAGTTAATGGCTGAGTAAAATTTGCATGCCTTGGAAATTAATCTCATTGCTGCTATGTCAGAGGAAAATGAAGAAAATTCGCTTGTTCAGGTATCAGAAATCTTTGTTCTTTCTCCTTGGTACTCAGACATTGTTTATGTGCTCCAAAATCTATCACCACCACCAGGAATAGCAAAAAAAAAAAAGTAGGACACTGAAATTAAAGGCTGGCAAGTTTTGTATCATGAATAATGCACTTTATTGGAAAGATCCTAGTGGTGTCTTGCTAAATTGTTTGGTTGAAGAAGAGGCAAAATAGGTTATGGAATATTTTCATAAGGGAGATTGCGGAGGTCACCTTTTCTGGAAAACAACGGCCAAATTTTTTTTGAGAGCAGGATATTATTGGCCAACGCTCTTTGCTGATGTGTACAAAACTGTTAAAAGCTGCCATGAATGTCATATTTTTGTAGGGAGGAAAAAATTGCAGCCTTTGCCGCTCAAGCCCATTGAAGTAAGTGCTCCTTTTCAGTAGTGGGGTTTGGATTTCATTGGCGAAATCCATCCTGCTTCTTCAGCACATCATAGATGGATCCTTACAGCGACGAACTATTTTACTAAATGGATTGAGGCGGTTCCCACCAGGCAGGCCACAGATTCGGTAATAATTTCATTTCTTGAAAACAATATTTTGTCTCTTTTTGGTTGTCCAAACAAGCTGATTACTGATAATGCAACAGCCTTTAAATCTAAGAGAATGATTGAATTTTGTGATAAGTATCAAATTACTTTGGGGCACTCAACCGCATATCATCCACAAGGCAACAGATTGGCCGAATCCTCAAATAAATCCTTGGTCAATATTATCAAAAAGCTGCTGGAAATAAACAAGAAAAGTTGGCATAAGAAATTGGTTAATGCACTTTGGGCAGACAGAGTGAGTCAAAAGAAATCTATAGGCATGTCTCATTTTGAGCTCGTGTATGGTGTTGACACGGTATTCCCGATCTCTCTCGCAGTTCTAGTGGTTAAACTTCTGCAGGAAGCTGGCAATGAAGATGATCATATGCAACGGAGAATCAATCAAATGATCCATTTACATCAGACTAGAAATGAGGTTTTTCAGAACACTTTCAAGCTGCAAGAGAGAATCAAGAAGATATATGATCGAAAGGCAAAGGCGGACAAGTTTCAAATAGAAGAAGTGGTGCTAAAATGGGATGCAAGAAACAAAGATAAAGGTAAGCATGGCAAGTTCGAGAATATTTGGAAAGTACCTTTGGAAATTCTTTGCTATTGTTAGCCTCCTATATCAATAGGTTTCATCTTTCATGATTGTCTTGATTAAACCATGGAATATGTTCAAACCTTCTTTCTTGAGCAAAAGTGTTCCATATTCTTGAAAAACCAAAAAATCAAAAAATTTAAAAAATGTAAAGAGGGTATACCCTAAAAGAAAGATCAAAGGGTAAAAAGAATAAAATGGTCAAAAAAGTAAAAGAAATGAACCCCAAGCAAAAAATAGACCAAGGAAAGTGTGCAAATCCAAATGCCACTACTACTTCATTTTTGTAAATAAAATTTTATATTAGTTTATAATATCATCATGTCCATTTCTGAATAATTTACATAAGAGATTGAATCAGAATTTTCTTAATTGTACTCTGATTTCAAATGTGGTTGTTCTTAATGTTTTCTTCTAAATTAGTTATAAGCATGAATTCTTAAATGCTCTTGCTTTGCTAATTTAAACATTGTTGATTACTATAATAAAGAATTCTTCATTGCTCTTTGTTTGTAGTCATCCCATTTCTTTCTTTGAACATGGTGAAAGATTCTTAGCTGCCTTTCATCCCTTCAAAATCATCCCATCCACTTTAAATTTTAAGGATTGTTCTCTGTCTAGCTACCTTGCCCTGTAAAGCCATCTTGTGTGTAGAATAGAAATCCAGTAAAGCCATCCTTTGACTCCATAGCCCAATGGACTGAAAAATTTCAACCTTGCCCTTAGTTTGTGGATTCCACCATTTTCCAAACAAACTCTTGGATCTATAACTAGCCTAAAACCTTCTAAGAACAAAGATAAATTATAAAGAGAGAGCCCTCTCTGGATGCAGATTGGCTAGATTCTGCATCTAAAAGGTTGGCTTGTGGTTACCTCGGCTATAATTTCCTCTCTTACAACTTCTAGGAAAACCTCCGAGGATAACACATACTATGGCCAAAATTCTTTCCTTTTGAAAGAAATGAATGGAGAAGATTGTCCAGGAGTGCCGGTCAATGGTTGGCTCGTCAAACGGTACTATTTTTGAAGTGTTTTCTGCTGTCATACATGTCACTGTACATACCGGTTGGTTTAAGTTTCATTGCAAGCATGTGCTGTCATCATTCTTTTAGTTTGGGGCCCAAAGTGAAGGCTATAAAACTGAAGGTTGGTCTCAGTTTTGGTTTGGTTTGTTTGAGTCAGATCTTTCAGTCATTTTTGGTTTTGAAATTGAGTCAGTTTTGAGTCAGTTTTCAATTCCGAAAATGAGTCAAGAGTCTTGTTTTGATTTTTCGAAGTTATTGACTCCATAGCCCAATGGACGAAGGCACTGTCTACTTTCCCAAAGATCTGTAGTTATTGGCACCTCCAAGGAGCTACCATCCCCATTGGAGCCAATGTTAGTGTCGGTATCTTCATCCCTCCATTAGTGATCAAATTTCTATTGTTGCATTTCATATTAGGTGTCTCACTCAGTCAGCTACATTCCATTAGGAGCATGGATCATCTGACGGTAGTGGCTTGTTGCTCATGTCCCTCATGTCCTTTACCTACTGGCCTATTTCTGTTCATTAAGATCATTCGCAATCACTTTTGTCTCATAGTTTGCAAAGAGTCATTTTTAGGGTTTTAGTGTCATTAGGTCTAGGGTTTCATTAATAAGGTTTTCAAAATCCCCAATAATGGTTAGCAGGCACATGAGGAGTTTGAAATAAGGATTCAGTACTAAAAATTTCATCATCATATGCTTAATAATGTATTTTTCTTCAAAACTCTGTTTTGAAGAAAAATAGGGTATTTCATCTTTTTATGTATAAATGTAATGTAATTTCAAGTTTTCTCAGTTTTATTAATATTTTCACTGGCAACCCTGGTCACCTTTGTTAAGCTCCAGCCAATCCATTCCCTACAGGACAAACAGAAAGCACATCATTCAGTTAAAAAGCCAAAATGAAGCAAAACAGAGTTTTGAAAAGTGTCAAAATCTGAAACATTACAAAGTGGGTTTCTCTGAAATGAAAAATTAAAGATCCTTGGTATATAAATCATTTTCATGTTTCAAAAGCTCATTTGTATGCCAAGAGAACAGAGTGAGCCAAGGAGAAATTGTGAAGAGCGAAGGAAGAAATTTGAAGGGGAAATTGTGCAAGTTTAGCTGCGCGACACATTGGCTGGGCGACGCGATGCATTGGACGGGCGGGACGCATTGGGTCAGCCCCCATTGTGTTGAAATTACTCCTGTGCGGCGCTTAGGATCTACGCGGCGTGTTGGGTTGGTTGCGCGATGCGTAGGGCCGCAAAGAAATTTCATTTCCATTCCTCTCAAAAATTCAAATCTGCTCGGTCATTTCCGGTCCAAGTAAGTCAATAAATGTTGTCACTGCTAATGAACATGTGTCATGTGATATATATGAGGATTTAAACAAAAATTCAAACCTTATTATCTTGTTCAAAGAATGCTTCTTTAGGGTTTATAATTTGGTTTTGTGCCTATCATTTCCACTTCCCCACCTTGTTATTCCCTCATCAGTGTTATTCTAGTCCCATTAGCACATTTCCGTATCCCTAAATCACTCATTCCCTATTCCATATTCCCATTATCCCACAACCTAATTACAAATTTCCCAAACCCAAATGCTATCCCAAAAAACCTAGTGACTGCCCCTAAAATCTTCAATTGACAAATTTCAATTGGAAATATCCCATCATTCCCCCTACCCTCTCCCTCCATAGTCCCTCACATATTATCACACATTTGGC
This sequence comes from Pinus albicaulis, assembly GCA_034641835.2. NCBI lineage: Eukaryota > Viridiplantae > Streptophyta > Pinopsida > Pinales > Pinaceae > Pinus > Pinus albicaulis. The sequence continues at coordinate 1,271,268,010 of CM076574.1, read as the reverse complement.
AACAAAAACCAAAGACACCAAACTCCTTATATTCATCTAAGAAAACATAGAATTTGGAAAACATGGAGACAAATTATTCTTATGACTGAGACAGTGACTCCACAACTAAATTGCATGCACCTAGGAGACCTCACAAGAGTGGCAGACATGTGAGGGAGGAGCCTACTTCATTGGCTGAGCTACAGGCCTGTCCTTTTGCTATTTCATGTTTCCAACAACAGTCTTGTTATCAATTTTGTGAAATGGTTGCTAGAGTTCACCACCATCATGAGCTAGCCCGATTGTTTATGTTGCATTTACATAATGGCCAAGTCACTCTTGCAGGTGTGACATTCACTTTAACACCTGAAACTATCACTCAAGTAACCAGTATTCCAAATGTTGGAGAGAAATGGAACAAAAGGCAGCAGGTTGAAAGGGAACACTATGAGCCATATATCAAGCCTAGTTTTTTGAGACAACTCAATAGAGTTTTTCCCTTTCGGTTCCTAAAAGATTCATATGTTCCTTTGATGAAACTCATTATCAAATATTTCAATTGTGAGGGCCAGTTTTCACGTCTCTATGCCTATCATATCAGGTTACTGATGCATTTTACCAGGGTGAGAATGATGAACCTCCCTTAATTCATATGCTGGAATATTGAGAAAATGACCACGCTCGTGCAAAGGAAAACTCCTGAGCAGTAGTATAGCAGTATCTATCACTTTGCACACATCAAAATTGTGGTTATGCATCAGCTCGGCTTGCAGGATATTTCATGGGAGGATTTAATTTCTAATGATTTCTTCATAGCTTCTCAGGTACCTTTGGAGGCTTTTCATGAGGTAGGTGAACCTTCATATCATCATGGAGGGCATGAGACACAGACCGCTAGTGTGCCGGTGTTTGTCACCTATCAAAATGGCACTAGAGGGTTATTTGCAGCAGCCAGGTGAGTATTATCTCCACTTGAGGTGGAAGGGGTCTCGCTTCCTTCATCAGAATTATAGGTACAGGACAAGGGTAAGAGGCCAATACATGATGAGGGGCCTTCTGGAGGCTAGGATACATATTTCATACTCATTGATGATGATTTGGGCTCACCATGCTCAAAGCTGAGAGAGATTGTGCAGGAGCAGAAGGCAGAAATAAACACTTTGTCCATCAAGTTGCAAGGGGCCCAATGGATAATCAACTACCTTGAGCAGAGAAATAAATAGCTATAAGATCATCAAACTATCATGGAGTTGCAAAATATACATGAGAACCGGAAGCCGCCAAAAGGAGCCAAACCGAGATGACATCCATCAGCGCAAGAGATTGAGGGCTGATCGTGAAACAAAAAAAAAAAAAAATATCATTAAGTAAGAAATCATGTTTGCAAGTACCAACAAGTTCATGGCTAAGTTGAAGAGGGCCTAAAGCGCTTGAAGGCAAGAGAGACTGTTATTTTTACGTAGGCTTCTAGCCCAACACAAGACATGATGGGAGGACATTCAACCCAAATTTCAAGAAATTGTATCAGCATTTTGCAAATTTTGATTTTTTTGGCCTAAAAACAGATTTTCAAATTTATGCCTACGCCACTTCTGCAGTGCTTACATCAGTCTTTTGATGAAAAATATGAATTTTTGGATTTTTCATGGAAAAATATGCATGCCTACCTATGGACAAGAAATTTTGACAGGTTTTGGGCTTCCAGAAGGGTCAAAAACACCCTAAAAATGACCTTTCTGCCCCTTTTTGGACACACAGGAAGCAGTGTTGGGAGAACTCATTTTTGGAGGGGCAAATGGAAGCCAAATTCAGAAATTCCACTTGTGTTGGAAAGTAGACAGGAAGAAATTTCCAACAAGCCCACTTTGAGCCAATTTGGACAACAGGAAGGCCTCCAAAATCAGCTGCAAACTAGCGCAACACATAGAGAAATCAGGCGCGACGCATTGGGGATTTTTGCTCATTTTGGACTTAGTAACTCTGTTTTTTGCTTAGTTTTTGACATTTTGACTTTCTTGCTTCCAAATATTAAAATTTTGATGTAATTTTATGTTATTTTATGGATCTTGATGTAATTTTGTTAAATTTTACTCATGGAGGTAGATTCATCCATCAAAAGGTGAATTGAAACTGAATGAATCAGTTTCCTAGTTTATAGAGGCAAGCTGTTCCACTGCCTACTTTCTGGTTCTCAGTTCAGATTTTGTTGGAATGGCTCCTAAAATTGTGAGCTCGACCCATGGAGGCTAGGATGGGTGTTTTTTTGTCTATATCTTGTGGTTTTTTAGTCATTAGCATGGTTCGACACTTGGGATTTCTTTGAGCATCATTGTACATCATTTCTGCAGTTTGGCAAAGGAATAGACTGTGGTTTTAAAAAAGACTCCTTGGGATTCATGTGTCTATTTGATGATGTAAGTCATATGTAATTTTAATTTGTGTTTTATGTGTATAATTTTCCTCTATTTCTTCTTAAGTTAAACAAACAAGGATAAAGGTGAACACAAATGTTGTCACTCAGTTTGTTAATTTTTTCTAAGGAGTTTAACTGCTTGAAGCATTCCCCTGAAAGTTTCTTTTCCCTCTTTCAACTCCTCACAGTATGAGCCATCTATCCATTCAAAATTGAGTGTCAAAACACTTCTCCTTACCTTTGCCCTTAACTGGGATCTCTCTCTCTAGGACCCACTCTCCCATTCCTGACCCAAAGCTTGCCTTTGATCCAACAAACAACACCTCTGTGCAACCAAAACTCTTTTACATATATACCTAGCCTAAAATCAGTCTTCATTCAAGTCGTCTCAAGCCTCACTGATTATTTTTGCTGAGATAGACTAGGAGAGAGCCCTCTCCCGATCTGGTAGGGCTAGCTACCATATTAAGTGTGGTTTGATGTTACCCTAGATGCTACCTTCCTCAGCCTGAGCTAGATTTAGGCCATAACATAGTGGCGACCATACTGGAGAGACAAAATTTTTTTCTTGTTAGTGTTATTCATTTTATAAGCTATAGACGCACCTTGAAGTTATGCCAGGTAGCCTTCGACCTGCACATTGTTTTGCAAGTGCATAAGTAGATAAACGTTGCTTCAGTCAATCTCCGATCTAGTTTTATAAACGTAACATATGACTTGTAAATTGCCCCAGTATATCAGATAATTCTAGGCTTTTGGATGATGAGTTTATAATTTGATAGGTTGAACAAGTTGTTTTTGTCCGTCTGATTTTTGGGAATAATTCAACACACTAGCTTCCAGACGACATACCAGAGAAAATTCGGATCCCAATCCACCTCCTGTGTATGAAAATCCCAATATTATTTCGAGAATCCTTCATCGAGAAAACCCTGTGATTCCCGTGTTCAAATCTCATTCATGTCCTGCTGTTTTCGAGTATCTTGAAGATCTTGAGTTTGACGAACAATTTGAGTTGTCATTGTTTGAGACTAAATCTAAAAGTGCTATTGATTCTACTGTCCTAAATATAGAGTTTGTGAAAGATCTTGAAATTGAAAAAGCTAATAGATCCATTCACAGTTACATCTTGAATATTCAGAATTCCATTGTGGCAACAAACATTCCTGAATTCATAGAGTCTGCATCTGCAACTCTTGGGTCATCCTCAATTACATCTAGTTCACATATTCCTACCGAGCCTCCTTTTATTCCGATCATTCCCGTGAAACCTTCTATCTCTGATCAAAAATCTGCAGTAGTATCACCTCCCTCCACACCACATACACCTCATACATCAGCTGCTCTGACTCATCCTATATCACCAAACCCAGTTGTAAATCCACCTAGAGCAATGGCTACCTAATTTGCACCCCTTGTGTTTCCTCAAAACTTGGATGACATGCCCACTGATTATCAAAGAAAAATTCCATTATTTGATGGCACTCCTCAAAGTGTTACTGCTCAGGAACATGTGGATAGGATGGCAGATTTCTTTGACCTTCATGAGATTGATGCAGAAAATGTGACAATGAGACTGTTTGTACAAACCTTTGGAGGTGAAGTAAGAAATTGGTTCAGAGCTTTGCCAGCTAGAAGTATTACTACATTGCCTAATCTTCAGAGACAATTCTTGGATCGATGGTAAGTGAAGAAAGACCCTCTTTCGATTCTTTCTGAATATGAAAATATCAAAGCGGAACGTTGGTGAGTCTGTTCAAGATTATTGTATTAGATTCAATTCTGTTTATAATGCAATTCCTACTGATATAAAGCCACCTAGGGGGTCGGATTTAATTAATTTTCCAAATGGCTTTGATCCTAACATGGCCTACCAATTAAGAGAAAGAGATCCGGGCACTTTAGAATACATGTAGAAAATTGCAGTCAGCGTTGAAGCCAATTTGCTTGCCAGGAGAGCTAGAATGAAAGCTGAAAAGAAAGTAGCAATAAAGGAAGAGGTTTCCACTTCAGATCAAGTGCTCCGTAAGATGTAAAAGATGTTTGAAAGATTAAAAATTGATAAGTCTGAACCACAGATTAGAAATCCTAACTTCCGTGGCCAGCAGCAACCGCAATTTAGAATCAAGCAAAGAGAGAAACGAGCACAAGAACCAGCAGTACAACAGCAAGTGAAGACACCTTTACAGCAGAATTTTCTACATGGTCCGGAATCAGATGATGAGGAGGATGTAGTCGGAGAAGAGAATCATTTCTTTACACCTGATGATATGCCAATTTTTATCACTGAAGATGAAGAGTATTCTAAGAACTCAGTTGTACAAAAGGATTAGAATTTCATCTTTGCAAATGAGACAGCTCTTGAAGAAGAATCTGATGAATATCAGATGGGATACAAGAATGCCTTGACTGCCCAGCAGCGACAATATTCACTCAGAAGTAGAGATGTACCCGTTAATCCAATTCAAAAGAGAAAGGTAGCTTCAGCACCAAATAATGATCCACTTGTTGTGCAGAAAAAGGGAAAAGAGACAACTGATCCCACTACTAGCAAATCACCATCAGCAAATGAAAGATCTAATCAGCCAAATATATCAAAGGAGAAAACGGAAAAGAAGGATGTTCCTGCTAAAGAGGTAGAGAAAAATTCAGTCTTTAACTTAGAAAATGAAATTGCTAAGTTAAAAGTATCCATTCCTTTGACTGAATTGATGAAGAATAACATTTATAAGGGTTAGGTGTCTAAGATTTTGAATTTAGATCCATTATCTGATACGGTAAACATGGAAGATGATCAACCTGAGTTGATTTTTGGTCCAACATTGGATGGTGAGTCTCCAGATAGTGATGTACCTCCTTTTTACATCAGCCTTAGATTGCACGACTATGTATTACACAATGCTATGTTTGATTCTGGAGCCTCTCATAATCTCATGCCTAGGGAAATCATTGAGAAATTGGGATTGGATATCACTAGAAAGTATCATGACCTTTGGTCTTTCGATTCTAGTAGAGTAAGATTCATTGGGCTTATCAAAGATTTGGTGGTCAGTTTGGATTAAATTCTGACTAAAATTTTTTTGATGGATGTGGTTGTGGCAGATATTCCTCCGAGATTTGGCATGCTTCTTTCTAGATCTTGGGGAGCGAAACTTAAAGGAAAATTGTAGCTTGATTTCTCCTATGCTACTATTCCCATGTTCGGTCAGATGAGGAAATTATACCGGGAGAAAAATATGAAGTATATGATTACTAGCAAGGAGAAACCGGTAAATCATCCAATCAACTATGTACATACTGATTTAGAATCCTTTGTTTTATATTCGGATAGATTTAAAGATGTAAATAGCCAATTAGTTGAAGTAGATGACATTCCGGAAATCACTGAAAATTTTAGAGTTGTCCTAAAGAAAGAGAGACAAAGACTTGATAGTACCGCTGAGCAATCAGCCTTCCGACAACAACAAAATGTTGATGGACAACAAGTAGAAGTAACAGAGAAAACATAATTTCAGCATTTGGAAGAGGATGAAGATGGTTTTTGGACCATGGTTTTTGATGGTGTGGTAGCAAATGATGGTGCTAGAATTGGCATTTGGGTACGTAGCCCTTTTTCCTCCCCAAAAAAAGTGCCAAGTAATGTAAGGGTCTGTTCTTATAAATTAGCGTTTGATTGTTCAAATAATGAGGCTAAATATGAAGCTTTAATTGCTGGTCTGAAAAATTATTAGAAAATTAAATTCCAAAAGGATTGCAGTGTATGGTGACTCCGAGTTAGTTATCAAGCAAGTGAAAGGTGAATACCAAGCTAAGCATCCTCGAATGCGGGCCTACCGCAATGCGGTACTAGATATCTTGAGATTGTTTTCAGATTATACTTTGACATGTGTCCCTCGTATTTAGAATGGAATTGCAGATGCACTTGCAAAAGCAGCAAGTAATTTGAAAATTCCGATGAACTCAAGCAACAAATTTGAAATTCATGTGAAGCATCGTCCGATTGTCCCTGATAATCAAAGGTATTGGCAAGTGTTTCAAGATGACAAAGAAATTGATGAATTTTGCAAAATGAAGGTAAATTCAAAGACACTTCTATTGATGGGGAGCATGATGATGGTGAGACGGATGTGCAAGTCAATCAGATGGAAGTTTTGCAGCTGAAGGATAATGTCATTCCTAAAGGTCTCATACCTTTAGAGGAGCTTTTCGACCAAGATAATGTAGCTCGAAAACCAACCTTGCGAACAACCGAGAAAGGAGTTGAGGACGTGAACATTGGATCAGCAGAAAATCCTAAAATGGTGAAATTGTCTAAGGCATTACCTCCATAGGTAAAAGCAAAGTATATCAGTTTATTGTCTTCCTTTGCTGATGTATTTGCTTGGGATTATTCAGATTTGAAGACATATGACACCAACATAATTCAACATACCATTCCGATCAAGCCAAATCAAAAGCCCTTTCGGTAAAAATTGAGAAGAATAAATCCAAAGTTGCTGCCCTCAATAGAGAAGGAAGTGAATCCGTTATACAAAGATGGTATCATCATTCCCATAAGATTTTCAGATTGGATTTCTAATTTGGTGCTCTTGCACAAGAAAATAGGTGAGATTCGCTTATGCATTTATTTTCGAAATATGAATAAAGTATCTTTGAAAGATAACTACCCATTGCCCAAAATGGATCACAGACTTCAGCGAGTAGTTGGAGCATCCCGCATGTCACTACTCGATGGTTATTCTGGTTATAACCAAATTCTGGTCCATGAGGATGATAGAGACAAAACAGCGTTCACCACTCCGTGGGGAACTTTCCATTATGCTAAAATGCCTTTCGGTTTGAAGAATGCTGGTGCGACCTTTCAGCGAGCAATGGATATGGAATTTGTAAATGAAAAGGATGTTTTTCTAGTTGTTTATCTTGATGATTTGACAGTTTTTTCTAATTCAGATGAAGAGCACCTTTATCATTTGAAGATTGTATTTCAGAGGTGTAGAAAATATGGTGTATCTCTCAATCCAAAGAAGAGTTTGTTTTCCATGGATGAAGGAAAGATTCTTGGTCATATTTTATCAAAATATGGCATCCGCATTGATCCAGCTCGAGTAGAAGATATTTAGCAAATTGATATTCCTCAAAAAAAAATGAGATCCAATCATTCAATGGTAAGATGAATTTCTTACGTCGCTTTGTGCCCAATCTTGCAGAACATTTAAGGGAAATCACAAACATGCTCAAGAAATATAGTGTAGTGAAGTGGACTGAGGAAGAAGTAAAGTCTTTCAATTTAGTAAAATTGGCTCTTTCTTCAGCTTTGGTTTTGATCATCCCGGACTATACTCAGGATTTTATTTTGTTTTCATTTGCCTCAGATCATACTATGGCAGTAGTCTTGATGCAGAAAAGAGATCAACTTGAGAAACCAATTGCTTTTTTCAGCCGAACCATAAGAGATGCAGCCTTAAAGTATAATATTATTGAAAAGCAAGCTCTTGCCTTAGTAAAAGCGTTGAAATATTTTCGAGTATATATTCTACATTCTCACATTCTTGCTTATGTTCCTAATGCTGTTGTTAAAGATGTATTAGTGCAAACAGATCCAGAAGGGAGACGTGGAAAATGGATTGCAGCCTTGTTGGAATATGACATGAAGATAAAACCTACAAAGCTTATCAAAGGACAGGGGCTGGCTAAGTTAATGGCTGAGTAAAATTTGCATGCCTTGGACATTAATCTCATTGCTGCTATGTCCAAGGAAAATAAAGAAAATTCGCTTGTTCAGGTATCAAAAATCTTTTTTCTTTCTCCTTGGTACTCAGACATTGTTTATGTGCTCCAAAATCTGTCACCGCCACCAGGAATAGCAAAAAACAAAAGTAGGACACTGAAATTAAAGGCTGCCAAGTTTTGTATCATGAATAATGCGCTTTATTGGAAAGATATCGGTGGTGTCTTGCTAAATTGTTTGGTTGAAGAAGAGGCAAAACAGGTTATGGAAAATTTTCATAAGGGAGATTGTGGAGGTCACCTTTTCTGGAAAAAAACGGCCAACAGAATTTTGAGAGCAGGATATTATTGGCCAACGCTATTTTCTGATGTGTACAAAACTATTAGAAGCTGCCATGAATGTCAAATTTTTGAAGGGAGGAAAAAATTGCAGCCTTTTCCGCTCAAGCCCATTGAAGTAAGTGCTCCTTTTCAGCAGTGGGTTTTGGATTTCATTGGCGAGATCCATCCTGCTTCTTCAGCGCATCATAGATGGATCCTTACAGTGACGGACTATTTTACTAAATGGATTGAGGCAGTTCCCAACAGGCTGGCCATAGATTTGGTAATCATTTCATTTCTTGAAAACATTATTTTGTCTCATTTTGGTTGTCCAAACAAGATGATTACTGATAATGCAGCAACCTTTAAATCTAAGAGAATGATTAAATTTTGTGATAAGTATAAAATCACTTTGGGGCAATCAACTGCATATCATCCACAAGGCAACGGATTGGCTGAATCCTCAAATAAATCCTTGGTCAATATTATTAAAAATCCATTGGAAATAAACAAGAAAAGTTGGCATAAGAAATTGGTTAATGCACTTTGGGCAGACAGAGTGAGTCAAAAGAAATCTATAGGCATGTCTCCTTTTGAGCTCGTGTATGGTGCTGACACGGTATTCCCGACCTCTCTCACAATTCCAGTGGTTAAAATTCTGTAGGAAGCTGGCAGCAAAGATGATCATATGCAACGGAGAATCAATGAAATGATCCATTTACAGCAGACTAGAGATGAGGTTTTTCAAAACACTTTCAAGCTGCAAGAGAGAATCAAGAAGGTATATGATCGAAAGGCAAAGGCGGACAAGTTTCAAATAGAAGAAGTGGTGCTAAAATGGGATGTAAGAAACAAAGATAATGGTAAGCATGGAAAGTTCGAGAATATTTGGAAAGGACCTTTTAGAATTGCTGCATATCGAGGCCAAAATGCTTTCCTTTTGAAATAAATGAATGGAGAAGATTTTCCAGGAGGGCTGGTCAATGGTCGGCTCCTCAAACGGTACTATTTTTGAAGTGTTTTTTGCTGTCATACATGTCACTGTACATACCAGTTGGTTTAAGTTTCATTGCAAGCATGTGTTGTCATCATTCTTTTAGTTTGGGGCCCGAAGTGAAGGCTATAAAACTGAAGTTTTGTCTCAGTTTTGGTTTGGTTTGTTTGAGTCAGGTCTTTCAGTCATTTTTGGATTCAAAATTGAGTCATTTTTTAGTCAGTTTTCAATTCTGAAAATCAGTCAAGAGTGTTGTTTTGGTTTGTTGAATTTATTTACTCCATAGCCCAATGGACGAAGGCATTGTCTACTTTCCCAGAGATCTGTAGTTCTTGGCACCTCCAAGGTGCTACCATTCCCATTGGAGCCAATGTTAGTGTCGGTATCTTCATCCCTCCGTCAGTGATAAAATTTCTCTTGTTGCATTGCATATTAGGTGTCTCACTCAGTCAGCTACATTCCATTAGGAGCATGGATCATTTGATGGTAGTGGCTTGTTGCTCATTTCCCTCATGTCCATTACCTGCTAGCTTATTTATGTTCATTAAGATCATTCACAGTCGCTTTTGTCTCATAGTTTGCAAGAGTCATTTTTAGGGTTTTAGTGTCATTAGGTCTAGGGTTTCATTAATAAGGTTTTCAAAATCCCCAATAATGGTCAGCAGGCACATGAGGAGTTTGAAATAAGGATTCAGTACTAAAAATTTCATCGTCATATGCTTAATAATGTATTTTTCTTCAAAACTCTGTTTCGGAGAAAAATAGGGTATTTCATCTTTTTATGTATAAATGTAATGTAATTTCAAGTTTTCTTAGTTGTAATAATATTTTCACTCGAAACCCTGGTCACCTTTGTCAAGCTCCAGCCAATCCATTCCCTACAGGACAAACAGAAAGCACATCATTCAGTCAAAAAGCCAAAATGAAGAAAAACAGAGTTTTGAAAAGTGTCAAAATTTGAAACATTATAAAGTGGGTTTTTCTGAAATGAAAAATTAAAGATCCTTGGTATATAAATCATTTTCATGTTTCAAAAGCTCATTTTTATGCCAAGAGGACAGAGTGATCCAAGGAGAAATGGTGAAGAGCGAAGGAAGCAATTTGAAGGGGAAATTGTGCAAGTTCAGCTGCGCGACACATTGGTTGGGCGATGCGACGCATTGGACGGGCGCGACACATTGGGTCGGCCCCCATTGTTTTGAAATTACTCCTGCGTGGCACATAGGAGTTATGCAACGCATTGGGTTGATTGCGCGACACGTAGGGCCGCAAAGCAATTTCATTGCCATTCCTCTCAAAACTTCAAATTTGCTCGGTCATTTCCGGTCCAAGTAAGTCAATAAACGTTGTCACTGTCAATGAACATGTGTCTTGTGATATCTATGAGGATTTAAAAAAAAATTCAAACCCTATTATATTTTTCAAAGAATGCTTCGTTAGGGTTTATAATTTGGTTTTGTGCCTATCATTTCCACTTCCCCACCTTGTTATTCCCTCATCAGTGTTATTCTAGTCCCATTAGCACATTTCCCTATCTCTAAATCACTCATTCCCTATTCCATATTCCCATTATCCCACATCCTAATTACAAATTTCCCAAACCCAAATGCTATCCCAAAAAACCTAGTGACTGCACCTAAACTCTTCAATTGACAAATTTCAATTGGAAATATCCCATCATTCCCCCTACCCTCTCCCTCCATAGTCCCTCACATATTATCACACATTTGGCAACAAAAACCAAAGACACCAAACTCCTCATATTCATCTAAGGAAACATAGAATTTGGCAAACATGGAGACAGATTCTTCTTATGACCGAGACAGTGACTCCACAACTGAATTGCATGCACCTAGGAGACCTCACAAGAGTGGCAGACATGTGAGGGAGGAGCCTACTTCATTGGCTGAGCTATAGGCCTGTCCTTTTGCTATTTCATGTTTCCAACAACAGTCTTGTTTTCAATTTTGTGAAATGGTTGCTAGAGTTCACCACCATCATGAGCTGGTTCGATTTCTTATGTTGCATTTACATAATGGCCAAGTCACTCTTGCAGGTGTGACATTCACTTTAACACCTGAAACTATCTCTCAAGCAACCGGTATTCCAAATGTTGGAGAGAAATGGAACAAAAGGCAGCAGGTTGAAAGGGAACACTATGAGCCATATATCAAGCCTAGTTTTTTAAGACAACTCAGTAGAGTTTTTCCCTTTCAGTTTCTAAACGATTCATATGCTCCTTTGATGAAACTCATTATCAAATATTTTAGTTGTGAGGGCCGATTTTCACGTCTCTATGCCTATCATATTAGGTTGCTGATGCATTTTACCAAGGTGAGAATGATCAACCTCCCTTACTTCATATGCCGAAATATTGAGAAAATGACCACCCTCGTGCAAAGGAAAACTCCTGAGCAGCAGTATAGAAGTATCTATCACTTAGCACTCATCAAAATTGTGGTTATGCATCAGCTCGGCTTGCAGGATATTTCATGGGAGGATTTAATTTCTAATGATTTCTTCACAGCTTCTCAGGTACCTTCTGTTATTGCCTAAATCTACCTCAGGCTGAAAAGGCAGAGTTCGGGGTAACATCAAACCACGCTCAGTCTGGTAGCTAGCCCTACCAGAACAGGAGAGGGCTCTCTTCGGGTCAATCTCAGCAAAAATAATCAATAGGGCTTGTGATGACTTGAAATAAAGGCTAATTTTAGGCTAGGTATATAAGTAAAGGAGTTTGATTTTGATTTTGGGGGATTTTGTTGGAATCAAGGGAAAGCCAGTTTTGGGTTCGGGGATGAGGCCTAGTTTTTGCAGAGTTCTGATTGGGGCAAGGAAGGCAATTGTTTTGATGCTTTATATTGAATGAATGGATGGTTTAGACCGGTGAGGAGCTTAAGAGGGAAAGAATCCTCTTCAAAGAGATGAAAACATGGAAAATTAAACAAAATTTAAGGCAGAGCAAAGCAAGCTAATGAATTCCACCTTTATCACTCATTTGTTTAATTTAAGAAGAAAGGAGAAGAGAAATGATACACATAAAAATCAGGGAAATTACAATTACATAGAGAAAAACACCATAAAAACATAGAGCCACATATATCCCAAAGAGGCCGTAAACCCTGAAAATGATTGAAGAAATACATGATATAGACAAGCCTAACTCATTCCCATGCCTCTAGGGGTCGAGCTCAACATTCTAGGAGCCGTTTCAACCATATCTAAGCTAAGAACTGAAAAATAGGCAATGAAACAACTTGCCTCTATATGGTAGGAAACTGATTCATTCACTTACATTTCACTTTTTGGTGAATGAATCCACTAATATGAGTAAAAATGTGCCAAAATTACATCATGTTCATGAAATTACATCAAGGTACATCAAGAGTTACATGAAAAAGTCAAACTAGATGAAACTAGGCGAAATTCTGAGCTGCTGAGTGAAAAATAGGCCAAATTTCCCTATGCGCCGCGCCTGAAATCTCTATGCGTAGCACAAGTTTGAGGCTGATTCTAAAGGCCTTCCAAAATTCCAAATTGAGTGTAGGATAGTGCATTGGAAAGCCCTGCATGTCTACTTTCCAACCCAAGTGGAATTTCTGGATTTGGTTGTCAATTGCCCCTCCAAAACGCAAATCTCCCAACACTGCTTCCTGTGTGTGCAAAAAGTGGCAGAAAGGCCATTTTTAGGGTGTTTTTGACCCTTTAGGAAACCCAGAACTTGATGAAATACTTAGGTAATCCATAGGCATGCATAAATTTTGATGAAAAATCCAGAAATGCAAAGTTTTCCTCAATAAGAGTTGCCAATTATAAGCGCGCGCCAAGTGGCGCTACGTGTCGGACAGGAAAATCTGTGTTTAGGCCCAAAAATTCAAAATTGTCAAAATTTTTCCCAAATTTCTTGAAATTTGGGCTGAAGATCCCTCATCAAGCACTATGTTGGGCCAAATAAGCTTCAGCCAAAATTTGGAGTCTATCATGCCTTTTGCGATGCTTTAGTGCCCTCCTTAGCCTTGCCTTCAGGATCTTGATCCTTGCTTTGCAAACATGATGTCGCGCCCAATAATGGCTCTTCATGTGTCTGAGCATGTTCGTTTCCTTGTTTTCCTTTGCCAACAACTTCTCAAGATGAATGTTGACCCTCTCAAGCCAAGTCTCTCTATCAACCTTAATCTCCTGCTCAATGCGTGTCATCTCTATTGGGCTTCTTCAGCAAACACGGCTTCCACAGATGTTTTGAACCTGTTGATTGTCCTGATAATCCTCCAAATCGCTTTTTGTAATCGACCAGATAGTTTATGATCCATTTAGCTCTTTTAAATTTGTCGATCAATGTGTTGATCTCAGCCTTCTACTCCTAAATGATCTCTCTCAACTTTGAGCTTGGAGAGCTCAAATCCTCATCAATCAATATGAAATCAGTACCCTGGACTCTTGAAGGGCCCTCATCCTGCATAGGCCTTTTACCTCTGTCCTGTACCTATACCTGTGCTACTGATGATGGAAACGAGACCCCTTCCACCCCCGGTGGAGATAGTACTCGTTAGGCTGCTGTGAATAATCCTCTCGTGCCTCTCTGATAAGTGACATTTACTGGCACACTAATAGGCTCTGTCTCAGGACCTTCAGGTTGATGTGAAGGCTCACCTGCATCATGGACAACCTCCGGAGGAACATGAGGAATTTTTAAGAAATCACAGGACATGAAATCTTTCCATGAAATGCCCTGCAATCCAAGCTGATGTACAACCACGATCTTGATGAGTGCATAGTGATAAATACTATTGTACTGCTTCTCAAGAGTTTTCTTCTGCACAAGCATGGTCATCCTCTAGATGTTGCAGTACATGAAATAAGGTATGTTCATCATCCTCACTCTAGTGAAATGCATCAATAACCTGATGTGGTATGCATAGAGGCGTGAGAACCAGCCCTCACAACTAAAGTATCTGATAATGAGTCTCATCAAAGGCGCATAGGATTCCTTTAGGAACCAGAATGGGAACACCCTGCTGAGCTGTCTCACATAGCTAGGCCTAATGTATGGTTCATAATGCACTCTGTCCACCTGTTGTCTCTTGTTCCACTGTTCACCCACATTCGGTATTCCAGTTGCTTGGGATATGGTTTCCAGTGTCAAAGTGGAATTTACACCAACAAGAGTTACCTGACCATCATGCAAATGTAATACAAACAACCGAGCCAACTCCTGATGATGCTGAATCCGAGCAGTCATCTCACAATACTGATAACATGACTGCTCTCAAAAACATGCCATGGCAAGCGGGCAAGCCTGCAATTGAGTCAATGAGGTGGGCTCTTCTCTCACATGTTTGCCACCTTTACGAGGCTTTCTCGGTGCATGTAGCTCAGTGGTAGAATCACTATCTCTGTCATATGATGTATCTGTGTCTATCTCCATGGTGTTTCAAGGTTAATGCAAAGTGTATGTTGGCTTGAATGAGATGAAGAATGAGAATTTGGTTGTTTTGTCTTAGTTGCCAAATATGTGCCAAAGGGAAGGGATTGTGGAGAAAAAATAGGACAGTGGGATAATGAACTTCAATCAAGTGATATTTTTCCCTTTGAAAATTTGACAAACTTTGGGAGAAGGGATAGCCACTGAATTTTTGAGATTCTTGGGGTTTTGGGAATTTTTTACAAATGAAATGGGAAGGGGAAAAATGATGAGAAATGACTTGGGATATAAGGGAATAGGGGAGGAGTGTAATGGTAATATTAACAGTGATGATAGGATTACAGTGAGGGAAGGGATGAACAAGGTGGGGGAGATTGAGTATTTGGCACCAAAATTACTTTTAAAACACCAATTCAAAACCCTAAGGAGCAGTTTTTAACAAAAGGATAGGGTTTATAATTTGACATTCAAATTATCAAAACCAATCTTTCGAAAACCACCAAACACAAGCTATGAGCAATATGGGATCGGCTTTGACTTACTTCAACATGAAGCAACCGAGAAAATTTGATATTGGAGAAGGCTGGCAAAATTTTTGTGTTTCGGCCCTGTGCGTTGTGCGCACAACTCAGTGCGCCGTGCCTGGTGTATGCGCCATGACCGTTTTGTTGTGCACAGTGGAAAGCGGTCCTATGTGTCGCGACCTCTGTGTGCACCACGACCTCCACCTAATGCACCGCGTAGGCAAATTATACACAGTCCGGCCTCCAAATCACAGTTTTTCCCTCCAACTTATTTCTCCATGATTTCTCTTGGCTCCTTGCTAACTTTTGATATGAAAATGAATTGTGAAACAATGAAAATATCCTTTATGGCCATAGACTTTGATTTTTGAATTAGAAAACCCACTTTCTAAAGTTGCAGACTTTGGCACTTTGCACTTTTTTAAATAAGCTCTGTTTTTGTTTGTTTCCTTTGATTTTTGAACTGATGATGAATCTTGTCTATCTTTTTCAGGGATAGCAGGCATGGGATTTCGGCAAAGGTGACCAGGGCTGCACGTGAAAAACTTCACAACTGAAACAACTTTGAGAATTAGATTACATTTATTACGAAGGATGAAATTGACGATTTTTCTTCAAAACAGAGTTTTGAAGAAAAGTCATGATTAAGCATTATGACGATGAAATTTTGCACTGAAAACCTTATTTGAAACTTCCTCATGTGCCTGCTGACATTATTAGATGTTTTGAAGACGAAATTTACAAAACCCTAGACCTAATGAGACTAAAAACCCTAAAATGACTCTTTGGCAAACAGGAGGCCAAACATGACTATAAATGACTTTAAAATTGATTTTGATAAACAGACATGGACCAGTAGGTACATGACATGAGGGATATGAGAGAAAAGACCCTTCCATCAGATGATCCATGCTCCTAATGGAATGCAGCTGACTGAACTGAATGAGACACCTAAAATGAAATGAAACAAGAGATTTTGATCTCTAACAGAGGGATGAAGATACCGACGCTAACACCTTCGGAGGCTTTCATGAGGCAGGTGAACCTTCATATCAGCATGGAGGTCATGAGACATAGACTGCTAGTGTGCCAGTGTTTGTCACCTATCAAAGGGGCACTAGAGGGTTATTTGCAGTAGCCAGGCGAGTATTATCTCCACCCAGGGTGGAAGGGGTCTCGCTTCCTTCATCAGAAGTACAGGTACAGGACAAGGGTAAGAGGCCAATACATGATGAGGGGCCTTCTGGAGGCCACGATACAGATTTCATAATCATTGATGATGATTTGGGCTCACCAAGCTCAAAGCTGAGAGAGATTGTGCAGGAGCAGAAGGCGGAAATAAACAATTTTTCTGTCAAGTCGCAAAGGGCCCAATGGATAATAAACTACCTTGAGCAGAGAAACAAATAGCTAGAAGATCAGAAAACTATCATGGAGTTTCAAAATATACGTGAGAACCGACAAGATGCCAAAAGGAGCCAAACCGAGATGACATCCATTGAGCAAGAGATTGAGGCTGATCACGAAACTTGGCTTGAAAGGGTAAATATTCATTTGGAAAAGATGTTGGAGAAGGCCAACAAGGAAAAGAACATGTTGAGGCACATGGAGAATCATTATTGGGCAATAAATCATGTTTGCGAGGCACGAAACAGGATCCTGAAGGATAAGTTGAAGAGGGCCTCAAAGCATCAGAAAAGGAAAGATAGACTTCAGATTTTGGCCGAGGCTTCCTTGGCCCAGCATAGTACATGATGGAGGACATTCAACCCAAATTTCAAGAAATTTGGGACACATTTTGCAAATTTTGATTTTTTGGCCTAAAAACAGAATTTTCAGCTCTATGCGTCGCGCCACTTGGCGCGCGCTTATGATTGGGGGCTCCTTTTGATGCAAACTCTAAATTTTTGGATTTTTCATGGAAAACTATGCATGCCTACCTATGGACAAGAAATTTTGACAAGTTTTGTGCTTCTAGAAGGGTCAAAAACACCCTAAAAATGACCTTTCTGCCCCTTTTTGGACACACAAGAAGCAGTGTTGGGAGAACTCATTTTTGGAGAGGCAATTGGGAGCCAAATTCAGAAATTCCACTTGTGTTGGAAAGTATATAGGCATACCTTTCGAACAAGCCTACTTTGAGCCAATTTTGACACAAGGAAGGCCTCCAAAATCATCTGTAAACTAGCGCGATGCATAGAGAAATTAGGCGCGATGCATTGGAGATTTTTTCTCATTTTGGACCCAGTAACTCTGTTTTTCGCCTAGTTTTTGACATTTTGAATTTCTTGCTACCAAATTTTAAAATCATGATATAATTTGATGTAATTTGATGGATCTTGATGTAATTTTGTTAAATTTTACTCATGGAGGTAGATTCATCCATCAAAATGTGAATTGCAACAGAATGAATCAATTTCCTAGTTTATAGAGGCAAGTTGTTCCATTGCCTACTTTCTAGTTCTCAGTTTAGATTTTTATGGAACAACTCTTAAAATTGTGAGCTCGACCCTTGGAGGCTAGGATGGGTGGTTGTTTGTATATATCTTGTGGTTTTTCAGTCATTAGCATGGTTCGACACTTGGGATTGCTTTAAGCATCATTGTACATTCATCCCTGCAGTTTGGCAAAGGAATAAACCAGGGTTTGCAGCGCTCCTTGGGATTCATGTGGCTCTTTGTTTTGATGATGTGTTTCTCTCTATTAATGTAAGTTTACTGGTGTTTTATGTGTATCATTTTCCCTTTTATTTCTTCTTAAGTTAAACAAACAAGGATAAAGGTGGAATTCATTAAAATTTGCAGTGCTCTACCTAGGGTTTGTTTAAATTTATATGTTTTTAACTATTTGAAGACGATTCCTAAAATTTTCTTGCCCTCTTCAACTCCTCACTGGTCTGAGCTATCCATTTCATTCAAAATTGAAGTGTCAAAACAATTGCCTACCTTGCCCCATTCAGATCTCTGCAAAAACTAGGCCTCATCCCCCAGACCCAAAATCTGCCTTTCCCTTTGATCCAAAAAACACCATCAAAATCAAATCAAACTATTTTAAATATATACCTAGCCTAAAATCAGCCTTCATTTAAGTCTTATCAAGCCTCACTGATCATTTTTTGTTGAGATTGACCAGGAGAGAGCCCTATCCCGATCTGGTAGGGCTAGCTACCAATTTAAGCATGGTTTGATGTTACCCTATATTCTGCCTTTCTCAGCCTGAGGTAGATTTAGGCCATAACACCTTCCAAAATAATTCTTCTTGTCTTTGCTACCTTCTTTTTCCATGTGTCAAGTAATGCAACATCGCTAGAAGTAGGCTTAGGAACATCGCTATCGATGAACTCCTTCAGTTCATTATCTTCAAGCACCGCCTTCATCCTATCCTTCTAGGCTATGTAATTCGAGCTTCTCTCAAGGGAATACTGCAATCGCAACCCATAGAGAGACATTTCAATGAATAATCAACTGTCGCACTAGGAAATTTATGTTGCAAATTCGAATTGTCCACCAGCACAAAACTCAGCACCTCTTCCCAATTGCAATCTCCAGTGATTAACACTACTCCGATAACATGTAGAAATTTATTAATACTGATAGTATTACTGGATTATCCCAATATAATAAATTAATATTATGTTAAATACAGAATCCTTCCACTTAATTCTTTGCAGAAATTAAATCGCCAATTGCAAACACATGTGAATAAAATCAATCGCACATAAACATAGTTGTTTAACGGGAAAGCTTAAAGCTAAAAGCCCCAACTATAATTGTTAGGACCTCACAATGTACCATTTTTACCATACATTTTGACACTGCCTTACTCTTTATAGCTATATTTAAAAAGGTTACATTATCATTTTCATCCATTCTATCCAAAGGTATATGAAATCCTTCTCTTTACTATATATTTAATCTGTTTTACATATAATTCCACATTACTCTTATATTTCATCATTAATCGAAGGTATATCGTTGCTAACACAAGTCTAAAAGATCGCAGATAATTTATGATAAGGAACGTGTTGTTGCTGAAACAATCGGCCGTTGCTGAAACAGTCGACTCCGTTGCTGAAACAGTTAAATCTGTTGCTGAAATAGTCAGCGGGCACGTAAATTCCATCACTACTCGTGATTTGCGATTTCGAAAGAGTATTTCAGGAACGATGGGAACAAGACAAAGACAAGCAAGGAAAGTTATTACACAGATTGTTCTGAAGCCAGTATTTTTTGTATCTGTTGTAACAATATTCTGCTATGGAAGAATAGAAAGACCCTGTTTTAAGATAGAAGAATAGATTTGGATAAAAATAGGATTTCTCTGATGTAACTATAATAGATGTCTCCTCTTTAAAAAGAGGAGACATCATCATTAGAAAGGGAGTTAGAGACTACAGGAGAGACATTATTTTTGAGCGGAAAGGAGCAAGACTCCATTTGTAATGTATCATTCCTTTTTGATAGATGAATAAAGGTTTCTTTTGAGTGTTTCGATTTAACTCTTTCCTCTGGGGAATCTTGTGAGAAGGAAAGGGCCCGCCTTCATCACAAGATTCACCCGATTGCTCCTGTAGTTTGATAAAATTCTTTGTGTTATTTGCACCTTAATTTAACTCTGTTTGCTGAAGAACCATTTACACAGTTCTGTGGTATTTTAAGCACTCTGTTTTCTTTAACATTGCATTAGTTCCGTATCATTCATTCTTAAAGAAGCCAAGAGATATTTTTCCGTTATTCGTTTGAATGTGTGATTGATACCGGGAAACAGATGTTGAAGATTCCTGTTTGGAGGAATAGGGTCCTGTTCCCCGTAGGTTGATTCTCTTTTTCTGCAGTGTGATTGATATTAGGAAACAGGTGCTGAAGGTTCCTGCTTATGGGAATAGGGTCCTGTTTTCCTTGGATTGATATTTTTCTACAGTGTGATTAGTGTCAGGAAACAGGTGCTGAAGATTCCTGTTTGGAGGAATAGGGTCCTGTTCCCTGTTATGGTTGATTGATTTCCTTTCCTGCAGGGTGATTTCCTTTCGTTATCTTTTCCTAGAATTATTTTAATGAAAGGCTGCAATAGAGGAATTGCTTCTTCTGTAACACAAGTAGGCTTCAGCTTTGCTAAAGTGGGGTGTGAATAATTAGATTTGTATGATTGATAATTGTGTAACTTCTACTACAACATTATCTTGCTTTTGGAATTGAGCATATCCAGTGCGTGATTGTCTTTGGAATAAACAGACCTTCCCGGGTTGACAATTTATGTGGAGCTTGAATTGCTAAAACAATTAAAGCGACCAACATTTTGGCGCCATTGCCGGGGAAGGAAATTATAGATTTCAAAAGCATTAATATTTTCTTTCTAGATGTGCAGATTGTATGAGAGGACGCGGAACCCAGAAGAAAACTAATCCTACAGGTGGCAAGGGCAAAGGAAGGGGAGGAAGAAAGACTTTCATTGACGAGATTGTATCAAAGGCTGAATCATCACAGAGATTAAGTTCTTGAAGACCAAAACTTCAGCACTCCCCTCAATCGGATTACAAAACAGAGGAAGTCGTGGGCCCTGAAAACATAGAGGAGCCAGTAACGGATATTAAAGGACCAGCAATCAGTGCTGGAGAGTCAGAAGAAAGTGCTAGCAAATCAGCAGAGCACGTTGAGGAACTAATAGAGAGTGTTGGACGACCAGTGGAAAACATTGAGGAGCCAGTAGAAGATCTCGAGGATCGAGCAAGTGCAGTAGGAGAACAGCCAATGGAAGGAAACAACGAAGAATTCTTTGGTGGAGGACGTGTAGATCCTGAAGGAGAAGGAAGGGATGAAAATTCTCTCTCTACCTTGGGATTTCCTATCAGTGATCTCCCTAGAGGAACAACTCCTATGAAGAATATTCCATTGTCAGCTTTACCCAACTTCCATGGTTTATCCTCTGAAGATCTGGATGAATTTATTTTTGAATTTGATATATTATGCAGAAGTTATGATTATGTTACTAATGCTCAGAAGTTGAAACTGTTTCCAGCAACATTAAAAGGAAATTCTTTAAGATGGTTCATGAGCCTTGGAAGCCAGGTAATCACAACATGGGAACAGATGAAACAGAAATTTCTGCTTAAATATCAAGATTATTGTCGGACAAGAGAAAAGAGGGAGGAACTATTCAACATGGCACAAAAGCCGGACGATAATTTGGAGGAATATGTGGAAAGACTGCAGTATAATCTGCAGAGATCTGATCATCCGAATGTAAGTAAAGAAATTCATAAAACAATATTACTTAGAGGATTAAGGGATGATTGTTTAGACATGTTAAACATGCTTGGTAAAGGAGATATATCTAAAGAATCATATGATGAGATTGTTGAACTCTGTAAAAGATGTTCAAGAGGAGCTGCAAGGAACAGAGCAAGTAACAGAGATCCCACCTATTCAAGAGTTCAGAAATCAGCTAGTGGAGGAGCAACAAGAGCTGAAATAGGTAATTTACTTGAAGAATTTAAAACTGAGATGTTAAGTTCTTTTGCTTCACAAATTGACACCTTGCAGGTTAAAAAGAAGCAGGCTGAAGCAGAAGCAGCTCTGGCTGTCTTTTGCCCTAAATGCAGAGACAAACATCCACTAAGGGAATGCCCATTGGAAAAAATACCAATCTGCACCCTTTGTGAGAAAGATCATGAAACACAACAATGTCCCTCTCTACTGGGAATAAATGCAGCATTGCAGCCAACAGAAGAAGAAGTTGAAGCAGTTTACTTGCTAACACAAAGAAGACAATGGAAACCAAAAGGACAAGGTATGAATTCTAGTATGCCATTTAATCGTTGGAATAATTATTCTGCTTTCAGTCAGACAAATTACCCTCCCTTTAATCAAATGCAATACCCACCCTTTAATCAGATGAATTACCCACCCATGCAACAAACAAACCCTCCCTTTGTTGATCCTGCAATGTGGACTCCTTGGCCCCCACAACATCCATCTTCTTTTAATCCATGGAATTCAAATTGGAGAAGCCAACAACTCCCGTATCCAAATCAATTTCCTCAATTTCAACAACCACTTCCTCTACCATCAAATGCTCCACCAAATAATCAAATGAGACCCCAGCTACCTGTGCAACCAAATCCTAACCCCAATAATAAAGTTGTGCAATTCATTGATATTCAGAATCAGCCTACATTTACTACGATGCAATGTAATGATATTCATTTGAGATCCGGGAAAATAGTAGAACCTATCATCGATGATATAACCTCTTCTGATTCTGATAAAGAGGAAACTGAGAAACATAAAAAAGCACAACCACCCTCTAACAAGGGTATTGAAATAACAGAACCACCATTCCCCGAGCATTTAGTTTTAACTAAAACGCCTGAAACACCTGCTTTTAATCTTTTAGGGGAATTGCAAAACTTGTATGTTAAAATTCCACTTTTACAGGCACTGAGAGATGTACCAATTTATGCGAGAACCATAAGGGACATTTGTGTTAAGAAACCTGGTAGGAAGACTAAAGACCCCCTTACAGTTCATGTTATGGGTGATTTATCTGCATTAATGTCTGGAAAAACCCCTCCTGTGAAATATGGTGACCCCGGCCATCCTACCGTGACAGTTCAAATTGGTAAAACAATAATTCCTCAAGTTCTGGTAGATCTAGGTGCTGCAATAAACATTATGACTCTTGAAACTTCACAGTTGTTACAGCTGAATAACACAATTAGAGATACACCAACCATCCTAGAATTAGTTGGCCGTTCTACAATTAAACCAGAAGGAGTTGTTGAAGATCTAGTTATCTCGGTTGAATCCTGGAATTACCCAGCTGATTTTGTGGTATTACAAACTAAAACAAAGCTGGGGGGACACCCTTTAATTCTAGGGAGGCCATGGCTGGCCACAGCCGATGCCTTTATCAGCTGCAGATCTGGTTCAATGACAATTTCTAATGGTTATGAAACTAAACATCTTACTCTTTATCCTCATGCTACACCCATAATTAATAATGAAGATTCTATGTGGATGGATTATGATGATAATGCTATTCAGCCCATTTTAACTATCGGACAAGCCTTAACTCTTAAAGAAAATACAGAGGATGAAATAATTAATAATTTTATTTGTGAACCTTCCTCTGTAATTGCTGAAACACACAATCAATTGACTGCAATTTTTGAAACAGATACCCAAGAAAAGATTGAATCTGAAGACTTATCTCAGACATTAACCACCATCTCATCTAAAAGCATAACAGTCGAAATCGAACCTGGCAAGACATTAAATATAAATCCTGATCTAACAGTTGCTGAAACACAACAGTTAATGAAGTTATTACTTGAAAATAAGGAAGCATTCGCATGGGATTACACGGATATGAAGGGAATCTCTTCTGAACTATGTACTCACCGAATTTATATTAAAGAAGGGTGCCGACCAGTCTGTCAACCCCAAAGACGAATGAACCCTAATTTAAGAGAGATTGTTAAAGAAGAACTTCAGAAATTTCTTAATGCGGGATTTATATACCCCATATCTGACAGTGAATGGGTTTCCCCATTGGTAATAGTCCCTAAGAAAAACGGGAAATGGAGAGTGTGTGTTGATTACAGAGCCTTAAACAAAGCTACTCAAAAGGATCACTTTCCTTTACCTTTCATTGATTAGGTGTTGGATAGTCTGTCAGGAAAGAAATTCTTTTCTTTTCTAGATGGATTCAGCGGGTATAACCAAATTAGAATTGCACCCCAAGACCAGGACAAGACCACTTTTACTAGTCCTTGGGGAACTTTTGCTTATAGAGTTCTTCCATTTGGACTATGTAATGCACCAACAACTTTTCAGAGGGCTGTTATAGGAATCTTTTCTGATATGCTGAATGACTCTATGGAAATATTTATGGATGATTTTACTCCTTATGGTGTGTCTTTTGAAGATGCATTACAAAATCTTGAGAAGGTACTTA
Source organism: Pinus albicaulis (assembly GCA_034641835.2). Lineage (NCBI taxonomy): Eukaryota > Viridiplantae > Streptophyta > Pinopsida > Pinales > Pinaceae > Pinus > Pinus albicaulis. Next base: position 1,271,243,675 of record CM076574.1, on the reverse strand, counting down.
AACGATGTATACAAGCTCACCTCTCCCTAATTACTAAAAAATGTCATATGATGATGAGTGAAGGAGTAGTGCTTGGGAATTTTATTTCATCTCAAGGTATTCAGGTAGATCCATCTAAAATATTGGTCATTCAGAATCTTCCTGTTCCTAAAACACAAACTGATGTGAGAAGTTTTCTAGGACATGCTGGATATTATAGAAGATTTATTAAAGATTTTTCTAAGATAGCTTCTCCATTATTTGTGTTGCTTATGAAAAATGTTGAATTTAAGTGGACTAATCTTTGTCAGAAAGCCTTTGTAGAACTCAAGCATCAGTTATCTATTGCTCCTATTTTGAGAGGACCTGATTGGGCCCTCCCCTTTCATATATCTTCTGATGCTTCAGACACTGCAATTGGAGCTGTCTTGGGACAAGAGGAAAACCATCTTCCTTATGCTATCTATTTTATTAGTAAAAACATGACCCCTGCTGAGCTTAATTATACAGTTACCGAAAAGGAATTTCTTGCAGAAATTTATGCCATTAATAAAATTCGACATTACATCACTGGTTATTCTACTTTTGTCCACACTAATCACTTGGCTATTAAGTATTTAAAGAACAAATCTATCACAAATGCTCAAGTTACCAGATGGTTATTGTTACTGCAGGAGTTTGATATTACAATTGTAGATCGGCCTAGTAAAGAAAATGTTGTGGCTGATTTCCTTTCACGGTTAAAAACTGATAATAATATTCCAGTAGATGATTCCTTTCCTGATGAGTATTTATTTGCAGTCTCTGCTCACTCTCCGTGGTATGCAGATATTGCCAATTATTTGGTTGTAGGAAAATTACCATCACACCTGTCATATAGGGAAAAGAGAAGAATTGTTCAACAAAGTGCCAGGTATAGCTGGATAAGTGGGTGTCTTTTCTACACAGGGCTTGATCAGGAAATCCGAAGATGCATTAGGGAGGATGAAGTGTATGACATACTAAAAGCTTGTCATGATGGCCCCTACGGAGGGCATTTTGCTGATAAAAGAACATCACACAAAATTTTGAGGATGGATTACTATTGGCCCTCATTGTTTAAGGATGCAAAGAAATATGTGCAGGCTTGTGACAACTATGAGCGAATGGGTCAACCCAATCGTAGAGATCAAATGCCATTAAACCCCCAGGTAGTACCCAAACCATTTGAAAGATGGGCCTTGGATTTCATAGGACCCATTAATCCTCCATCCAATCAAAGAACTTATATATTAGTCTCTGCAGACTATATGACTAAATGGGTGGAGGCCGAAGCACTTATTATAGCCAATGAAGAAGTTGTCCTAGCTTTCTTATTTGAAGAGATCTTCACTAGATTTGGAATTCCTAGAGAGCTAGTTACAGATGGAGGACCTCCATTCAATTCTCATGGTTTTAAATCTACCCTTCAGAAATATCATATTCATCATAGAATGACTACACCATACCATCCCCAGGCCAATGGGCAGGTGGAAAGCACAAATAAAGTATTAGAAGCCATTCTAACTAAAACAGTGAAGGATAACCGGAAGGATTGGTCTCAAAGGCTCCCTAAAGCACTATGGGCTTACAGAACTACCTGGAGAAATACTACAGGATTTTCTCCCTATGAATTGGTTTATGGTAAAAATGTTGTTTTTCCTGTGGAATTTGAAATTAAAACTTTAAGAACTGCTTTAGCTATTAACCTTGATTTGACTGATGTGCAGACAGCTAGGTTGCAGCAGCTTCTTGAATTGGATGAAAAGAGATTAGATGCCATTCACCAAACAACCATGATTCAACAACAAAGAATGAAGTGGCATGATAAAATCATTAAACACAAGCAGTTCCAAAAAGGTAATTGGGCCTTATTGTATGACTCTCGGTTTGAAAACTTTCAGGGTAAGCTACGTACACGATGGCTGGGACCTTATGAAGTAGATGCTGTTTTTCCTAATGGAACAATAAGACTTTTAACAATTGATGATTCTAAAACACCTCTACTAGTAAATGGTCATAGGCTTCGTTTGTACCAGCGCCCTGTTTCTAAAGAAGATTTCAAGGCTGCTTGCATGACTGATACACATTATCTTTTTCTAGGGGAGTCCTCTGCTCCTCATAGCATTTAATTTTCTGCACTATATTTCTAGCATTAGATTAGATTTAAAACTAATAATCCCTGTCAAGGGTTGGCATGTTACAATTGTATTTTGCAGAATAAGGGAGAACTCACCAAGGAGGACAATTTCATCACAAGAATATCTGAAGCTTCAAATCATAGAAGCTTTGTTCCCTTCATTTCAACTCATTTCCCAGCAATGTCCCTTTTATCACCTATCCCATTACTCCATCTTTCCCTTTTTCCCTTTTTCCTATCTCTACCCACTCCTAAAACATCATCTTTCAGTCATCATTTCTCGTTCCCTACTGCTGAAATTATCCCTCAGCAAGTAATTCTCCTAGTTTTCTTAAATCCAAATCATTACATTCCATTTTCCTTATTTTTCCATTGCTGAAACACCACTTTCAGCAACATGTCATTCATTTTCCTATTGCTGAAACACCACTTTCAGCAACCTGTCATTTATCTTTCCATTGCTAAAACACCATTCCTTTCTTCTGCTACACAAGTTTTCCAGTACCCCACTTTTATTCTTCAGATCCCTTGGGTGAATATTATCCAGTATTGAGCAGATCCTGATATGCTCCTGTTTCTACATTTTAGAGAAATTTAAAGATTCTTCCATCAGTATCAAGCCATTATGAAGCACTCTATACTTCGAATTATAAAAACAAAGGTAAAAATATAAGGTATGCGGATTTTTTATGTAATACAGTTAAATAATATTTTAAAGAGAGGATCTTGTCCATTATGATTACAATCCCCGCACACTTAAACATCATTTCATCACACGTAAGGGGGGAATTTCAAAAATTGAATCATCATTCCACACCATCCAATCCACCGTTACTCTTCATATCCATTATTTCCGCCGTCATTGATACTCCATATCCTCAGTCGCCACGATTAGCTTGATCAAGCCTGTGTTTCTGTTCTCTGTGCCTCTGCATTTGACTCAAGTTAGTAGCTATGGGAGGCTCGGCTATCAGACATGAGCCTGGCTCGATAACTCTTCTCGAATTATTTCCGGAGGCTTACCAAATTTTTCAGCAGGCAGGTTGGATTACATATTTCGAAAGGTTAGGAGAATTTGATCCTCAGCAAGTTCTAGAGTTTGCGCAGAATTTTCAGGAAGATTACTCCATAGTCCAAGGGGTCCAAATTTCGGTCACAGAGGAAGATATAGCACAAGTATCAGGGTTTCCGGTCACAGGTGCTTGCTGGTTTAGCATGAAACAAGTCATTTTAAACGCACATCAGGACTTCCTTCTTCTAGAGGAACAGGTTGAGATTAAAGGCCGCGACATAAGTCTGCATTCATTACCTCGCCCATGGCCAACAATAGCTGAATTCATCAAGCACTATTTGACTTGCGAGGGGCGTTAACAGGTAGTTTATCAACACGAATTTGTTTTAATGAGTCATTTGCGGCATGGTCGATTAGTCAACATTCTTTATTATCTGCTTGGATGTATTAAAAACATGTCATATTACTGTAGACGGGTAAAATTCCCATCACTGTCCCTTACCCATCATCGCTTATGTCAATTATTAATTCGAGGGGTTTTGCTCAGCAAAACCCCCCTCTGAATAATCCACCCCTACTTCTCCAAAAAGCCCCTGAAATTCCCCAAGAAGCCGAAATTCCCCAAGAAACTCCCGAAAGCTCTTATGAACGGCAACTAGAAGATATCCCTGATCCCCCATTGATTCCATCTCCAGAACCAGTTGATCCGCCCCCAAGTTCATCCCATTTAGCAGAGTCACCCCATCCCATTGTCCACATCTCTAGCGATGACTCTCAAGCTGAAACACCCCCATCACCCCCTACTCATAAAAGAAAGAGACGAATTGCAACAGTCTCTGTCTCAAAAAGGAAAACAAGGGCCACATCCCAAGCTGTCACCTCTTCCGATAGCCCTTCCCCTAGAAAAGAATCTTCTCATAAAAAGAAAAGGAAAGTCACTGATTTTTCTTCTTTCCTACCTAGGAGAAAAATGAAAACGACTGTTGAATCTGAAGTCACTCCCATTTCCCCTGACCCCACAGCTATCTTGTTAAAACTTCAATCCTCATCACCATTCCAAATTCCCGAATCATTACCCGTCTCGTCCTGTGGCACTGCTCCACAAGAACCAGATGCCCAGGGTAATATGACATCGTTTACTACTCAAACAGTAACTGCTCCACAAGAACCAGTTACTCACTCAGCAGCTGAAACAAAAGAACCAGCTTCTGAAGTGCAAAAATCAAACACCAAGCATGATAATGTAAGGAAACCAGTTGTACCTGAAACACAAGAACCAGATACAGTTGCGGATCAGCAATCAACTCTAACAAAAGCAACCAACACACCTGGTTCACTCACCATGGCATCGTTATTGGAGGAAAATGAATTTTTAAAGTCAGAATTAGAGGCCTATAAAAAAGAGTTGGTAATGGCAAGGGAAGCCTTTGATAAAGAATTAAATCTCTACATGTTGGCACATACAACATCAGCACAAAAGAATGACCCATGTAAAGAATACATGTGCCATGAATGTGGAAACATTTACCAACAGGCCGGATACAAAATAGTTAAAGTCCCAGTGCCTGAGGCATCCACATCAGTTGCAGCCAAAGAAGAACGCCCCACTGCCACACAAGAACCAGTAGGGCCCTTAAAAAGTCTGGAAAAATAAACCAAGCCACAGATATCCTGCCCTGTGTTAGTTAGCTCAGCTACTCAGACTATGCCCCAACCCAGTACTTATAATGCCGGGACACAAACTCCACCATGGAAAGAATTGGAAATAATGAATAAGTGGAAGAAGCGGTATGCTATTGATCAAGATAAAATGTTACAACAGCGTAAGTTGGCCTGGTAGAATCAGATGTATGCCAACTGGGATAACTGGGAGCAGACACTTCAGCAGCTTAAGGATTCCAAGAAAGAAATCAAGGATTTAAAAGACAAACTGATCCTTATGTTTTCATTAGTACAAAAACTGTTAGCCACCAGGAAACCTTCCTTGAATTATTCTCTGTTCCTTTCTGAACGCCTTGTTTATTTTCAGTTGAAAGCAATTAAGGATGGGAGACCTCATGAGTTTCTCACAGCGGAACAATTTGTCAAAACATTTTCTGAGGCCCCCGCTAGTGATCAACATTTGTTATGTGAACTTTATCTTCATAATGAGGCTATGCCTGAAAATAGAGAGGTCAACCTAAATCCAATTGTTGGTGATATACAAATTAGGGCATTTGTTTCATTTCTTTCCAATCAAATCACATGGAAAACTGCTTCTATTGCAAGTAGGCATAATGAGGATAATCACCTCCTTTGGATAAGACCGGAACCTTCAAATCCGGCCATTTTTGTAGCAAAATATCATCGATTTTTGCAGAAGCCAAGAATGCGCAGGTACATATAGCAATTGCAAGCCTCAATACTCCTAAAGTGTCAACAGTTAATCAGAGTCAAAGAGACTGCTGCCCTGAAGGCCAACACCATGTTCTGGCAACAGTCCTGTAAGGAAAGACAAGAGTATAATCCTTTTAGCCTTGATAATCTTCAAACTGCACTATCCAGGGTACCAAACTATATCAGATGCATTCAGCAATGTGCCGAGAATTGGATTGGTTATCATTTTCACTTCCCTTTCTTATGGATGCTGACAGAACGATATCAGCCTCACTACAAATTGGCTAATAGGGACGAGGCAGTAGCATGGAAGAAATTGCAGAATAACCAGGGATTCAGATCTTTGACAGAAGCCACCTTCCATAGTTATTGCTTGAGTAACTTGCATGCAAAGATTCAGTACTCAGACTCTGACTCGGACTAAAATTTGCTTGAGGACATGCAACCCTTTCAGCTGGGGGGGATGTTAGGACCTCACAATGTACCATTTTTACCATACATTTTGACACCACCTTACTCTTTATAGCTATATTTAAAAAGGTTACATTATCATTTTCATCCATTTTATCTGAAGGTATATGAAATCCTTCTCTTTACTATATATTTAATCTGTTTACATATAATTCCACATTACTCTTATATTTCATCATTAATCGAAGGTAGATCATTGCTAACATAATTCTAAAAGATCGTAGATAATTTATGATAAGGAACGTGTTGTTGCTGAAACAATCGGCCGTTGCTGAAACAGTCAACTCCGTTGCTGAAACAGTAAAATCTGTTGCTGAAATAGTCAGTGGGCACGTAAATCCCATCACTACTCGTGATTTGTGATCTTGAAAGAGTATTTCAGGAACGATGGCAACAAGACGAAGACAAGAAAGGAAAGTTGTTACACGGATTGTTCTGAAGCCAGTACCTTTTTGTATCTGTTGTAACAATATTTTTCTATGGAAGAATAGAAAGACCCTGTTTTAATATAGAAGAACAGATTTGGATAAATATAGGATTTCTCTGATGTAACTGTAATAGATGTCTCCTCTTTAAAAAGAGGAGACATCATCATTAGAAGGGGAGTTAGAGACTACAGGAGAGACATTATTTTTGAGCGGAAAGGAGCAAGACTCCATTGTAATGTATCATTCCTTTTTGACAGATGAATAAAGGTTTCTTTTGAGCGTTTCAATTTAACTCTTTCCTCTGGGGAATCTTGTGAGAAGGAAAGGGCCCGCCTTCATCACAAGATTCACCCGATTGCTTCTGTAGTTTGATAAACTTCTTTATGTTATTTGCACCTTAATTTAACTCTGTTTGCTGAAGAATCATTTACACAGTTTTGTAGTTCTTTAAGCACTCTGTTTTCTTTAACACTGCATTAGTTCTGTATAATTCATTCTTAAGGAAGCTAAGAGATCTTTTCTCGTTATTTGTTTGAATGTGTGATTGATACTGGGAAACAGGTGCTGAATATTCCTGTTTGGAGGAATAGGGTCCTATTCCCCGTAGGTTGATTCTCTTTTTTTGCAGTGTGATTGATATTAGGAAACATGTGCTGAAGGTTCCTTTTCATGGGAATAGGGTCATGTTTTCCTTGGATTGATCTTTTTCTATAGTGTGATTAGTGTCAGGCAACAGGTGCTGAAGATTCCTGTTTGGAGGAATAGGGTCCTGTTCCCTGTTATGGTTGATTGATTTCCTTTCCTGCAGGGTGATTTCCTTTCATTATCTTTTTCCAGAATTCTTTTAATGAAAAGCTGCAATAGAGGAATTTCTTCTGCTGTAGCACAAGTATGCTTCAGCTTTGTTAAAGTAGGGTGTGAATATTTAGATTTGTATGATTGATAATTGTGTGACTTCTACTACAACATTACCTTGCTTTTGGAATTGAGCATATCCAGTGCGTGATTGTCTTTGGAATAAACAGACCTTCCCGGGTTGACAATTTATGTGGTGCTTGAATTGTTAAAACAATTAAAGCGACCAATTCCTATACAAATGTTTCCTCAATCTGAAAAATAATTTTTCCTTCCTTTTTTCACAAACCTTCAAGTTGTGTCAAATACACCTCCTCCTCTAAATGATAGTTCCGAAAAGTAGATTTTACATCTAGTCGGTGAAAATTCCAATGAAATCTAGTAACTAATGCAATTAAAAATGTAATACTGGTCAATTTATCTATAGGTGAAAATTTTTCTTCATAATCAATACCGAATTTCTTATAGTATCCTTTTTCCACCAACCTAGATTTATATTTATTAATGCTGGCATATGCTTTAAACTTGGGTTTGCATAGAAATTTGTATCCTATCGTCCTTTTTCCTAAAGGAAATTTAGTCAATTCCCCTATTTTATGCTTAATTATAGATTTATACTCGTCCCCCATGGATTTTATCCAATCTTCATATTCAATAGCTTCATTAAAATTCATGGGTTCTATGACATTCAAAAGGCTAGTCATGGGAGCATAATCCTTGTACCTTTGAGGTAGTCAAATATGTCAAGTAGATTTCCTGTGTTGTTCACTCCTTTCACCGATGTTCTCTAAAATTACTTCTTCATTTTAGATTGGGCTCTAAATTCTGATGATTTCCACATCCCCAGATATCTTCCGCATGCTCTTAGTTCTTATTGTTTTCTCCTTTTTCTTCTAGTTTATTGTGTTCAACTTCAGGAAGAATGTGCCACCTCTCATAATTGTTATCCTTCTCTCCATGTGCATGTCCATGGAAAATTACATCTCTACTAACAAATACTCTATGATTAGATGGATCAAAAAAATTATATGCTTTAAATTCTAAACAATATCCTACAAAGATACATTTGATACCTTTAGCATCACGTTTCTTTATATTCTCCTTCAGAATATGTGAAAATTCATTACACACAAATATCTGCAAAGGGTGAACTGCTGGTTTAAAACCATACAAGTCTTTGAATGCAGTCTTTAAATCAAGATACCTTGTGGGAGTTCTATTCTTTAAATAAACAACAAAACTAGTGGATTATTCCCAAAAATAATTTGAAATATTCTTACATTTGGTCATACTCCGTGCACACTCCACCGATGTCCTATCTTCCCTTTCTCTAACACCATTCTGCTATGGAGGGTAAGCTACTATGAATTGTTGCATTATTACATGATCCTTGCAATACCTTTTTTTGTGTAAATCAATATCTATATTAAAGAGAAAATAATGTACATAGTGATAAAAAATGGTTATGTTGGTTGAGGTTAAAAAAGGGAACCCTGTCAACCAGGCATAACAAGTGACAGAAACGTTGCATGTTCAGTAGGCCAAAAATCCTTAATACATTTTGCTTTACCCCAAAGGACTTATAAAGTTGTTGATGCTTCCGATAGACCTTGGTCAACCTACTCGGTAGGAGGCCATCGCCAACCTACCAATCAATGGCATTGGTCGCAAAAAACAAAATATAAAATCCAAAAAAACATAAGAGGGTCGATCTCACCTAGGAGGTTAATCATGTTTACCAGCGATCTATTTCTCCTTGCTGGCCACACCTCTTTCCTTGCCTTCATGGGATTCTTGACTGAGACCTCTGACCTTGCCAGTAGTCAGATCGGTCGCACCTTCAACACTCAGACCAACATTCTCCTCTTTGAAAAAACCAGTTCGGGATTTGAAATAGAGAATCACCATTGTCTCATTGGTCTCCTTTGGAAACTTCCACATACTTCCAATATATCTTGAATATATGAAGAAATCCATTAACTCTCCTCGATTTTTCATTAATCACCACAGCCATATATTTCAGAGTACCTTCGACACTCTCCAGGTGAGCCGAGTATCTGGTTGAGTAATATTTTCAAACTTGGATGGCCGCACAGATGAAGGCTCCTACTGGTTGATCGGCTTGCCCAACAACATCTTCATATCCCAAGCCATGGCCTGGGTAGGAAGGAATTGCGAAGCTCTAGTGGAAGGGGTGCCTGTGTTAATTAGCTAGTCGACTTCCTCTTTAATTATCTTCTCATCCACACTGTCACTCATGATGTAGTCTTCGGCTTCCAGGGTTTCCACTACCTTATTACCTTTTTTAAATACACAATTGAGATAGCCCTCTTCCACCTCCTGAATCTATGTCTCCGCTCGAGAGCGACGGAAGGCACACAAAGCCATACTACTCATCCAATAGCTCCTCTCAAACTTACTGCAAACGAAAAAGAGAAAATGGTAGTAGAATAATAATCGAATCATTCTGAGGGGTATATGTGCCTACACACTCGCGACCCTTACATTTATTTATATTTTTGAGAAACTCAATCCGGAGGCTCACGTGACTGAAAACACACCTGCTATGATCATCCCTGCTACCAAACCATCTAATCATAATATGGTAGTAATATTCCATCCTCAAGTGCATGTAATTATTAGGAGTGCCTCGATTTCTCACGATTCTATCCTAAGAATTATCAAGAGTACAGGGAATGAAGTACCTACCCCTCTCCATGTTATTAGTGTTCTAGTTAATCATGTGCCTCTTCACATGCCTCCCATGGGAAACAAGACTCTAGAACCTGTACTTGGGTGTAAATATCATAGGGTAATGCATCCACCTTATTGCTCTACCCCATGGGAGCTGGCCTCTCCATCTTCCATCCCACTCAGATCCTTGATGGCCACTTGCTCACACTCGTTTCAAAGGCTTTTGCTTTACACATCCTACCAAAGGGCATCGAGATCAACCTCTTCATGGTGCACTACATGGTTAGCCAACGTGTTCATCAAGGAATTAGCAGAGCGACGAATTTCTTGAAATACAATACCTTTCAAAAGAGACATGTGGTTAAGGATATGCAAGGTGGCTTGCGAGAGACGCTAGTGTTTGGTCACCTTGCTCGGATTAGACCCATTCTACAAGAATTTTGGTGCACTGATTTTCAACATTGAGTCTCCTTCCCCTATGGAACTCTCGCTTCTCAGACGAACCAAAATCCTCAGGCCTTACTCCAATGTTGTGAATTATGCTTCATTATTTGTAGCTTCTCCTAACGACCTACCATAGATGTGCACAATTTCACCTTTGTCATCCCTAATAACCCCTCCATAACAATCTAAGCCAAGATTTCCCCTTGAGGCACCATCGAAGTTTAACTTCAAGTAGCTAGGGATGGGGAGCTTCCAAGTCTGATGGGTTGAAGGAGACGCATGACATAGGTTAGACGGATCTGGGACACTCACCACACTAAGGCCAAAAATATCCATGATACGTTGCTCCATTGCTGAAGGCCAATCTTTTTGACTCCATTTTAATTTTGTATTCGTTGTTTCTCTCATGTTTTCCAGGATCTAAATTATAATTTTATCAATTCGGTGCTCTTCATCCTAGAAGATTCTTTTGTTTCTTCCTTTCCACACCATCCAGACAAGGAAACTAGTTCCAAGACACCATATGAGGTTCACTGTTTCGTGCCTAGCATACTTAACCCTCCACCTAGACATTGTGTCTTGGATGGATTCTCTGCTGTGATCAGTTTGGTGAAATATCTCTTCCATCCAATCCCAAAGACTAGCTGCCAACTTACAAGAATTCAAGAGATGGTTCATGGTCTCCTCCTCCACGCCACAAAGGAAACAACGCGAAGGGCCTATAAACCCTTTCCTTAATACGTTTTCTGAAGTAAGGATTTTCCTATGCATCATAAGACATAGGAGAGTTTTGATTTTAGGCCAGTAGATGCAGTCCCATACATTGCCATTCCATTGGACCTTTTCCCCAATTTCCCTGTTTTCCAAATAATGTCTGGCCTCTCTTAGGTTGAATTCCCCTCCCTCCATTCTTCCCCATTACAGCTAATCTTCTTCCTGAGAAATACATAACTTTAGTTTCTACAACAAAGGCCACAAAGAGGTCGTTTGGTGGAGGACCCGCTAATCCTGAGAAGGAGGCTCTGCATTCCAGTGATGCCATTGAGGGTCCAAATGATTTGTGATGCAATACTAATTGAAATTTATTCTCCCTAGCCTTTGAAAACTCTGTTGCACTAGCTGGTGCTAGGGGTTCCCTAATTTATGCATTTTCTACCACACATCCTCCCAGAAGAGCATGATGCAACCATTCCTTATTTCCCAGAATTAATGATTGTATATAATATGTTTATTTCCCAAAGCTAAGGTCCAAATAGGAGAACCTTTGATATCCCATGTCAACTTGACGAGTTCAGGGGGACTCCAGTCCTCTGCGTATTTAGCTTTCCAGAGAACAACCCAAGGGGTTGTGGTTTCCTTAAGCCATCTCCACCAAATCTTGGCCCCACAGGCCTTGTTCATAGTTTCAGGGTCATAAAGGCTGTGGCCTCCCAAGATCTTTGGCTTGTTGACCTTCTCCCAAGCCACAAGGGCCTATTTTTATTTTTATTTTGTTATCCTTGCCAGCTCATAGAAACTTATTTTCGATGTCCCTAATTCTCTGAAGGATACCCTTTGGCACTTGAAGAATGGAAATCATGTAGTGCAGAATGGCCTGAAGAACCGCCTTCGTCATGACTAGGTGACCAACAAAGTTAAGAGCATGATTCATCTAGTAGTTTCTATTAGAAAATTATATATTATGGGAGCAAGGAAACACATAAAAATATGCGGAAAATACAAGCACACAAAACACATAAAACCAGAGAGACACAGATATACGTGGTTCACCCAGTTTGGGCTACGTCCACCCCGAACAGCCAGTCCTTCCTTTCTATTATCCAAAAAAAATGGTAGAGAAACCAATAAAAGAGATCTCATTAATATCCTTTGTTCTTCTTCTCATGTTTCCCTCTGCTTTCGCCCTGAGAATACAATGATAACATGTACACCGTAATACAATACCCTCATAAAAGCGAGGGGTTGCCTTCTAGGGCAAAAAACCCTAAACGAAACATAACTTCTACCATCAGATCATCTGCCTAATGAATGGCCTAGATTGACTAGAAATTACTATACTTTTACAAGGCAATTTTACATTTGTTTTTAGCTTCGGGGGCAGCGCCCCCGAAAGCCCCCACCAGGGGGGGCTCCGAAAAAGCGCTGCTGCCCCCCCTGGACCCCCCATGGTAGCGATTAATTACGGGCGGCGTTGCCACCCCTTTTAAGGTACATGGGTCCAATGCTGTGATACAAAGTAAACAAGATAATCGGGCTCCACACCCAACAATCTCCCACTTGGAGACCGATTGTAGCAACTCCACTGCTGCTTCATTTGCTGGACAATGACTCCTCTTTGGACCTGGCTGTTTCTCATCTTCATCGTCATCCTTGAAGACCAATTGAAACTGAGCATGTTCTCAGTTTCTCCCCGGTTACAACTTTTGTTAGCATATCTGCAGGATTCTGGCTAGTGTGTATCTTTTCCAGCTTCAACTCTCCATCTTCCAATACTGACCGTATGAAATGGTACTTGAGATGTATGTGTTTAGTCCTAGAATGAAATGATGAGTTCTTTGCAAGATGAATAGCACTTTGGCTATCACTGTATAGCGTGCCCATATCATGCTTCTTACCCAATTCATCCATAAACCTTTGTAACCAAATAATTTCTTTACTAGCCTCTGTAGCAGCAACATACTCTGCTTCTGTTGTTGAAAGTGCAACAACACTTTGGATTTTTGAAACCCAACTGACAGTTGTTCCACCTACAGTAAATACATATCCTGTAGTGCTCCTCCTGTTATCTCTGTCACCTGCCATATCTGCATCAACATATCCCTGTAGAGCAATTTTTGAACCACCAAAGCATAATTCTTGATTTGTGGTACCTCTCAAATATCTGAGAATCCATTTTACTTCCATCCAATGTTCTTTTCCTGGATTATTCATGTACCTGCTTACAACTCCCACTGCATGTGCAATATCAGGCCTTGTGCAGACCATTGCATACATTAAGCTTCCAACTGCTGAAGCATATGGAACTTTAGACATATAATCCATGTCTTCTTGGGTCTTTGGGCACATCTCCTTACTAAGTTTGAAATGGCTAGCAAAAGGTGTACTAACTGGTTTTGCATTCTGCATATTAAATCTTTTCAACACCTTTCTATGTACTCATTCTGAGACAGTGTTAATTTGCGATTTTTCCTGTCTCTAGTTATCCTCATACCAAGGATTTGTTTTGCAGCTCCCAAATCCTTCATTGCAAATGAATTTGCCAATTTTCTTTTGAGCACATTTATTTCCTGCATGTTAGATCCTGCAACAAGCATTTCATCTACATACAATAACAATATAATATAGTTGCCATCATTTTTCCTTTTTAGATAAACACAATGATCAGAGTGACATCTAGTATAACCTTGTTCAGACATAAACTTGTCAAATTTTAGATACCACTGCCTTGGAGCCTGTTTTAAGCCATAAAAGCTCTTCTTTAACCTACACACCAATTTTTCTTTCCCTTTTACCTCATATCCTTTTGGTTGCTGCATGTATATCTCTTCCTCCAAATCTCCATGGAGAAATGTTGTCTTTACATCTAACTGTTCAAGATGTAAATCTTCCGCTGCTACAAGACTTAAAATAGTTCTGATTGAATTCATTTTAACAACAGGAGAAAATATTTCATCAAAATCAATACCTTTATTTTGTGCAAACCCCTTCACCACAAGTCTAGCTTTGTACCTCTGTTTTCCTCCATCTTCTTCCTTCAGCCTGTAAACCCATTTATTCTACAATGTAGTTTTACCTACAGGCAACCTGACTAAGTCCCAAGTCTGGTTATGCATTAAGGAGTCCATCTCTTCTTCCATGGCTAGCTCCCACTTCTTCCTGCTTTCAACCTGCATTGCTTCTTCATAACATTTAGGTTCACCAGAATCAGTCAACAATAAATAATATAATGAAGGAGAGTATCGTTCAGGGGGTCTACTTATCCTGGTAGATCTTCTAACACCACTTTCAGGTGTTTGAGGTGCCTGATGCTGTTGTGGTTTCTCGTTCTTTGATTTTGCCTCAAGCTTTGTTCTATTTTCTTTATTAATATGGACAAAGGCCTCACAACCAAAGGCTTTAAAAAAGAGTAGTTTACCTTTTTACCTATCCATGCTTCCTCTGGAATACCACCATCCAAGGAACTTGAAGGCCCTCTGTTTATTAGATAAACAACAGTATCTACAACATCTGCCCAAAATTGTAAAGGCAATCCCGCATGCAATCTCATGCACCTTGCACGCTCCATGATTGTTCTGTTCATCCTTTCTGACACACCATTTTCTTGTGGTGTTCTTGGAACTATCTTCTCTCTGCGAATTCCATGTTCTGAAAAGTACCTATCAAACTCTTTGCTGCAATATTCACCTCCATTGTCTGATCTGAGACACTTCAAATTATTTCCTGTCTCAATCTCAACCAAAGCTTTCCATTTCTTGAAAGTATCAAATACATCAGATTTATTTTGAATACAATAAATCCATGTTTTTCTAGTTGCATCATCAATAAAATTAACATAATAACGAGAGCCACCGAGAGATGATACCTGAGCAGGTCCCCATACATCTGTATGCACAAGCTCCAATTTTTCACTCTTCTTTTCTTTCCCAACTCTGAGAAATCTGACTCTCTTCTATTTTCCATAAATGAAATTCTCACAGAAATCCAAATCAACATTCTTCAATCCTGGCAACAAATTTCTTGAGTGAAGAATCTTCATTCCCTTCTCACTCATGTGTCCGAGCCTATGATGCCATAATGCTGCATCTGCTCCTTTGGAAGTTAAAGCATTAAAAGAGTTAGAAATACCATTGCATAAATACAATGTACCAACCTTTTCACCTTTTGAAGTTAAAGCATTAACAACAGTTGGAAATACCATTGCATTAATATAATGTACCAACCTTTTTCACCTTTTGCATAAATAATATGTATCCTCTATCTGATATTAATTACATAAATTGGTCTGAATTGTGGACAGAGAAAACGGAATAAAATATTTTCTAGACAAACTTCTTGCAAAGAAGCAAGAAGAAAATCAACTCCATAAGGTATCAGTAAATAGAATGGAAGCAGAAGAGTACTCTGCTAAAAACTTATTAAAGCTAGGAACAAGGACGAAGGAGAAATCCTTGTCAAGGTTGAAAACAAAAAAAATCAACGTTAAAGGGTAACACCGAGGATGGTGTTGGAAAGGATGGGACCAGTGGCTTATAAACTGACCTTACCCTTGCATATTAAAGTTCATGATGGGTCATGCCTCCTTATTGAAAAGAAAAATATGTACACGATGCTTCTCACATTATTGATTGGAATGTGATTCAGGTGGAACCAGAAGAGGAATTCCTTCTAGAGCCGCTTCAAATTTTGGAGCGGGAATAAATTGAACTGAAAAATCGAACAGTAGCCAGAGTAAAAGTGCAATGGAAACACTTTACTGCTGAAGAAGATACGTGGAAAAGAGAAGCTGAGATGATGGAAAAGTATCCATCTTTATTTTCAAAATGAACTATAGTAGTTAGTTGTTAACACCGAGGATAGTGTTTGTTTTCAGAGGGGGAATATGTAACACCCCCAAGTTCTATGATTTTCAAGTTAGACATTTGAACATAAATCCAAAGTGGAGTGGACCCCAATGAATAATTATTGTCTGGATGTAGTTAAATATTTATTTATGAAAAATAAATAAAATTTTTATGTGTGCACTATGACCAAATGAGATTTTGACATCACTTGCATAATCCATGAGGTTATGGAAAGAGGTTAAGAATTTCCCCAAAATCTTTCAAAAAGCCTTGAAAGAAATTATTTCTAATTTAGATTTTTGAGGAAAAATATAAATTCCCTAATGATGAGGAAAGTATTTGGGAAGAGGTAAAATGCTAGAAAAGTAGAAAGAAGCTTTAAAGTCCCTAATTAAGGGAAGCCTAGGCAAACAGGAATAAAAGCATCCTGAAATTCTGGACACAGAATTGGAAATAGGCTTTGGGGAGAGCATAGCTTAAAGAAGTTGCTCCAGAATAGATTGAGGTTAGTCTGTCCTTTGAGGATCTCAGCTCAGGGGTGAGTTCTGGAGATAGAAGAACTCTAAGGTTGGAAAGACTAGTCATAATATCGGTATGCATGCATAATTTTGGAGATTATTTTAAGTCTATGTTAAGTATATTAAGGTTATATGAATTGTTATGTTAGAATTTCTTATCCAAATTTTAGATTTACTGTTTGTTCAGTATCTCATATAGTTACAAACTAGATCTAATAGCTAAAACTTCAGTATGTTTAATAGCAGGGAGAAAATTAAGTAGGGACCATCACCCAAAATGTCGAAACCAAAGATGGTTTGGATCTGGGGATGGGTACCCTGCAGTAATAAAGTTTAGAGATGATAGATCATCTGAATGTCTAATCTAATAAAAAATTTAAAGTTGTATCTTGTTGTCTTTTAAATGAAAATTTAGTTGTTGTGTTGTATAAATAGAAAATTTTAACAAAACTGTAAACAGGAACAGCAGGTAGAAAATAACTAAACCTGTTATAAAAGTATTGATTATAGTATAACAGCCATACTACAATGACAAGAATTGTAGAATTAAGAATTTAAGTAACTAGGATATGAAATTAGAGAGTATAAAATATCAAGTTAGGTTTCATTACTTCCATTTGATTGCAGAAAAATAATCTATATTCTATATTTCCAAGGGAAGAATTTAATATACACCATAAATACAAATATGCTGAATAATTATATAAGGAAAAAGTCCTATTGAAAATCTACTTATGTGTTCTAAAAGTATATGTGTAGGAGAAGATTAAAAGCATATTTAAAATACTGGAAAAAAATCAATTATCCACCTTCAATATCAACTACTGCAAAAGTAGTTGAAACAAATGAAGTTAAATGAGCATATGTATATGTATGTATATATGCATATAAATAGATGTTGAAACTCTATAATTATAGATGTTGGAATTTATATAAATCTTGCTAATTGAAAAGTTAAAGGAAGGGCATATTGATCTGTTAAAGTTGGACAAAACTCTGAGGAACCGCGTGAGAAATGTGAACAAGTATATATATATATATATATATATATATATATATAAGTCGACTAGGTTGACTGATCAGAAATAAAGTCAAGCCAAATTTCCTCATGAGAAATCTTATAATAGTAAGAATACCTGTAATTACCATAGCTGTAATCCTAAACCGGAAAAAGAATGTAAATCATTAAAGAGTAAATCAATGTTGAGAAATATGTATTGATAATATTTCCATTGCCATGAGTGAAATAAAGAGGAGTTAGAAAGTTAAAAGTATGGGGATAAATATATATAGATATACTTATAGAAGTGGATTATGTAGATAGGAATCCTATCCTTATAGATATGTGTATAATGTCATAAGGTTAAATATATATAGAAGCATATATAAGAAATAGAATAAGGGGTTAAATATAATTTATGTGGCATATAAATTATATTCGTCATTGAATCCAAATATAGACTAAGGATTTTACTTAGATTTAATAGGAATTATGTTATAAATAAATTTCATATGTGGAGTACCATATATTTAACTTAACTAAATAAAAATTTAGGTTATTTAAAACCTGTTGAAAGGTATATGAGAATTCTACATAGATGAGTAACACGATTATGTATTATATGATATGTTAAGAAATGGTTCTTTTAGTACAGTTAAATGAAATGTATGACTCGATATCATTAAAAGGTATAGTTATATATATGTGAGAAATATATACGTGAAAAAAGGTATAATTATACATAGGTGAGAAATATATATGTGGAAAAGGTATAATTATATATATCTAACTATAATTTTCTTTGAGGATATATCTCGGTATTCTACTTAGCCAATTATGAAGTTGTGGTGTTGGTAAATCACAATTTCCAAAACTTCCTGAATATAATAGTAAATAACTCTTTAGGAAAATAAAAGATGAATAATATGAAAAAAAGGGGTTGTGGATGAGAGGCGTTACTATTGTCCATATATGATAGAAGTGTATATGATAGAAGCAAATCTGTGATACCCAGCCTTTCAATTTCAAACATGTTATATCTTAAATTTTTTTGGAGAAATAGATTAGTAGCCCTCATAGGATTTCAATGAATTCACTTGTATGAGTATCAACCATACTAACTAAAATATTTAGGCACGAGTTCTCCCTTTCATACCCGTCCTGTGGGAATATGGCTGATAATGTATCGGCCATAAGGGGAAATTTTGGCTTTGGTGTATGTTAGAATGTAATATTTATTAGTACTTATGTGTAATGGCAACGCATTTTTCTAACCTGGCTGACTTCGCGCTGACTTGGATGATTTACGTTTAAATTTATTGGGACTAGAGGTTTATAGAGTTGATTTAGAGTAAGTTAAAAGATTAAAATTTATAGAGATTCGAGGTTTATTCTACAGTCTAGTATAAGGATATGTGTTTGCTGATTTAGTGTGAGATATTTTTCCTTAAAATATAATAAAAATTTAAGAATTATATTCTAAATAGAAAAATAATACATATTGAAAAAAAAAATAATAGAAATAAAAACTTAAATGAGTAAGATGTATAAATTTTATACTTTTCAAAAACACTTCAAAATGGATTTAAATAAACTATTTTTAAATCTATGTTAATTAATTTATGTTGATATCAACTTTATATATAGTTAAAATAAAGCATTTTAAAATTATATATAAAAAATTATTTATAGTTATCATTAAAATATTTTAATAAGAATTAATGATTTTAATTTGCTTGATAAAATATATTTACGTAAAATATTTTAATGTAAATTCTATATGTTATTTATATTAAGACATTTATTTGGTCATATAGTATTTTGCACTTCAAAAATATTTGCATTTAAGGAAATTTGATCTTTATTTAGCATTCAAAAATTCAATTTAAACATTGAAAAATAACACATAGTATTTTGCAGTCTAAAAAAATTGTATGTAAGAAGATTTTATCCATCTCAAGTTAGGTTAGATCCTTACTTCAAATAAATTTATGCTAATTATGTAAAATAAACCATAAAAATAAGTATAATTATAATAAAATTAAAACTATACAGGTACAAGTGAACACAACCTGTTTTCCTCACCACCCAACAAGTCTCCAAATTTTTATTTAAAATATTTTCAAATAAAACGGAATACAAAAAAATGCATGTGAAATCACAACTGTCCAATGGTCTATACAACTACGAATATTAGGAATATTAGGGCGAAATTAAATCCCATCTACCCATTTTAAATAAAATTAAAATTCCCTAGATATACGCCTATGGGGAGTCATTCAGTTGGGATTTATACAATTCCGTTGAGCTCTCTATCAAAGTTAAAAAAGGTCGTCGAGTTATAAATAGGATTACCGATCGAGCTCTATAGATGGCCCATTCCTATCTTGGAAAAAGAAGTGCATCTATAAATTTATAACCAAAGAATATCTGAAAAACTGAGAAGCGCAGGTAGAATCGCCGATAAAAATTTTAGGTGTTTCTTGCCCACATTGATTATTGAAAGACCATCAGGGAAATTTACTGATAGCTATGGCGGTTTCGGGTGACCTCCTCTCTTTGGTAGTGGCCTGGCGAGGTGTCCTTTCAATGGCTATTGAAGAAAATCTCTTGTAAATTACCGCAAGAAATGAAAGGGCGACGTTCATGTCTTCGTCCTTCGGGTATATTTACTTTACTTATTTTTCCTGCGAATGCATGTGCAGTTAAGCTAACAGCAGAAGCTTTGGCAGGCAAAAAATCAAAGCTCAAGAAGAAAGTCCGTTTCGCCCCAAATGTGGTGGAGCCTTGATGCAACAATAAAGATTACAGGCGGAGGAGAAAACGCATAGTTGCTAGGATGATGTCATCTTCTGAACGAAAACAGGACATCCGAGATGTACATGAGCCCATGGTAGAAAGCGTTTAGAAATGCAGACATTGGAAAACAGGGAAATCCTTCGAGCTAACAGAGCTACGATCTATAATCAGAGCACAGATCTATGAATTTTAAGGTTTTTGATATCTTTTTGGGCTGAAATTTCCAGAATCAAATATATTGTTTAGAGTGGTCATAGTAAGGTGGAACGAAATCCTTCTCAATGGACATTCCATTTCAATTTAATAGAGTTAACTGGGATCTTAATTCGAATAATTATGAGATCTGGTGATTCCTTCCAATTGTTAATTGTAATTCTTTCGTAGAAAAAGCCTGTAGAGGCAAAAGTGCAGTGATCCTCTGCCAATCTCCTTGGGAAGTGTGTAAGTCAAAGATTGTTGTTATGCTTACCAGAAATATATGTGTCTCTTTTGCTTACTGGAAAATATATGGTTAATTGAAGTAATTGCGGTGGTAGATATAATTGCGGTTATGCTTACTAGAAAATATATGTCTATTTCGTTGTTTTCCTATTGCTTCCATTGGTTTTTTCCGTTAAATACTGGTGTATTGCAAAGCCTCTCGTACATGATCTCGAGAGTTTCTTATCTTCTTTTGTCAACTTTGCATATTACTAACAAAACCTTGCATCTCGTTACTCTGAAAAGAAAGCCTCACAGACTTTGTTCGTGCATGAACCTCTTAAACATGATAGGGGAGGTCTGTCGATAACTAATTAAATGACATTTGGGAATCAATTTTGTCAAATTCTCTTCAATTTATGGTACAATAATTAGCTGCACGAAAGGCTAAAACAAATTAAAGGCATGTGAAATTATATTGGAATTATGTGGCAGAAAACTCAAAGATCTTACCAAAAATATTGGTAGGTCTCTTGAGAGTTCATGGGACTTTATATCTTCAAGAAAAGCTCTATGGCTCCTTAATGGAACGGTGACACATCCAACGTGTGAGAAATTAGTAAAAGAATTTGGCAATTACATTATATGAAATTAATTAAAGAGTTGACAGATGCTTGGATGTATGAATAGATATTAAAATAATGCCAAATTAGGTAAAAGTGCGTCCGATTACGTGCGAATATATTTAGGCTTCCCCTAGTTACGTACATCTTACAAAAGCAATCTCCATGTGAAAGGAATCTCGATGTGAATGTTAGGCTGAAAACCGTATCGCTCGCTTGGAATTTGATTCACAGCACAAACCCACCTAAGTGGATGACCACAATCTCTCTCATGTATATACAAAACTCACCTAGATTGAACCTTTCCAGTTTGAATTCGGAGAATATATACTATATAAGTAACATATAATCTTCGTGCGAACGCGCATTTCGTAGAATTTGGTTCAAAGCTTTTAAAGAAGAGATACCAAGAATCACCCTACCCGCTTGTGTAATTCCACCTGCAAATGCGACCTGCAGTCTATCAAACGCATCCACCCTATGAAATTGCGTTGTATCATAATGACTTTTACATTGAGTTTTACATTCAACAAATTTGAACAAAGCTACAGAAATAATGATTAAATTTGAGTCAATGTGCCATTTAACTGTGTCAAAATACAATGACATTCTTTTTCGGGGACTTCGTTCCACCATACTATAGCTTCTACTCTAAAAATATATATCTCTTTCTGGTTAGGGTAGTGAAGCATATATGTCCGGGAAACCAGATTTTGTTCACCGTCCTTGTGTTTTTACCTAGAAAAGCTTATTCAATTACTTTCACTGCAGATCCCGGAGGGAAGAATAATAAAAAACTGAAGAAGAAAGACGATAGCTGTTCTCCTCCTTGTTTCGTCATCATTTGCAGCAGAATTTCAGAGAAGGGCAATCTTTAACGAAACTAGATAATCCACATACCATCTTGAAATATCCTTCTTTTCCTTTTGTATATGCTAAAATTGTATGATTATCAATCAACCTTTCGTTTCTTGTACGTATCTATCCAAGAAAATTATAAGCTAAATCACACTTTGAAAGGAATTTGGTTACGATACTTTTCCGTTGAATTTTGTCCATGATCACAACAATACAAGTAGAATCTGAACTCTAAAATATTAACAGTTTAGCTATTTAAAGCAGTGAAAATAGTTAAATTGAAAAATATCCTTCTTTTCCTTTTGTATATGCTAAAATTATATGATTATCAATAACCTTTTGTTTCTTGTACATATCTATCCAAGAAAATCATAAGCTAAATCACACTTTGAATAGAATTTAATTAGGATACTTTTCCGTTGAATTTTTTCCATGATCACAACAATACAAGTAGCATCTGAACTCTAAAATATTAACAATTTAGCTATTTAAAGTAGTAAAAATAGTTAAATTGAAATTTTCAAGTGAAACTTAATATATAAAAAATGTTTTGCAACTATACTTATTCTTTCTGAATGTTATCAGAACAATAAGCTATGAAAAAATACATGAGAAAGGATGATTATCGTAAACACACTTACATGTATTGTAAGAATTTATTTATATTTATTTATATAAATTTAGATATTGAAATTAATACCTTAATACTGCTATTGAGAGAACAATGAAGCCATCTTATTTGTACATTAAATTAATAGTTGTATATGCTGTTTTAACAATGTCTAAATATAACATTACTAACCCACACCACCTAAGAACGTAGAAGAACAACAAGGAATAATGTAAATAGTTTTATGATCATGTAGATACCACTCACATATTAACTTTTTATGAAACAAATGATAATGGATATTTATATGTAATATATATGTAATCTCATGGATATTTATATCTAACATCATGTAATATAATATAATAATTTATTTATAAATTTATGTAAATATTGGAATTAAAATATATTTTTATATTATTACAGTAAAGAAAATGAAGCCATCTAAACCTTGGTTTTAAAAAACACCTGATCCAGGGGGAATTCCAGATCGTACCGTCGATCGTGAGCTATTAGGGTTGGCCTTGCCTGATCAACTACAAGAACGGTTACTGGTCAGTTTGTTACCAAATCCAAATTTGCTTTTGAATGCATTGTCATTGCAAGAAATCCCAATACCGTGCCTGCCCGAAAGCAACTCGGCTTAGCTAATTCTACCAAATTGCAATAAAAAATTGCATTTTACTTGACTTGAAACCGAATTTTATTCTGATGTTAGGTTTGTTTGAGGTTTTCTAACCCCTCCCCATGCTATTTAACTAACCCAACCCCTCTCAATACCTCACATCATTCTCATTCAATTTGCTTGAGCATTTGTGAGAGTTTTCTGAAGATTGTGGAGTTGGTTTTGGAGCAGCAGTGAGGAGCTTATTGGGCAAGCTTTGGAGCAGCAGTGAGGAGCTTATTGGGCAAGCTTTGGAGCAGCATTGAGCTAGAGGAAGCTAGAGGCTAGAGGTATTTATTTTTTCTCTTCTAAATCTGCCTTTGTTTGTTTTATTTATTTAGAAAATCTAGCATTTGCCATTTGCATTTGCATAGTTTTTGGCATTTGCCATTTGGTGAAAGAAATGAACATAGAATGAATAGTTTTTTTTTTTTTTTCATGTTCAGATTTAAACATTTTATTTCCAAGTCAAAACTCAGTCCAAAATGGCCCCTAGAGCAAAAGACTCTGCTTGGGCATATGCTGAAATGGTTGGGGATCAAATGTTTTGCAAATTTTGCAAGAAAAAAATTGAGGGTGGAGGGGGCATTCATAGACTGAAACTACATTTGGCTGGTGTTAAAGGCCAAATTACCGCATGTGAAGCACCAAACATTGGGGAAATTAGGAAGCAATTGAAAGAACAATTTGACAAGTTTGAGCAAGAGAAAAATAGGCAAAAAGAAATACAGGCTGAAATTGGGAGGAAGAGGAATCTACAACATATGATGGCTGCCAACTCAAGTTTTGAATCTTTTAATTATGAGGATTCCTCATCTATCTCTTCCACTGATGCATCAAAAAACCCCTTTCACTATGTTCCTCCCTCTAGGGAGTCTATTTCTGACAAGGGTAAGGGTGCAATGAGAAATAAGGGTACTATTAAAAGTTTTTTTGTGCCCTCATCTCCCTCTGATAGTGCAATTGCATATGGTCCTAGTCCTCCAACTGTGCAACCCACTTTAGATGCTCATTGGAAAAAAGAATTGAGAGATGTTGCTTGTGAGTACATTGCTAGATGGTGGTATGATGCTGATATTCCCTTCAATGCTACTTGTTCACCATATTATGAACCTATTTTTGATGCCATATATGCTGCTGGAAAGGGCTTCAAACCTCCTACTATGCATGAGTTAAGAGGATCTTTTTTGCAAAGAGAGATTTCAAACATTGATGATTATTTGAAAGAGTTCAAAAACTCATGGGCACATACAGGATGTACCATCATGTCAGATGGATGGACTGATCAGAGGAACCGTACCATCATAAACTTTCTTGTCTTTTGCCCACGAGGAACCATGTTTCTAAGATCAGTTGATGCATCTGATAGGGTGAAAGATGCATAGTTGTTGTTACAACTTTTGGATGAGGTTGTTCAAGAGGTGGGGGTGGCAAATGTTGTTCAAATCATCACAGACAATGCCTCTAACTATGTTCTTGCTGGTAAATTGTTAGAGGAAAAACACCCAACCATCTTTTGGACCCCATGTGCTACACATTGCATAGACCTCATGCTTGAGGATATTGGCAAAATAGACTAGATCAAGAACACTATAGAGCATGCCAAATGCATCACAAAATATATTTACAATCACTCATGGATTCTGAGTCTGATGAGGAAATACACAAGGGGCAAGGAACTTATTAGGCCTGCCATCACTAGATTTGCAACACATTTTTTGACATTGCAATCTATGTTTGCCCAACATAGAAACTTGCAAAAGATGTTTTCTAGTGATGAATGGAATGAATGTCAGTGGTCTTGCAAACAGGATGGCAAAGATGTGAAAAGGAAAGTCATTGAAGAAATATTTTGGAAAAAGGCAGCAGAGATTGTGAAACTTGCTGAGCCATTGGTTAAGGTGTTGTGCTTGGTGGATGGGGAAAGATTGGCTATGGGCTTCATTTATGAGGCTATGGATCAAGCAAAGGAGCAGATAAGGGCAGCATGCAAGGACATAGTGGCTAAGTATGGGCCCATTTGGGAAATCATTGATCAGAGATGGAACAATCAACTCCATCGCCCGATACATGCAGCTGGGTATTTTCTGAACCCAATGTATCATTATAAAGCTCAGGAAACAGGAGCTTTGACTGGGGAGGTTAGAGATGGATTGATTGACTGCATTGATCGCATGATCCCCACAGAGAGTGAGCAGTTGAAGATACACAAGCAGATCACTATGTTCAACCATGCCACTGGTACCTTTGACAAGAACCTTGCAAGGATTGCAAGGGAATCAGATGAGCCAGGTAAACAAAGAATTTCAATTTTCAAATTTATATTTTATAATTTATTATTTTGTATAATTGTTTATAAAATTATAATTTCAATTTCAAAGTTGGATATAAATTGTTGAGCTAATTGAAACTCATTTTTTGCAGCACAATGGTGGGAGGCATTTGGTAGCCACTGTCCTGAATTGCAGAGGTTTGCAATCCGCATTTTGAGTCAAACTTGTAGTGCTTCTGGGTGTGAGCGCAATTGGTCTGTCTTTGAGAGGATTCACACACACAAGAGAAACCGTTTGGAGCAAAAACGGTTAAATGATCTAGTGTTTGTCCAGTACAACCTCCGACTAAGATGGAACCAATTGCTGAACAAAAGACCTGATTCAGATCCCATTGTGTTGGAGGATATTGATCCAACATCAGATTGGGTA
Organism: Pinus albicaulis; assembly: GCA_034641835.2. NCBI lineage: Eukaryota > Viridiplantae > Streptophyta > Pinopsida > Pinales > Pinaceae > Pinus > Pinus albicaulis. The sequence goes on along the minus strand of CM076574.1, from coordinate 1,271,217,503 downwards.
GTGGAGTCTTGTCCACCAGAGTTTGACATAGATGGGGGGATTGACTTCGATTTAGTGATGGAGGATACTATGCTCAATGTAGATCCACTAGTAGCAGACCTAGTCCCAAGCCATCCAGTTGCAGGTGCAGGCACTTCCTCTGGTCAGCCACGACGGAGACGCATAGCTCGTCTATCTGATTCTCAAGGTGGTAAGGGCAAGGGTATAGTTCCAGTTGAGGATGTTGATTTAGAGGAGGAGGTGGAGCGAGTGTCTTCCCCCTCTGGTTTAGAGTTTGAGGAAGAGGACATTGGCTTGTCACAGTCAGATGACTAGCAGAGCGTCTTCCCCCAATGGTTCAGAGTTTGAGGAAGAGGACATTGGCTTGTCAGATTCAGATGACTAGCAGTAGTTACTAGTTACTAGTGACTATTCATGTTTTGTTGTAGAGGCCATTTAGAGCCTCCTTAGTTATGTTTTTTGTTTTGATCATGTATTGGTCCTTGGATAGTGCACTGGGTGCAATTTTGATATAATGGATATATTCATGAGCCTACTTTTATCATATGTTTTCTTTTGTCTATATTGTAATGCTTTGTGTTTGGAAACATGAATAAAAATCTTTAAATTTATGTTTTTGTACAAAAAAATTAATATTTAATGTATTTTTTACAAAAACCGAGTCATTGAAACCGAGTCGACCGAGTCATTACCGATTCGGAGTCATTACCGATTCGGAGTCATTACCTCGGTCTGATGATGACCAGGTTCCATTTTAAGCTTTACATTCTAAACTGGTATTCATTGATTTATTTATATATACCATTTTAGCAATGTTTCAAACACAAATTTTTACTAAAATCATATGTTAAAACTATCATAGAATATCAAAAATGTAGACGCACATGCTATCACACAATGCAATTTCTGAAACTAAAAATTATAATGTAATATAATGTTAGAATATTTATATTGATTAAGTTGTCATATTTTTTACATCACAATTTATATATATATATATATAATATTTTTCTTAAAAATAATTTGTAATATAGTTGTGACATTCTTTTATTTTTATTAAGAATAGAAATGCATTTTCATGAGAGTTTGTTCATTTAAGTTGGAATAGTTTACCATTTAAAATGATGTATGTTGGCTTTGGTGTATGTTGGAATGTAATATTTATTAGTACTTATATGTAATGGAAACACATTTTTGTAACTTGGCTGACTTCGCGCTGACTTAGATGATTTAAATTTATTGGGACTAGAGGTTTATACAGTTGATTTAGAGTAAGTTAAAAGATTAAAATTTATTGAGATTAGAGGTTTATTCTACCGTCTAATGTAAGGATATGTGTAAGTTTGTTGATTTAGTGTGAGGTATTTTTCTTTAAAATATAATAAAAATTTAAGAATTATATTCTAAATAGAAAAATAATATATATTAAAAGAAAAATAAATAGAAATAAAAACTTAGATGAGTAAGATGTATAAATTTTATCCTTTTCAAAAACACTTCAAAATAGATTTAAAAAAATTATTTTAAAATCTATGTTAATTAATTTATGTTGATATCAACTTTATATATAGTTAAAATAAAGCATTTTAAAATTGTATATAAAAAATTATTTAAAGTTGTCATTAAAATATTTTAATAGAATTGATGATTTTAATTTGCTTTATAAAATATATTTATTTAAAATATTTTAATCTAAATTCTATATGTTATTTATATTAAGACATTTATTTGGTCATATAGTATTTTGCAGTCTAAAAAAAAATTGTATGTAAAAAGATTTTATCCATCTCGAATTATGTTAGATCCTTACTTTAAATAAATGTATGCTAATTATGTAAAATAAACTATAAAAATAAGTATAATTATAATAAAATGAAAACTATACAGGTACAAGTGAACACAACCTGTTTTCCTCACCACCCAACAAGTCTCCAAATTTAATTTTTATTTATAATATTTTCAAATAAGACGGAATACAAAAAAATGCATGAGCAATCACAACCCTGCAATGGTCTATACGACTATGAATATTAGGAATATTAGGGCGAAATGAAATCCCATCTACCCATTTTAAATACTAGCAATTGCACCACATGTTGCAAAGGAAACGCTATAAGGTTGTGGTATATGAAAGAACAACATATAAGAAAGAAGAGATACTAGGAACTTTCTCGGCTCCAATTGATCCTCCACAATAAGGGGTGGAGAATTATGTTTACTGGACCTCAAATCAAAATATCCATATTGGGTAATTGATGTGGAACAAATTCTTTATTATTAATGGTATGTAAGATGCGTTTTTTCATAATGGATGAGACATTCTGGCCAAGGTAATTAAGACCTCTATATGACGAAATCTGCATGTTTATTTATTTTTTTCTGCATGAAGGATGCACTTGGTTTTTATGACCAAGTTCGGCAGACTTCACCCTTCCACGAAATTATTTGCTTCTATCACATTCGCAATGTTGAATTCCTTTGATACTACTCCTAGAACTCTGACTCTACTCTATAGCTAGAATTATTTAATGGAATAAAAACTTATCACTATGACATGTTGTATTTCAAAAGAGACTACTAAGAAGCTTAAGTGTGGTAAATCCACCTTCACCTGTCATTTGAACGTAGAGCACAGAGTTATATTAATCGTCAATTTTATAGATAAGAGACATTTGGGCCCTTTTTAACCTTTGGGGATGATTAATTAACCTCAGTTCAAATAACTTATATTAATAAATTATCTACAATCATGTTTCCATAATTCCTCTTTGAACAACCAATATTCCACTTCTTTGGAACTTTTCATCTCAGTCAGAATAACAAACATCATGAAGACCCAAAAGTAAGAAGAAAAACCAACTCATAATCAAGGAATCTAACAACTTTTGTAAGGATCATAATTCAAGACTTTAGTGCCTTTTAAAGATCATTTATTTTCCCATCAAATAAAAAGCAACAATCAAATTTCGTAGTGACAAGAATGGGAATAAATTTTAAATGTAATAAATCCCTTCCCTAGTGATCGTACATTTTTGTTTTGAAATGAAATTATTTTCCAGATCTTTTAAATAATAGATTCCTCCCTAAGTGACCCTTTAGAGATACCTTTTTTTTCAACTAATTGCAATAGGTAAGTGTCTTTTGTCTAGTATTTTCTTAGTCATTGAATTTAAGGGCAAAGGTAAAGAAACTACTAGACAAAAAAGAGTAGAGTGACTAAATGTCAAATGAAAATAACATTGAGGAATCTCTTCTGATTTTCTCATGTGAGCCTTCTTCAATTGATGAGGTAGTGGAAACTTTCTCCTCCAGAATATGCAGTGGAGAATTGTGTTGAGTGAACTACTACTCATGTAACTTTGACTCCTCCTTACAATTGGAATGTTTCTCTTCCCATAACTCTATCTCGGGTTATAATTCTAGATTTCTCTTGTTTATGAATAAGTTGTCTCTATATCACTATTGTTTGTCTCTTTTTGAGCACTTGCTTGAATCGGTGAGATAATGTAGCTCATCTGGATTCCAAAATCCTTAAGTAACCCATTTTCTGAAGAGTCCTCTTCTGTTTTTAATTTTTCTATCTGGTCCACCATAGCCTTGTCAACATCATTTCCTTCTAAATAATCATAAATTCTTGATAAGTATCCATTGTCATGCTTTTCTTCTTCCATATACTTCAGATCTAAATGAATGGAACATGAGATAAGCTTCGTGACATTTTCCAAATTCCAAGATTTTTCATTGCACTTCTCATGTGTATTAGGGAAAATAGATTCCATACATTCAATGTTATGCCTTTTTAGGGCTTGTTGTAAGGTTGGAAGCTTCTCTTCACCATGTCTACTTTCTTCTTTATCCTTGACTTTGATACAAACAATTGTTACCGACCCCTTTAAAGGTAAATTTAGTGTTATTTAAGAAATGAGAATTATGAACATTCATCATTACTGCTCAAGATAAATCATGTCCTCTGAAATAATTTGGAAATTTAATAACTCCCTTCCCTAGTGACAGTACATTTTTGTTTTGAAATGAAATTATTTTCCGGATCTTTTAAATAATAGATTCCTCCCCCAGTGACCCTTTAGAGATACCTTTTTTTTCAACTAATTGCAATAGGTAAGTGTCTTTTGTCTAGTATTTTCTGAGTCATTGACTTTAAGGGCAGAGGTAAAGAGACTACTAGACAAAAAAGAGCAGAGTGACTGAATGTCAAATGAAAATAACATTGAGAAATCTCTTCTGATTTTCCCATTTGGGCCTTCTTCAATTGATGAGGTAGTAGGAACTTTCTCCTCCAGAATAAGCAGTGGAGAATTATGTTGAGTGAACTACTACCCATGTAACTTTGACTCCTCCTTACAATTGGAATGTTTCTCTTCCCATAACTCTATCTTAGGTTATAATTCTAGTTTTCGTTTGTTTATGAATAAATTATCTCTATATCACTATTGTTTGTCTCTTTTTGAGCGCTTGCTTGAATCAGTGAGATAATGTAGCTCATCTGGATTCCAAAATCCTTGAGTAACCCATTTTCTAAAGAGTCCTCTTATGTTTTTAATTATGCTATTTGGTCCTCCATAGCCTTGTCAACGTCATTTCCTTCTAAATAACCATACATTCTTGATAAGTATGCATTGACGTGCTTTTCTTCTTCCATATACTTTAGATCTAAATGAATGGAACATGAGATAAGCTTGGTGGAGTTTAATTTTATGATATAAATTTTACTATAAATATAAATTTTATAATACAGAACAAGAAAAACTATGTATATTTGGATGCATCAAAATTTAGATACATTTTATTAAGTAATTTTTTAAAATAATAATGGTTATAAACATTTAAAAATAATTTTATTAAATAATTATTTTAGATCCAGCATTAAGATTGATTTAGGCCATCTTAGTTCCCCCCTATAAAGAAACTACATTCCACATGAATACCATGAGTCAATACCATGGGCTGTATTTATAGTTTATCATTATTTTATTTTATTATTTTTATTTTTTATTGTATTTTGACCTAGTTGAAATGTTCATTACATTATGTCAATATTTTTATTTAATTTACTTTTATATTAAATTTGTGTAATTTGACATAGTCAAAATGTTAAACATGACATTACAACCTTTCTATCATACTTTGTTGGAGAGCATAGTAGCACAAAAACGTAATATTTAAATATATAAATAGTTATTTTCCTTTTTTAATATTGTTTTTTATCCATGTAATATAAATTAATTGGTTTTTGTGGAGTTTAATTTTATGATATAATTTTATTATAAATCAAAATTTTATGCTTATGTACCCAAAAATTTAATGCTTATGTATTTTACAAAAAAAAAAATTCATTAAACTAATTTATGTTAAATCTAGTTTTATTAATTTATTAATTTAAATTTTATTATAAAAAAATTGAGGTTAAAATCTAACAAATTTTTAATAGCAACATTTTAACTTAAAAGTCACCAAAACCTAAATTCAATCTAACTTATTAAAAAGAAAAAAACTAACATTATAAAAAACATATATAAAAGTATTTACTTGATCTAATGGCCTAAAACATTTCAATCATCTAACATTTGATCCAATGGCTCAAACATGGACACAGTGGCAGCTAAGGGAGTTGTTTTCAAATAGTGATGCCTTACGGCGTAAATATGAATTAAAATTCCCAGATATACGCCTATGGGGTTGTCATTCAGTTGGGATTTATACAATTCCGTTGAGCTCTTTATCAAAGTTAAAAAAAGGACGTCGAGTTATAAATAGGATTACCGATCGAGCTCTATAGATGGCCCATTCCTATCTTGGAAAAAAGAAGTGCATCTATAAATTTGTAACCAAAGAAAATCCGAAAAACTGAGAAGCGGAGGTAGAATAGCCGATAAAAATTTTAGGTGTTTCTTGAAAGACCATCAGGGAAATTTACTGATATCTATGGCGGTTTCGGGTGGCCTTCTCTCTTTGGTAGTGGCCTGGCGAGGTGTCCTTTCAATGGCTATTCAAGAAAATCTTTTGTAAATTACCGCAAGAAATGAAAGGGCGACGTTCATGTCTTCGTCCTTCAGGTATATTTACTTTACTTATTTTTCCTGCGAATGCATGTGCAGTTAAGCTAACAGCAGAAGCTTTGGCAGGCAAAAAACTCAAAGCTCAAGAAGAAAGTCCGTTTCGCCCCAAATGTGGTGGAGCCTCGATGCAACAATAAAGATTACAGGCGGAGGAGAAAACGCATAGTTGCTAGGATGATGTCATCTTCTGAAGAAAACAAGACATCCGAGATGTACATGAGCACATGGTAGAAAGCGTTCGGAAATCCAGACATTGGAGAACAGGGAAATTCTTCGAGCTAACAGAGCTACGTTCTATAATCAGAGCACAGATCTATGAATTTTAGGGTTTTTGATATCTTTTTTGGGCTGAAATTTCAAGAATCAAATATACTGTTTAGAGTGGTCATAGTAAGGTGTAACGAAATCCTTCTCAACGGACATTCCATTTCAATTTAATAGAGTTAACTGGGATCTTAATTCGAATAATTATGAGATCTGGTGATTCCTTCCAATTGTTAATTGTAATTCTTTCGTAGAAAAAAGGCTGTAGAGGCAAAAGTGCAGTGATCCTCGTTCAATCTCCTTGGGAAGTGTCTAAGTCAAAGATTGTTGTGATGCTGAAATTTATGTGTCTCTTTTGCTTACTGGAAAATATATGGTTAATTGAAATAATTGCTGTGGTTAATAGAAATAATTGCGGTTATGCTTACTAGAAAATATATGTCTATTTCGTTGTTTTCCTATTGCTTCCTCTGGTTTTTTTCCGTTAAATACTGTTATATTGCAAAGCCTCTCGTACATGATCTCGAGAGTTTCTTATTTTCTTTTGTCAACTTTGCATATCACTAACAAAACCTTGCATCTCGTCACTCTCAAAAGAAAGCCTCACAGACTTTGTTCGTGCATGAACCTCTTAAACATGATGTGGGAGGTCTGTCGATAACTAATTAAATGACATTTGGGAATCAATTTTGTCAAATTCTCTTCAAGTTATGGTACAATAATTAGCTGCACGAAAGGCTAAAACAAATTAAAGGCATGTGAAATTATATTGGAATTATGTGGCAGAAACTCAAAGATCTTACCAAAAATATTGGTAGGTGTCTTGAGAGTTCATGGGACTTTGTATCTTCAAGAAAAGCTCTATGACTCTTTAATGGAACGGTGACACATCCAACGCGTGAGAAATTAGTTAAAGAATTTGGCAATTACATTGTACGAAATTAATTAAAGAGTTCACAGATGCATGGATGTATGAATAGATATTAAAATAATGCCAAATTAGGTAAAAGTGCGTCGGATTACGTGCGAATATATGTAGGCTTCACCTAGTTACATGCATCTTACAAAAGCAATCTCCATGTGAAAGGAATCTCGATGTGAATGTTAGGCTGAAAACCGTATCGCTCGCTTGGAATTTGATTCACAGCACAAACCCACCTAAGTGGATGACCACAATCTCTCTCATGTATATACAAAACTCACCTAGATTGAACCTTTCCAGTTTGAATTCGGAGAATATATACCATATAAGTAACTTATAATCTTCGTGCGAACGCGCATTTCGTAGAATTTGAATCAAAGCTTTTAAAGAAGAAATACGAAGAATTACCCTACCCGCTTGTGTAATTCCACCTGCAAATGCGACCTGCAGTCTATCAAACGCATCCACCCTATGAAATTGCGTTGTATCATAACGACTTTTACATTGACTTTTACATTCAACAAATTTGAACAAAGCTACAGAAATAATGATTAAATTTGACTCAGTGTGCCATTTAACTGTGTCAAAATACAATGACATTCTTTTTCGGGGATTTCGTTCCACCATACTATAGCTCCTACTCCAAAAATATATATATCTTTCTGGTTAGGGTAGTGAAGCATGCCTTTATACAACGCCTTTTTTTAATAGGTACGAGATTTCATGCCTTTATACAGCGCCTTTCTAATAGGTAGGGGATTTGTTGGGATAGACAATGTCTGAAATTCCAGAGAATGTAGCTATGTAATTTATTACTTTGCTATTTAGAAGAATTCGCCAACTGTCCCTTGGCCAGAGTCATAGTCTGCATGTATCTGTATTCTTCGTTCTTGCAGCTGCTATCAATTATATGTCCGGGAAACCAGATTTTGTTCACCGTCCTTGTGTTTTTTACCTACAAAAGCTTATTCAATTACTTTCACTGCAGATCCGGGAGGGAAGAATAATAAAAAATCTGAAGAAGAAAGACGATAGCTGTTCTCCTCCTTGTTTCGTCATCATTTGCAGCAGAATTTCAGAGAAGGGCAATCTTTAAGGAAAAGAGATAATTCACATACCATCCTCAAATATCCTTCTTTTCCTTTTGTATATGCTAAAATTTTATGATTATCAATCAACCTTTCGTTTCTTGTACGTATCTATCCAAGAAAATTATAAGCTAAATCACACTTTGAAAAGAATTTGGTTACAATACTTTGCCGTTGAATTTTTTTTCCAGGATCACAACAATACAAGTAGAATCTGAACTCTAAAATATTAACCGTTTAGCTATTTAAAGTAGTGAAAATAGTTAAATTGAAAAAATATCCTTCTTTTCCTTTCTGTATATGCTTAAATTGTATGATTATCAATCAACCTTTCGTTTCTTGTACATATCTATCCAAGAAAAATTATAAGCTAAATCACTCTTTGAAAAAAAATTTGGTTACGAAAATTTTCGGTTGAATTTTTTTCCATGATCACAACAATACAAGTAGAATCTCAACTCTAAAATATTAACAGCTTAGCTATTTGAAGTAGTGAAAATAGTTAAATTGAAAAATATCCTTCTTTTCCTTTTGTATATGCTAAAATTCTATGATTATCAATAACCTTTAGTTTTTTTGTACATATATATCCAAGAAAATCATAAGCTAAATCACAGCTTTGAATAGAATTTGATTACGATATTCTTCCGTTGAATTTTTTCCATGATCACAACAATACAAGTAGCATCTCGAACTCTAAAATATTAATAGTTTAGCTATTTAAAGTAGTGAAAATAGTTAAATTGAAATTTTCAAGTGAAACTTTAATATATAAAAAAGTGTTTTGCAACTATATTTATTCTTTTTGAATGTTATCGGAACAATAAGCGATGAAAAAAAATACATGAGAAAGGATAATTATCGTAAACCCACTTACATGTATTGTAAGAGTTTATTTATATTTATTTATATAAATTTAGATATTGAAATTAATACCTTAATACTGCTATTGAGAGAACAATGAAGCCATCTTATTTGTACATTAAATTAATAGTTGCATATGTTGTTTTAACAATGTCTAAATATAACATTACTAACCCACACCACCTAAGAACATAGAAGAACAAAGCAAGGAATAATGTAAATTGTTTTATGATCATGTAGATACTACTCACATATTAAATTTTTAGGAAACAAATGATAATGGATATTTATATGTAATATATATGTAATCTCATGGATATTTATATGTAAGATCACGTAATATAATATAATAATTTATTTTTTAAATTTATGTAAATATTGGAATTAAAGTATATTTTTATATTATTACAACAAAGAAAATGAAGTTATGAAGCTATCTAAACTAGTATTCATTGATTTATTTATATATATCATTTTTTGCAATGTTCAAACACAATTTTTTACTAAAATCACATGTTAAAACTACCATAGACTATGAAGTATATAGATGCATGCTATCACACAATGCTATTTCTCAGACATGCACAACTAAAAAAGGGAAAATGAGGAGATGAAGGTTTTCATTTGACATTGGTGGATAAGCTAAAAACTTAAAACATTGGAAAGAGAAAAGAAGGGCATGACTTTAATAAGAGTAATAAAATTCATGTAACGGATGCAATATATGAAACTAAAAAATTTATAATGTATATAATGTTAGAATATCTATATTGATTAAGATGTTATATTTTTTATAAATCATATATCTATATATATATATATATATCATATATATATATATATATATAATACTTTTCTTAAAAAATAATTTGTAATATAATTATGACAAAAAATTTATTTTTTTTATTAGCAATAGCAATGCATTTTTCGCGATAGTTTGTTTATTAAAGTTGGAATAGTTTATCATATGAAATGATGTAGATTAATTGTAGAACTATGAGAGGATCATAGTAGTTTTATTCAATTGTTTAATTGTGTGATGTGGTTTTACTTTGATGATTTGGGAAATGGTAACGTTTCACACTTAAACTATGTTTTTTATATAAAAATATCTTCTCTTTATTGTCATATACAGATATATCTTATATTAAGTGAGTTTTTTTTTATGAGATTGATATTGACTACTTTCTCCAATATCTAAATTCTTACTTTTTTATGAATTTTTTTTATTTCAATTTTAAAGTCATTGTTTTTTTTATCAAACATTAATTATATGCTTTATCCATTTTTTTAATACAAATTGTTAATTTCCATATATTGAGCATAATGTAATTTTACTTTGGTGATTTAGGAAATGATAACATTTCAGTACATAAACTATGCTTCCATATAATATCTTATCTTAATTTGCCATACTAATCTTTCCTTAATTTGTTTTCTAACACAATGATTTTTTATAATATTTATGATACAAATGTGTCTTATATCAAATAAAATTCTTTTGATAAGATTTATATTGATAAACTATGCTTCCATCCAATAACATATTCTTTTAATTAGTCCTACTAATATTTAGTTGATTTGTTTTCTAATTTGTTTTTCTAATACAATTACTTTTATAATATGCATGATACAAATGTATCCTATATCAAGTGCATTTCTTTTAATGAAATCTATATTGACTATTTTCTCCAATATCTAAATTCCTACTTCTTATGAATTTCTTATTTCAATTTCAAAGCCAATTTTTTCTCTATCAATCATTAATTATATGTCGACAAATTTTCGAAAATTTCTTATAGATTTTTTTTTATATAATATATCAATTGCCATATATTACGCATAATTATTTTTTAAATAATATATTAATTGCGATATATTAAGCATAATTATTGAGGTTAGAAATAATATTAAAAAATTTTACATTTATTTGTGTTAATGTTTAGTTATCCTAAAGTAACTTACATTAGAAGCAACATTAAAGTATATTGATGACGAAAAATTCTAAGTGTCACCTCTTTTCAACATAGTATAAATAAATAAATAAAATTTATTTTTGATTATGAGAGAAATATTTTTTGATTATTTTTTATTTAATGGAATGGGAAAAAAAATGAGTGGCATTACTTTAGTTATAGTATTGCTAACTATATATAAAATGTGCCAAATTAATTTATTAAAAGAAATAGAATAATTTTATTAATAAAAGAACAATTGAATATTAATAAGCAATAATTTTATGTTACAATGCAATGGTAGAGTGTATTTATATATATTTAAAGTAGTTATCAACATTAATTAAGATGGTTGAAAAGTCACGTATTTTAGGTAAGTCATGTCCCTCAATAAATATGTACAACTTATTTTTATTATTATTATCAATATTATTATTTTTTAATTTATATATATTATTTCTCTTAAAAAATATATTGTTGTGAGATATAAGTTTTCCTTTGTTATTAAAGTTGAAATAATTTAAGTTAAAATAATTTTCCATAGAAGATGATATAGTATAATTATAAAAATATGGGAAGGTCAAACTATGATTCAATTTTTTCTAAGTGTGTGGTGACAATTTCTACTATCTGAGAAATAATATAATTTAACCACTTAACTTTCATATAATTGATAGCAGCTGGCGAAATACAGATAAACGCGGACTATTACTCTTGCCAAGGGACAGTTGGTGAATTCTTCTAAATAGAAAAGTAATAAATTACATAGTTACATTATTTGGAATTTCAGACATTGTCTAAAAGATGGATTTTTTTAAATAGATATAAAAAAATTCAAGAAACCCTAAAATGTATAGCTAGCAATTTTGAGCTTCTTTCTTGCAACGGAGTTCTGTTCGCTGGATGGTTAGCCAATGGATGTCCTGTTTCTATTTCTGAATCACCTTAGCAATCACGCTCTTTCCCTCATTCATTTCTTCTGCCATTAGTTTCGCTGTCCATGCATTCGCATTTCGCTGTCCAGTTTGAATTCGGAGAATATATACTATATAAGTAACTTATAATCTTCGTGTGAACGCGCATTTCGTAGAATTTGGTTCAAAGATTTTTAAAGAAGAAATACCAAGAATCACCCTACCCGCTTGTGTAATTCGACCTGCAAATGCGACCTGCAGTCTATCAAACGCATCCACCCTATGAAATTGCGTTGTATCATAATGACTTTTACATTGAGTTTTAAATTCAACAAATCTGAACAAAGCTACAGAAATAATGATTAAATTTGACTCAATGTGCCATTTAACTGTGTCAAAATACAATGACATTCTTTTTTCGGGGATTTCGTTCCACCATACTATAGCTCCTACTATATATATATATATATCTTTCTGGTTAGGGTAGTGAAGCATGCCTTTATACAAGGCCTTTTTTGATAGGTAGGAGATTTCATCCCTTTATACAACTCCTTTGTGATAGGTAGGGGATTGGTTGGATAGACAATGTCTGAAATTCCACAGAATGTAACTATGTAATTTATTACTTTGCTATTTAGAAGAATTCGCCAACTGTCCCTTGGCTAGAGTCATAGTCTGCATTTATCTGTATTCTTCGTTCTTGTAGCTGCTATCAATTATATGTCCAGGAAACCAGATTTTGTTCACCGTCCTTGTGTTTTTACCTACAAAAGCTTATTCAATTACTTTCACTGGAGGGAAGAATAATAAAAATCTGAAAGAAAGAAAGATGATAGCTGTTCTTTTGCAGCAGAATCTCGGAGAAGGGAAATCTTTAAAGAAAAGAGATAATCCACATACCATCTTCAAATATCCTTCTTTTCCTTTTTGTATATCCTAAAATTGTATGATTATCAATCAACCTTTCGTTTCTTGTACGTATCTATCCAAGAAAATTATAATCTAAATCACACTTTGAAAAGAATTTGGTTACGATACTTTTCCGTTGAATTTTGTCCATGATCACAACATTACAAGTAGAATCTGAACTCCAAAATACTAACAGTTTAGTTATTTAAGGTAGTGAAAATAGTTAAATTGAAAAATATCCTTCTTTTCCTTTTGTATATGCTAAAATTGTATGATTATCAATCAAACTTTCGTTTCTTGCACATATCTATTCAAGAAAATTATAAGCTAAATCACTCTTTGAAAAGAATTTGGTTACAATAATTTTCCGTTGAATTTTTTTCCATGATCACAACAATACAAGTAGAATCCGAACTCTAAAATATTAACAGTTTAGCTATTTGAAGTAGTGAAAATAGTTAAAGTTGAAAAAATATCCTTCTTTTCCTTTTGTATATGCTAAAATTCTATGATTATCAATAACCTTTCGTTTCTTGTACATATCTATCCAAGAAAATCATAAGCTAAATCACACTTTGAATAGAATCGGTTACGATATTTTTTCCGTTGAATTTTTTTCCATGATCACAACAATAAAAGTAGCATCCGAACTCTAAAATATTAACAGATTAGCTATTTAAAGTAGTGAAAATAGTTAAATCGAAATTTTCAAGTGAAACTTAATATATAAAAAAATGTTTTGCAACTATACTTATTCTTTCCGAATGTTATCAGAACAATAAGCTATGAAAAAATACATGAGAAAGCATGATTATCTTAAACCCACTTACATGTATTGTAAGAATTTATTTATATTTATCTATATAAATTTAGATATTGAAATTAATATCTTAATACTGCTATTGAGAGAACAATGAAGCCATCTTATTTGTACATTAAATTAATAGTTGTATATGCTGTTTTAGCAATGTCTAAATATAACATTACTAACCCACACCACCTAAGAACATAGAAGAACAACAAGGAATAATGTAAATAGTTTTATGATAATGTAGATACTACTCACATATTAACTTTTTAGGAAACAAATTGTCAACAAATGCGTAAGACGTGAAGTTTGGGCAAACACACAGGGAGCTCATAGGTGCGGATCACCGTGAGCTCCCACCAAAGAAATGCACTCGCTTGGAGTTCTTCATTAAGCATCAAGAATTAAATAGATACATAGGCAAAAATAGATTCCTAATTAATAGGAACCGAATGTCAAATAAAGAGAAAATCATAACTACGTAACCTATTCTCCATTAATTTCTAACACCCCCCCTTAATGGAGTAAGGGATTTTTAAACACACCTAATGTATCCCTAAACGAGATCAAACTTCGACTCTTCCTAGTGGCTTAGTGAATATATCAGCCATGTTATCACAAGAATTACAATACTCTACATAAATCTTTTTGACCGCACTTTCTCCCCTAACAAAATGAAATTGAGTGTCGATGTGCTTAGTGTTTTTATGAAACACAGATTGTAAGCTAGCTTTGATGGAACTCGATTGTCGCAATTGATGATTGTAGCTTCTATCCGTTCTTCCCCCGCATCTTGGAGAAGTCTACGCAACCAAACCGCCTCACATGTTGCTGCACACATAGCTTGATATTCTCGCTTCGCCGAGGATAAAGCAACAGTATGTCGCTTCGTCTGCACCAAGAGATGACCCGCGGAACCAATGTTGAAGGCGTAACCTCGTAATTGATCTTCTCGTCATCTAGATTTCCCGCCCAATCGTAGTCCGTATAACTCGTCAACTTAACATTAAATGAGTCAGAATACAAAATACCAAAATCCGATGTTCCTTGCAGATACCTTAATACTCCTTTTGCTACACTCCAATGATCGTCATGGGGTTGAGTCATAAACCGACTCAAAAAAACTCACTCGCATAGGCTAAGTCGGGTCTTGTTGTAGTCAAATAAATAAGACTACCAACCAATTGTCCGTACAATGTTGCATCTCGCATATTTCGAACCATCATCCATCCGAAGTTTGCTATTCCGCCGTAAAGGTATGCATGAAGGCTTACACTCATCCATCTTAAACCTCGGATAATAGACTCTTTGCATACTTACCCCTGGGACAAGAAAGTTTGACTTGAATCTCTCCAAACTTCTAGACCCAAACAAGATTGCATTTCCCCAAGGTCCTTCATCTCAAATTTCTCGTGATAATTGTCGCTTGATTTCTTCAATGAGATTGTCTCGCACTTCCCGTTATTATCAAAACATCTACATACAAAGAAATCACCACCATCTGCCCTTCATTATTAAACATGGTATATAAATTGGGATCATTTTTTGCTCCTTTCATAACCATTCATGAGGAAAAAAGAATCAATTTTTTTTCATACTAGGATCTAGGTGCCCGCTTTAAACAATATAAAGCTTTCTTTAATCTACATACTAGATGTTCTTCTCCCTTCTTAACAAATCCTTCAGAGTTGTACTAAATATACTTCTTCTTTTAAATCACCATTTAAGAAAGCAGACTTAACATCTAATTGATGTATTTTCCAATGATGTTTAGTGGCTAAAGCAATAATCATTCGATGGTGTTTAATTTTGCAACAGAGGGCAAATGTCTCCTCAAAATCAATACCTTCTATCCGGGAATAACCCTTTGCCACCAACCTTGCTTTATGTTTATCAATAGACCCATTTGCTCTAAATTTCAACTTAAATAACCATTTGCAACCTATGGTTTGGTTATCATCGGGGAAGTTTTACTAGATCCCAAGTATTGTTCTTAATGATGGATTCATATTCCTCATTCATTGCTTTCTTCCATTCAAGACTTTTACTAGCTTCATAAAAGTTAGAAGGTTCTGCAATGTTTAACATACCGACTCATAAGCGCACAATCCCTATATCGAGCTGGGTAACTCGTCTTGGCATGCTTGATCTTCCGAGTGGTGGGGGTTCAATTATTCTCGCTTATTTCTTCCCTTTGTGGACCGAACTCCACATTATCCTACCGCTCGCTGTACCCGCCGCCGTTCCTCGCTTCTGTTCCCCGCCGCCGACTAACTCCCTCGTTTCGCGTATCCTCTTCCGAGAGTAAGGGCACATGCCATTCTTCATTGTTTTGGACAGGATTTCTATCATCAATCTGTTCATGGAATAATACATCTCTACCGACAAGCACCTTATGAGTAGCAGTGGTCAAACAATTTATAAGCCTTATATTCACCGCATTATCCAATAAACGTGCATTTAATGGCCTTTGAATCTAACTTCTTCCTATTCTCGTTTAGGAACATGTGCAAAAGCTTTACAACCAAATACTCTAAGATGACTTACTGCAGGCTTGAAGCCAAACAATGCTTCAAAAGGAGTTTTATACTCAAGACTTTTAGTAGGACTCCTATTCTTTAAATACACCGCAAGATTAACAACTTCTACCCAAAAACCATTGGTTAGATTCTTACCTTTCAACATACCGCGAGCACACTCCACCGAGTGTTCTATTTTTCCTCTCGCCGACTCCATTCCGCTCGAGGAGTGTACGGTGTTGTAAATTGCTACCGTATCCCATGCTCGTTACAATATTTGATGAAGATTCCTTTCTTGAATTCTCCCCCTTGATCCGATCGAAGAATCCCGATGAACTTTCCCCTGTTTGCTTCTCAATCATGTTTCTAAATTGCTTGAAATATTCAAAAGCATGACTTTTTCGTTTAAGAAAATACACCCATGTGAATCTTGTACATTCATCAACAAAGATTAGAAAATAATAGGCCCCCCCTAACGACCTTGTCCGCATCGGGCCACATAAGTCAAGATGTACAAGTTCGAGTATATCCCTCTCGTTTTCTATCTTTAATGGCAGGAAATTCATCTCTATGTCGTTTACCGAACGCACATGCCTCACAATCAATATGCAAACTTTTTCAAAATAGGAATACCCTCTACCATACCTTTGTTTTTCGACAGCAGAAAGAGATCACCAAAGTTAATATGCCCAAGTCGCTAATGCCACAAATTTTCGACGGACTTATTTGACGACATCAAGGCTTACTGAGGTGTACTTTTTCACATCCAATTTGTAGAGTCCTCCTATGTGAATACCGTAGTAATGGGCTTCATCTCGATCCAACAAATCTTTAATAATGCAATGAGATTTAAAAAAATTCTACCTTGAGGTCCCGATCTCAGTAATCTTTGACACAAAAATCAGGTTCTTCTTAATGCCGAGAACATACCACACATCGATATATTCCCGATCTTACCATCGAGCAGAGTAACAAGGACATCTCCATGTCCCTTGATCTCGTACTCGCTATTATCTCCAAGATAAACTTTTACTCCGCGAGTTGGATTCTTTAAAAATTTCTGAACCATTGCTTTTTACCTCGACATATGCGAGGAGGCTCCGGACTCCACGAACCAAATATCCGATTCATCCTCCTCGCAGCAGTTTCAACCTCGACCCATAAATATTCTAACATCCGAATTTCTGATCCCGGGTCCGTATCCGCATCTCGCATCCACCAAATGACCTCGCATGCCTTCTCTCGCTTGTACCTCTCTTGATTTTCCTTCTACTCCCTTTTCTCCCATTCTTGAGTTGTTGCATTCTGCTCCACCATTTTGCAACAAATGTCTTACCTTCATCGTCGATGACAATGCTATAGGTATTCTCGACCCTCAAGCAAAGTTTGAAGTTTAAATTTCCAATTTGTGTAATTGGAACCATCCAATTTGCTGCTTTCATTTAGGTATTATGCCATTTGAGCATTCATCTTGAAAGAAAAAATATATATATATATATACTCAAAGAACTTCAAATGAACCACCCTCGACCGCCACAAACTCGTTAGTCGCTAAATATCTTCAAGCTACACAAAGAAAATCCTACGCATTAAAGAAAAAAAAACATGGCAAGCCACGGATATCCCGAGATTTTTTCGTAAAAACCTCCCGAATATTACCAAATCCTTTAATATTTAGCCGAGAGAACCCAACATCAGCTGTAATCCTTCCGCTTAGAGAAAAATGTTAGTCGCTAACCATCGTAACGCTAGCCAACAAAACAAGATACGTCTACGCTATACAGATCAATGGAAACTCCAATGAATCGGCCTCTTCATGCCCAAAGAAATTACAAAAAAACTTCATCTTCCGTCGATATGGCCTTCAAATTAGCTTCTCAAAGCAAAGGAAGCCAAATCAACCCCGTACTTTGGCAGGAAAGTTAAAATTCCTTCGCAATATGAACCAAACTTTCATAAATTCGGAGCCAATGTGATAATCTGCTCCAACCGCAAATATTGGGCTGATAAAAGGGTCGAAGGAAGGACGTGCTATGGTATAGACAAGCAGCTCCCTTAATGCAAATTTCGGACGAAATACTTTTCGCAGCTTAAATTAAAATGATTGGAATAAGCCGACATGCAACCCGGAAAATACATGATTTGAATTGTGGACGGCAATTCAATATTCATGACATTGAATTAAGCAATAAGAATTTGCCGAGTTTCATTACCGTTCCATAAAAGAAATTTCCCTTTTCCATAAAATAATGGATTTTTTATGTGTAGTGTTCAATTACCTGTTTCAAATGTCAAGGTAGACTCGACCGCAAACAATTCAAGAGCCGTTTCGTCGCGTTCAAAACAGAGGCCATCGCACCGACTCACTTCACATTCATGCAAAGGCTTTCACATACATGTTTCTTATGTAACATTCTCGCCTCCGTGCAACAAATTGAAAGCCGGCAACGAAGATCTCGGAATCTATGAATTGCGTTCATGCACCGCCACTCACAACAACACAATTGAGCAACGACGTTTACAAAAGCGTGGAGCACGGAGCCGTAGTAAATACTAACAAAGATTCGAATCTCAGTGACAATGGCGTATGGTTCGTCGTGGAGCACAGTGATTGCTCCTGCCCCACAGCTTCTGAACTAGGCCTTACACAAACAAATTTATGCAGGCTTTCGACCTCCACATAAACCAGCGATTTCCAATTTTGAAAAAAAAATCTGCTTTATATAAAAACCAAAGACAGATAATGCTTACCACTCGGCCTCTTCACGATCTAGGATGATTTATGTTCTGCTTCACCTCCAAACAACGCCACCAGAGAAAAAAAATATGCCTTCACGGCCTTAGAAAACGCCTTCACGGCCACAGGGATCCGCCTCACGCAGCCCAACAAAGAACGCAGCTTGAGAACGACCACCAAACTCGCCTTCACGGCTTGCCTCACGCACGCCTCTCTCGGCTCTTCCCCGAGCTCGATACCATGTCAACAAATGCGTAAGACATGAAGTTTGGGCAAACACACAGGAGCTCACAAAGGTGCGATCACTGTGAGCTCCCACCGTAAAATGCACTCGCTTGGAGTTCTTCATTAAGCATCAAGAATTAAATAGATACATAGGGAAAAAACAGCATTCCTAATTAATAGGAATTGAATGTCAAATAAAGAGCAAATCATAACTACGTAACCTATTCTCCATTAATTTCTAACACAAATGATAATGGATATTTATATGTAATATATATGTAATCTCATGGATATTTGTATGTAAGATCACGTAATATATTATAATAATTTTATTTATAAATTTATGTAAATATTGGAATTAAAATATATTTTTATATTATTACAGCAAAGAAAATGAAGTTATGAAGCTATCTAAACTAGTATTAATTGATTTATTTATATATATCATTTTAGCAATGTTCAAACACAATTTTTACTAAAATCACATGTTAAAACTACCATAGAATATGAAGTATATAGATGCATGCTATCACAAAATGCAATTTCTTAGACCTGCACAACTAAAAAGGGAAAATGAGGAGATGAAGGTTTTCATTTGACTTTGGTGGCTAAGCTAAAAACTTAAAACGCTTGGAAAGAGAAAATAAAGGCATGAATTTAATAAGAGTAATAAAATTCATGTAATAGAAGCAATATATGAAACTAAAAATTTATAATTTATATAATGTTAGAATATTTATGTTGATTAAGCTGTCATATGTTTTACATATATCATGTTTTTAAATCACAGTTTATATATATATAAAATACTTTTCTTAAAAATAATTTGTAATTTAATAATGGAAAAATTTTGTTTTTTTATTAGGAATAGCAATGCATTTTCATGAGAGTTTTTTTTATCGAAGTTCGAATAGTTTAACATATAAAATGATGTAGGTTAATTGTAGAGCTATGAGAGGATCATAGTAGTTTTATTTAATTGTTTAATTGTGTGATGTGGTTTTACTTTGATGATTTGGGAAATGATAAAATTTCACACTTAAACTATGTTATTATATACAAATATCTTCTCTTCATTGTCATATACAGATATATCTTATATTAAGTGAGTTTCTTTTGATGACATTTATATTGAATACTTTTTTCAATATCTAAATTCTTACTTTTTATGAATTTTTTATTTCAATTTCAAAGTCATTGTCTTTTTATCAAACATTAATTATATGCATTATCGATTTTTTAATATAAATTGTTAATTTCCATATATTGAGCATTATGTAATTTTACTTTGGTGATTCTAGAAATGATAACATTTCAGACATAAACTATGCTTCCATATAATATCTTATCTTAATTTTCCATACTAATCTTTCCTTAATTTGTTTTCTAATACAATGATTTTTATAATATTTATGATACAAGTGTATCTTATGTCAAATACATTTCTTTTGATAAGATTTATATTCATAAACTATGCTTCAATATAATAACATATTCTTTTAATTAGTCCTACTAATATTTAGTTTATTTGTTTTTTAATATGTTTTCTAATAGAATTACTTTTATAATATGCATGATACAAATGTATCCTATATCAAGTGCATTGCTTTTAATGAAATCTATATTGACTATTTTCTTTAATATCTAAATTCCTACTTCTTACGAATTTTTTATTTCAATTTCAAAGTCAATTTTTTTCTATCAATCATTAATTATCTGTCGACAAATTTTCGAAAATTTCTTATAGAATTTTTTTATATAATATATCAATTGCCATATATTAAGCATAATTATTTTTAAATAATATATTAATTTCCATATACTAAGAATAATTATTAGGGTTAGAAATAATATTAAAAAATTTACATTATTTGTGTTAATGTTTAGTTATCCTAAAGTAACTTACATTAGAATCAACATTAAAGTATATTAATGATGAAAATTCTAAGTGTCACCTCTTTTCAACATACTATAAATAAATAAATAAAAGTATTTTTATTTAATGGAATGGAAAAAAATGAGTGGCATTAGTTTAGTTATAGTATTGCTAACTATATATAAAATGTGCCAAATTCATTTATTAATAAAAATATAATAATTTTATTAATAAACAACAATTGAATATTAATAAGCAATAATTTTATGTTACAATGTAATGTTAGAGTGTATTTATATATATTTAAAGTAGTTATCAACATTAATTAAGATGGTTGAAAAGTCGCATATTTTACGTAAGTCATGTCACACAATAAATATGTACAACTTATTTTTATTATTATTATCAATATTATTATTATTAATTTATATATATTATTTCTCTTAAAAATGTATTGTTGTGAGATATAAGTTTTCCTGAATCTTTGTTATTAAAGTTGAAATAATATTCCATAGAAGACAATATAGAAGACAATATAGTATAATTGTAGAAATATGAGAAGGTCAAACTATGATTCAATTTTTCTAAGTGTGTGATGAAAATTTCTACTATTTGAGAAATGATATAATTTAACAACTTAACTTTCATATAATTGATAGCAACTGCAAGGACGAAGAATACAGATAAATGCAGACTATGACTCTGGCCAAGGGACAGTTGGCGAATTCTTCTAAATAGCAAAGTAATAAACTACATAGTTACATTCTCTGGAATTTCAGACGTTGTATAAAAAATGGATTTTGTTAAATAGATATAAAAAATTCAAGAAATCCTGAAATTGATAGCTAGCAATTTTGAGCTTCTTTCTTACAACGGAGTTCTGTTCGCTGGATGGTTAGCCAATGGATGTCATGTTTGTATTTTGAATCATCTTAGCAATCGCTCTCTTTCCCTCATTCATTTCTTCTGCCATTAGTTTCGTTGTCCATGCATTCGCATTTCACTGTCCAGTTTGAATTCAGAGAATATATACTATATAAGTAACTTATAATATTTGTGCGTACGCATTTTGTAGAATTTGGTTCAAAGCTTTTAAAGAAGAAATACCAAAGATCACCCTACCCGCTTGTGTAATTCCACCTGCAAATGCGACCTGCAGTCTATCAAATGCATGCACCCTATGAAATTGCGTTGTATCATAATGAATTTTACATTGAGTTTTACATTCAAAAAATTTGAACAAAGCTACATAAATAATGATTAAATTTGACTCAATGTGCCACCATACTATAGCTCCTACTCTACAAATATATATATATATATCTTTCTGGTTAGGGTAGTGAAGAATGCCTTTATACAATGCCCTTTTTGATAGGTAGGAGATTTCATGCCTTCATACAACGCCTTTGTGAGAGGTAGGGGATTTGTTGGATAGACAATGTCTGAAATTCCACATAATGTAACTATGTAATTTATTACTTTGCTCTTTAGAAGAATTCGCCAACTATCCCTTTGCCAGAGTCATAGTCTGCATTTATCTGTATTCTTCGTTATTGCAGCTGCTATCAATTATATGTCCGGGAAACCAGATTTTGTTCACCGTCCTTGTGTTTTTATCTACAAAATCTTATTCAATTACTTTCACTGCAGATACGGGAGGGAAGAATAATAAAAATCTGAAGAAAAAAGACTATATTTGTTCTGTAGAAGTTTCTGTTAGCTTCAAAACAACAATACAGAATGAATATTCCCTCTACAACACAGAGTTTTAGAACTAAATTTTGCAGAATGAACAGAAACAGTTTAGGAAAATTTTCTTAATTCATAAAAGAATAAAAGAAATACATAATCAGCAATCTAATTCTTCCTCCTTGAGAGGGATTCACAAAGTATTACAGTGGACTGTAAAAACAATATTGCTCACACAAAAATTCTCTGTCCTCTATTCGCACATACAGTGCTTACAAACTTTGCTGTGTACTAGCCTGAAGGCTACAACAATTCTCTGTTTTTCATAATATCATCTTAATGCATGAAAACGTATTCACAATAAAAATTATTCATTACAATAGCCTTCGGGATCATTTCCTTTTATAAGGCGCGGTTAATAAAAATAATTAAACCGACTCATAAAAACGGATCTCAAAATATATGAAATCCAATGAAAACATTCATTGCATCTGGAACTCAATCGGCGATCGGCTTTTCAGTGGAAAAAAGGTTAACACATTTGTGCTATGCGATTGCGATTTGTGATTGCGATGGCACGGGACCTATATCGCATCGGTAGTCGACTTGTGATCTTGTGATTGCGCGATTACGACCCTTTGCGATTTACGATTGTGATTATGGTCGGATCACATCGCATCGCATCATAAACTTCAATCGGTCGGAACATACATATGTGTGGTACCTCATTTCTTTTGCGATTGCGATGATCGAATCGCATCGGAACAATCCATATCAATAAGACACTTATTAATAAAACTTGTGATTTCCACCACAGTAATTTAACTCTGTCGATATGTTGGTGAGGCTTTAAAGCCTGACTCAAGTTTGTAATCAAAGCTCTGTGCTGCTGGCGAGACTTTGAGTCTGAGCATTTACTCTACTTTTAAGCAAATGACAACCGCCTTAGATAGATATCAAGGGAACAATTCTTATCTAATCTACACTTCACTTGTGTGGGCTTTCCAATCCTTTTGCAATTGTTTCAAGAAAGCAACAACCGCCCTTGCTAAGGCTTCAATGTACCACACACTAGTCATTTTGCATTTACTGCTAATTGACATCAGTAGTTGGAATTAATTTCCAACACTCCCCCTTAATTTCAATAGCTGGGTTTTTATGCATACCTAGGCATTCCCTGAAATGATCAAAGCTTTTCTGCTCAAGTGGATTTGTGAGGATATCTGTAAATTGATCCTCTTTTCTGCAATGTTGCAAAACTATCTCACCATTGTTAGCCAATTCATGTATGAAGTGAAACTTGGTGTCAATGTGCTTTGTCCTTTTATGAAAGACTGAATTTTTAGACAATGCTATCACCGAGATATTGTCACAGTAAATAGTTGTGCCCTTTTCTTGTTCATGACACAAATCTCTGAGAACTCTTCACAACCATACTGCTTGGCATGTTGCTGTTGTTGCTACAACATATTCTGTTGTTGCTATAGATAAAGCAACTATTGGTTGCTTCTTGGAAGCCCATGAAACAACTCCCTATCCCAAATGAAACACATATCCTGATGTGCTCTTCCGATCATCAACACTTCCAGCCCAATCACTATCAGTGTACCCTGTCAATATGAAACTTTCAGAAGAGAAGTATAATATAACAAACCCGTTCGTTCCATTTAGATACCTTAGAATTCTCTTGCCTGGTTGCCAATAAGCTTCTTTTGGTCTTTCCATGAATCTAGAGATTAAGCTAACAACGTGCATAATGTCCGGCCTAGTTGCAGTCAAGTACATAACGCTGCAAACTATGCTCTTATACAACTCTGGATCAAAATCCTTACTGTTATCTTCTTTTCTTAATTTCAACCCCATTACTGTTGGAGTCACAACTGCCTTACTGTTCTACATGTTGAATCTCTTTAACACTGCTTCTTCATATTTATCTTGGGAAATGAAAACACCATTTTCACTTTGGTCTACTTCAATTCCAAGAAAATATCTCAAGAAGCCCAAGTCAATCATTTCAAACTCACTTTTCATGACTGCTTTAAAATTAGCAATGAGAGAAGCATCATTGCCAGTAAAAATTAAATCATCTACATATAATACAATGATAAGTATCTTACCGTTATTCTCCTTTATGTAGAGTGTGGGTTCGCCATTACACTTCTCGAACCCATTCTCAATCAGGTATGCATCTATCCTGTTGTACCATGCTCTTGGAGCTTGTTTCAGCCCATAAAGAGCCTTCTTCATATTGCATACTTTATGCTCTTGGCCTTCAAATTCATAGCCTAGAGGTTGTTCAACATAAACCTCTTCTTTTAACACTCCATTCAAGAATGCAGATTTAACATCCATCTCATAAATCTTCCATCTATGTTGTGCTGCAATAGACAATATTGTTCTGATTGTTTCCATCCTTGCTACTGGTGCAAAGGTTTCATCATAGTCTCTCCCTTGTTGCTTTTTGTAACCTTTAACAACAAGTCTGGCCTTGTGCCTTTCGATCTTTCCTGAAGCATTGCTTTTGGTCTTATAGACCCACTTAACTCCAATGGCATCTGTGCCTTCAGGGAGGTCCACTAACTGTCATGTTTTACTCTTCTCAATTGCACCAATTTCTTCATTCCTTGCTTCAATCCATTTATCATCATTTACAACATCTTCAAAATGAATTGGGTCATCAACATTACAATACAAAGCGAATAATGAATTCAGACCGGTATTGTTACTTACCTCTCCCTTCTCATAAATCTCATTCATATTTTTGAATCTTGGTCTTCCTAGTGTGCTTGGAGTTTCATTCTAACTTGAGGGCATTTATAATACCTACGGTGTGCTTGAAGAAGCACTTCCTTGACTTCTCAAAGATGTTCGAATTCCAGCTCGTGGTGTGGTTTGTTGTGCTTGTTGTGGTGGAGGAGGACCCACCGAAGAAGGTTTATTAGCTATTTTTCCTTCTTCTTCCTCTCCCTCATGAGACAAAATTGTATTCACGTTCACAGTCTTCTCTAGGCTTCCATCCCAAGCTTCATCTTCATAGAACTGCACATCTCTGCTTACTATCAATTTCTTGGTGAATGGATTATAAAGTTTGTATGATTTTGACTCATCACAGTGGCCAATAAAGACACACTTCTCCCCCTTACTATCAAGCTTCTTCCTTAGCTAATCCAGTACATGTGTATATGTTACGCAACCGAATACTCTCATGTGAGTGATAGTTTTCTTTCGACCACTCCATGCTTCTTCTGGTATTTTATTCATGACATCTTTAGTTGAGCATCTGTTTAAGATGTAAACTACACAAGTGATAGCTTCAGCCCAATACTCATGCAGTAAGTGTTTTTCCTTCAGCGTACTCCTGACCATATCTAGAATGATCCTATTCTTCCTTTCTACAACACCGTTTTGCTGAGGTGTATACCTCGCGGTGAATTGCTTTTGTATGCCATTCTCTCTGAAAAAGTGCAGAAATTCCTTAGAGATGTACTCTCCACCTCTGTCTATTCTGAGCACTTTAATGTAATGTCCACACTGCTTCTCAACAAGAGTTTTGAAGTGGCGCAATTTCTCAAACACTTCACTCTTCTGTTTCAACACATACACCCATGTCTTTCTGGTGTAATCATCAATGAAAGTTAAAATATATTTATTTTCAGCAAATGATGGTATTTGCATCCATCCACATACATCAGAGTGAAAAATTTCCAAGGGTGCTTTTTCCCTTATACTCTTTCCTAATGGAAATCTTTCTTTCTATTGTTTGCCCAAGGTAAAGCCATCACAAAGGCTGTCTGACTTTTCAATCAATGGCAAACCTTTTACCATTCCCTTTCTGTGCAACAAATTCAGGCCTCCGAAATTGAGATGTCCAAATCTCAAGTGCCACAACCAATTCTCATCTTTCACTTCTTCTTGAAAGAATTCTTGTTTTACAGCTGCAATAGTTCTTCTTTCCTTCAAATCTGCCCTGAGTTTGAGAGGAAACATTCTATTGCTGGTCATCTGCACCTCTATAATGATCTTCTTACTTGGAGGTATGTCTCTGATTGTACACACAACATCTTTGAAGAACACATTGTAACCTTTGTCAATGAGTTGTCCAATGCTCAAAATATTACACTTCAGAACAGGTACATAGTACACTTCCGTCACAATCATCTGTTCTCCATTTCTTGCTAGGATACTAACTCTGCCTTTACCCTTGACAGATATCATACTATCAGTTCCTATTGTTACCTTAGATTTCACATTTTCATCCAGATTGGAAAACATTGCAATGTTTCCAGTCATGTGATTACTACAACCTGAGTCTAAGAACCAAAAATATTCTTTTTTTTCTTGTGCGATGTTACATGTTAACAACACAATATTTAGGTTCTTATCTTCTTCATTTGCAAAATTAGCATTTTTCCTATTTTTCATGTCATTTTTCTTTTCCCTACATTCATTGGCATAATGGCCTAATTTCTTGCAATAATGACATTGGACTTGGGATTTTCCATACCTTTGTCCATGAGCTTGCTGTTTTCTTGAACCTTCTTCCTGGTTTTGATTGCATCTCCTTCCGCTTATGCTAGCAGGATTGTTTCTGCCATTGTTTTGGCTTCTTCCACGACCTCTGTTGTTTGCTCTGCCTCGACCTCTTCCTCGGCCGAATGACATCTGAGTCTTGAATGCTTGCTCAAAAGAGGAATTTGTCCCTCTACTCAGTCTATGTTCATGAGACATAAGAGAAGCACTCAGTTCATCTATCGTGAACTGTGAAAGATCCTTTGTTTCTTCTATTGCTACCACAATAGATTCAAACGTTGAGGGTAAACATATCAAGATCTTCTCTACGATCCTTCTTTCTTAAAGAGCTTCACCATGAGATCTTATCTGGGTTATCAACCCAAAAACTTGAGTGAAGAATGAATCTATTGTATCAAATTCCTTCATGCTCAGTGTTTCAAAGTCTCTCCTCAAAGTCTGGAACTTTGCAGTCTTCACCTTCTCCATGCCTTGATAGGCAGTTTTGAGAATATCCTATGCCTCCTTGGATTTTGTTGCTGTTGAAATCCGTGGGAAACAACTTTCATGTACTAATTGAAACAGGAAAAAAAGGGCTTTGGAGTCCTTCTTTCTGTTGCCCTTCAACAATTCTCTTTCTGCTACTGTCAAAGCAGTCAACGCTGCTGCATTTGTAGGTTCAGGGTAGCCATTTTCAAGTAGCTCCCATAATCCCTGAGAAGCAAACACAGCTCTCATAGTTATGGACCAATAACTATGATTCTTCCCATTAAACTGTGGAAGTTGGGAATTTGTCAAACCAATTCCAGCATCTTCCATCTTAACTATATAAGAAGAATACTGACTGTATATTTAAAACAAGCGAGAACTTCTCTGCTGGAGAAAATCTACTCTAAATGATTCTTACAGCTCCTACAGTGAAAGAAAAACTCTGTTTTGTTTCACTGAGTGCCTAGAAAAGCTCTGATACCGTGTAGAAGTTTCTGTTAGCTTCAAAACAACAAGAGAGAATGAAGATTCCCTCTACAACACAGAGTTTTAGAACAAAATTTTGCAGAATGGACAGAAACAGTTTACGACAATTTTCTTAATTCATAAAAGAATAAAAGAAATACATAATCAACAATCTGATTCTTCCTCCTTGAGAGGGATTCACAAATTATTACAGTGGACAGTAAAAACAACAGTGCTCACACAAAACTTCTTTGTCCTCTATCCACACATACAGTTCTTACAAACTTTGTTGTGTAGCAGCCTGCGGGCTACAACAATTCTCTTTTTTTTCAGAATATCGTCTTAATGCATGAAAACATATTCACAGTAAAAATTATTCATTACAATAGCCTTCTAGCTCATTTCCTTTCATAAGGTGCGGTTAATAAAAGCAATTAAACGGACCCATAAAACCAGATCTCAAAATATATGAAATCTAATGAAAACATTCATCGCATCTGGAACTC
The DNA here is from genome assembly GCA_034641835.2 of Pinus albicaulis. Taxonomy (NCBI): domain Eukaryota; kingdom Viridiplantae; phylum Streptophyta; class Pinopsida; order Pinales; family Pinaceae; genus Pinus; species Pinus albicaulis. The sequence goes on along the minus strand of CM076574.1, from coordinate 1,271,188,687 downwards.
AATCGGCGGTCGGCTTTTTAGTGGACAAAAGGTTAATACCTTTGTGTTATGCGATTGCGATTTGTGATTGTGATGGCACGAGACCTATATCGCATCGACAGTCGGCTTGCGATCTTGTGATTGTGTGATTGCAGCTCTTTGCGATTTGCGATTGCGATTGTGGTGGGACCACATCACATCGCATCGCAAACTTCAATCACTTAGAACATACATATGTGTGGTATCTCATTCCTTTTGGGATTGCGATGATCGCATCGCATTGGAACAATCCATATCAGCAAGACACTTATTAATAAAACTTTTCATTGCCACCACAGTCATTTAACTCCGTCGATATGTTGGTAAGGCTTTAAAGCCTGATGCAACTTTGTAATCAAAGCTTTGCGCTGCTAGCAAGACTTTCAGTCTGAGCATTTACTCTGCTCTTAAGTAAACAACAACCTCCTTAGATAATTATCAAGGGACTGATTCTTATCTGCTCTGCACTTCACTTGTGTGGGCTTTCCAATCCTTTTGCAATTGTTTCAAGAAAGCAGAAACTGAATTCGCAAAGGCTTCAATGTGTCGCACTCTAGTCATTCTGCATTTACTGTTGATTGACATCAGTAGTTGGAATTAATTTCCAACATGTTCCCCTCCTTGTTTCATCATCATTTGCAGCAGAATTTCAGAGAAGCAAAATCTTTAACGAAAAGAGATAATCCACATACCATCTTGAAATATCCTTCTTTTCCTTTTGTATATGCTAAATTTGTGTGATTATCAATCAACCTTTCATTTCTTTTACGTATCTATCCAAGAAAATTATAAGCAAAATCACACTTTGAAAAGAATTTGGTTATGATACTTTTCCGTTGAATTTTTTCCATGATCACAACCATACAAGTAGAATCTGAACTCTAAAATACTAACAGTTTAGCTATTTAAAGTAGTGAAAATGGTTAAATTGAAAAATATCCTTCTTTTCTTTTTGTATATGCTAAAATTGTATGATTATCAATCAACCTTTCGTTTCTTGCACATATCTATCCAAGAAAATTATAAGCTAAATCATTGTTGGAAAAGAATTTGGTTACGATAATTTTCCATTGAATTTTTTCCATGATCACAACAATACAAGTAGAATTTGAACTCTAAAATATTAACAGTTTAGCTATTTGAAGCAGTGAAAATAGTTAAATTGAAGAATATCCTTCTTTTCCTTGTGTATATGCTAAAATTATATGATTATCAATAACATTTCGTTTCTTGTACATATCTATCCAAGAAAATCATAAGCTAAATCACACTTTGAATAGAATTTGGTTACCATACTTTTCCGTTGAATTTTTTTCCATGATCACAACCATACAAGTAGCATTTGAACTCTAAAATATTAATAGTTTAGCTATTTAAAGTAGTGAAAATAGTTAAATTGAAATTTTCAAGTGAAACTTAATATATAAAAAATGTTTTGCAACTATACTTATTCTTTCTGAATGTTATCAAAACAATAAGCTATGAAAAAATACACGAGAAAGGATGATTATCGTAAACCCACTTACATGTATTGTAAGAATTTATTTATATTTATTTATATAAATTTAGATATTGAAATTAATACCTTAACACTTCTATTGAGAGAACAATGAAGCCATCTTATTTGCAAATTAAATTAATAGTGGTATATGTTGTTTTAAAAATGTCTAAATAGAACATTACTAACCCACACCACCTAAGAACATAGTAAATAGTTTTATGATGATGTAGATACTACTCACATATTAACTTTTTAGGAAACAAACGATAATGGATATTTATATGTAATATATATGTAATCTCATGGATATTTATATGTAAGATCACGTTAATATAATATAATAATTTATTTATAAATTTACTTAAATATTGGAATTAAATTATATTTTTATATTATTACAGGAAAGGAAATGAAATTATGAAGCTATCTAAACTAGTATTCATTGATTTATTGCACCGAGAGGCGCATTCTACAGTCCAGTATGACCCCGATGTGTAAGTATGTCGGAAGCCAAAAAAAATGTCAGCTTGAACAATAGCTTACATAAACATATAAATGAACAATTAAAAAATTACTAAAAATAAACTTAAATGATATAAACTTAAAATATGAAGAGTTTACTAACAATTAAAAAAGAGATATGGTAAATAAATAAAATATGGTAGATACGTAAAAATATAAATAAACCATAGGTATGGTAAATAAATAAAACCTCTTTTTATATTACTAGGAGGTATGGTAAATAAATAAAAATATAAATAAACTAGAGGTATGGTAAATAAATAAAACTGATTTTTATATGTACTCAATAAACCACTTTATATTTACAAAAACTCAAAAACAGGTTTTATTTAGGTGAAGCCTATGGGAAAAATTATTATTAATACCATGGGCCAAATACCATGGGCCAAATTAATAATAATACCATTGGAAAATACCATGGGCCCAATAATATATTATAAAATAGGTATGGTAAATAAGTAAATATAGAAAAGGTATAAAGAGGTAAGGTAAATAAATAAAAATATATCAAATATGATTAGAAATCAAGATCTAATTATATATGAAGGATAAGGGTCAAATACCATGGACCAAATTATTATTAATACCATGCAAAAAAAATATTATTAACCCTAACATTAATATTAAAATATTAATATTATTAAATTTAATATGTTTAGATTAATACAATATTAAATTTATTATATTGTAATATATATTAATATATCATGATATATGATAGAGGTGGAGAAATAGGGAGAGTGACAAGGGAGATATGGAGATAAATTGAAGGAGAAGGGAGAAGAAGAATGAAGAGAGAGAGAGTTAGAAGAGTGAGATAGTTAAGAAGGGTAAGAGAGGGAGAGGGAGACATAAAGATTGAGGTGGGAGAGAGATAAGGAGAGAGGGAGGGAGAAGGAGAGAGGATTGGAGGGTAGAGAGTGAGAGAGAGAGAAAGAAGGGGGAAGGGAGAGGGATGTAGGAGAGAAAGGGAGAGAGAGAAAGGATGAGAGGTGGAGGAGAGAAGGAGGGATAGAGAGATGGAGTTGGAGGCGGACTGAGGAAAGGAAGAAGAAATACATAGAGAGGGAGTGACAAGGGAGAGATGGAGAGAGAGTGTGTATGCTTATGGGTGGGATAAAGATACATAGGAATGATGGAGACAAGGGGGAGAGAAGGAGAAAGGAGGAGTGATGGAGACAAGGGGGGAGAGAAGGATAAAGGGATAGAAATAGTAAGATAGTTGGAGAGTGAGATAGAGTGATGGGGGAAGAGAGAGGATTGGAGGACAAAGAGAGAGAGAGATAAAGAAAGAGAGCTGGGGGGTCAAGTAGAAGGAGGTGAGAGAGGAAGAGAGTGATGGGGGAAGAGAGGATTGTATGAGAGAGGGAGAGAGAGAGAGATAGATAGGGATGGGGGAATATAAAGGGAGGTAGGAGATAAAGGGAGAGAGAGGAAAGAAACGGGAGGGGACTTGAAAGAGAGGAGGAGAGAGGGAGGGATAGAAATATGGATTTGGAGGGGGAGAGAGAGAGATGAGGGAAGAGAAATGGAGGTAGGAGAGAAAGGGATAGAGAGGAAGGAAAGGAAAGGGGACTTGAAAGAGAGGAGGAGAGAGGGGAGGAGAGAGGGAGGGATAGAAATATGTATTTGGAGGGGGAGAGAGGGAGGTATTAGGAGATGGAGCTGGGAGGGAATAATAAATACATAGAGAGTGAGTAGTGGAGAGAGAGGGGGAGTGACAAGGGAGAGATGAAGAGGGAGTGTGTATGATTTTGGGTGAGATAAAGAGACAAATAAGGAGATATGGAGAGAAGAGGGGAGAGAAGGAGAGAGAGAGGAATATGGTAACAAAGTTGGAAGGTGAAGATAGAGAGAGAGGGGGGGAGAGAAAGGAAGAGAGAGAGTGAAGAGAGGTAGGGAAAGAGATATGAAGATGGAGAGGGAGAGAGGGGGAGGTAAGAATAAAGACATAGAGGGTGAAAGATGGAGAGAGGGAGTGATAAAGAAGATGGAGAGAGAGGGAGAAAGGGTAGCAGGAAGGAAGAGAGATAGAAGTGAGAGAGAGAGGGAGGGAAAGAGAGAGAGAGGAGGAGGAGGAGGGAGTGATAGATAGATAGATATATTAGAGAAAGAGAGTTTATGTTTTGCAGTTGATATAGAGAGATAGAGTGAGATATAGATATAGATGTAAGGTGAAGAGAAAAAAAGATAGATGGAGAGAAGGCCGAGAGGCGCATTCTACAGTCCAGTATGACCCCGATGTGTAAGTATGTCGGAAGCCAAAAAAATGTTGGCTTGAACAATAGCTTACATAAACATATAAATGAACAATTAAAAATTTATTAAAAATAAATTTAAATGATATAAACTTAAAATATGAAGAGTTTACTAACACTTAAAAAGGAGATATGGTAAATAAATAAAATATGGTAGATACGTAAAAATATAAATAAACCATAGGTATGGTAAATAAATAAAACCTCTTTTTATATTACTAGGAGGTATGGTAAATAAATAAAAATATAAATAAACTAGAGGTATGGTAAATAAATAAAATTGATTTTTATATGTACTCAATAAACCACTTTATATTTACAAAAACTCAAAAACAGGTTTTATTTAGGTGAAGCCTATGGGAAAAATTATTATTAATACCATGGGCCAAATACCGTGGGCCAAATTAATAATAATACCATGGGAAAATACCATGGGCCAAATAATATATTATAAAATACGTATGGTAAATAAGTAAATATAAAAAAGGTATAAAGAGGTAAGGTAAATAAATAAAAATATATCAAATATGACTAGAAATCAAGATCTAATTATATATAAAGTATAAGGGTCAAATACCACGGACCAAATTATTATTAATACCATGCAAAAAAAAATATTATTAACCCTAACATTAATATTAAAATATTAATATTATTAAATTTAATATGTTTAGATTAATACAATATTAAATTTATTATATTGTAATATATATTAAATATCATGATATATGATAGAGGTGGAGAAATAGGGGGAGTGACAAGGGAGATATGGAGATAAATTGAAGGAGAAGGGAGAAGAGGAATGAAGAGAGAGAGAGTGAGAAGAGTGAGAGAGTTAGAGAAGGGTAAGAGAGGGAGAGGGAGACATAAAGATGGAGGTGGGAGAGAGATAAGGAGAGAGGGAGGGAGAAGGAGAGAGGATTGGAGGGTAGAGATTGAGAGAGAGAGAAATAAGGGGGAAGGGAGAGGGATGTAGAAGAGAAAGGGAGAGAGATAAAGGATGAGAGGTGGAGGAGAGAGGAGGGATAGAGAGATGGAGCTGGAGGTGGAGCGAGGAAAAGAAGAAGAAATACATAGAGAGGGAGTGACAAGGGAGAGACAGAGAGAGAGTGTGTATGCTTATGGGTGGGATAAAGATACATAAGAGTGATAGAGACAAGGGTGAGAGAAGGAGAAAGGAGGAGTGATGGAGACAAGGGGGGAGAGAAGGATAAAGGGATAGGAATAGTAAGATAGTTGGAGAGTGGGATAGAGTGATGGGGGAAGAGAGAGGATTGGAGGACAAAGAGAGAGAGAGAAAGAAAGAGAGCTGCGGGGTCAAATAGAAGGAGGTGAGAGAGGAAGAGAGTGATGGGGGAAGAGAGGATTGTATGAGAGAGGGAGAGAGAGAGAGAGAGAGAGATAGAGATGGGGGAAGATAAATGGAGGTAGGAGATAAAGGGAGAGAGAGGAAAGAAAAAGGAGGGGACTTGAAAGAGAGGAGGAGAGAGGGAGGGATAGAAATATGGATTTGGAGGGGGAGAGAGGGAGGGATTGAGAGATGGAGAGAGAGAGAGATGAGGGAAGAGAAAGGGAGGTAGGAGAAAAAGGGAGAGAGAGGAAGGAAAGGAGAGGGGACTTGAAAGAGAGGAGGAGAGAGGGGAGGATAGAGGGAGGGATATAAATATGGATTTGGAGGGGGAGAGAGGGAGGTATTAGGAGATGGAGCTGGATGAGGAGAGAGGGAGGGAAGAATAAATACATAGAGAGTGAGTAGTGGAGAGAGAGTTGGAGTGACAAGGGAGAGATGAAGAGGGAGTGTGTATGTTTTGGGGTGAGATAAAGAGACAAATAAGGAGATATGGAGAGAAGAGGGGAGAGAAGAAGAGAGAGAGGAATATGGTAACAAAGTTGGAAGGTGAAGATAGAGAGAGAGAGGGGGGAGATAAAGGAAGAGATAGAGTGAAGAGAGGTAGGGAAAGAGATATGAAGATGAAGAGGGAGAGAGGGGGAGGTAAGAATAAAGACATAGAGGGTGAAAGGTGGAGAAAGAGAGAGAGGGAGTGATAAAGAAGACAGAGAGAGAGGGAGAAAGGGTAGTAGGAAGGAAGAGAGATAGAAGTGAGAGAGAGAGACAGAGGGAGAGAGAGAGAGAGAGGAGGAGGAGGAGGAGGGAGTGATAGATATATAGATAGATTTGAGAAAGAGAGTTTATGTTTTGGAGTTGATATAGAGAGATAGAGTGAGATATAGATATAGATGTAAGGTGAAGAGAAAAAAAGATATGTGGAGAGAAGGAGGGAGGGACAAGGAAATTGATAGATATGGAGTGAGCGAAAGTGTGTGTATGGTGGGGTGAGATAAAGAGAAAAAGCAGAGATGGATGGATATACATATATATATGGGGGAGAGAGGGAAGAAGGTTTCCTGCAGTAGATGCATTGATTTCATTGTATATGGTGATTTCTAATCCTATTTGATTTCTTGCACAAGATGAATTGATTTTGGTGTAGATGTTGATTTCTAATGATAGTTGATTACTTACACTAGATGGATTGATTTTAATGTAGATGATTTCTAATCCTATTTTATTGTTTGCACTAAATGCATTAATTTCAGTGTAGATGATGATTTCTAATCCTATTTGATTGATTTCACTCGATGCATTAATTTTAATGTAGATTTTGATTTTTGGTTATATTTGAATTTTTTCACTACATGAATTGATTTCAATGTAGATTATTTTTAATCCTATTTGATTGCGTGCACTAAATGGATTGATTTCAATGTAGATGGTGATTTCTAATCCTATTTGATTGCTTTTACTAAATGCCTTGATTTCGGTGTAGATGGTGATTTCTAATCTTATTTGATTGCTTGCACTAAATGCATTAATTTCAATGTAGATGTTGATTTATAATTATATTTGATTTCTTGCACTAAATGCATTGATTGAAATGTAGATGATTTAACTAAATGTATTGATTTAAATGTATATGATTTATAATCCTATTTGATTCCTTGCACTAAATGCATTTATTTTAGTGTAGATGGTGATTTCTAATCCTATTTGATCGCATGCACTAGATTCATTGATTTCAGTGTAGATGTTGGTTTTAAATCATATTTTACTACTTGCGCTAAACTCATTTATTTGAGTGTAGATGTTTATTTCTAATCATATTTCATTACTTGCATTAGATGCATTGATTTTAGCGTAGATTTTGTTTTCTACTATTATTTGATTTCTTGCATTGGTTGCATTGATTTCAGTGTACATGTTGATTTCTAATTTGATGTAATTGGATGTATGATGGTAAATTAATTTTAAAGTCATTGGATTAATAGTGTGTGTGCAATGATTTCAGTGTAAGCAAAAAAAATTATTGACAATGTACATTGATTTTTGTGTTATAGTAATTCAACCTATTAATATTGGAGAACAAGAGAGAAAAGGTATGATGTTTGCTACAATAGCTCGAGCTAAATATTTAAATGGTTTATGATTCCAACTGTCCTTTTCAAATAATCAATATGAAAATATGACAAAACTAACATGGGTGAAAATAAGAATAGTAGAAGAAAATAGTTTGAAATCGATCACAATGAAGACTATTCATAATTGACTACATTATTATTATTCACAGTTTCTATCATTCAATATTATTACATTGTCACTTTGCATTCAAAATTTTATTTCATCATTAAAGTTATTTTACAATATTTATCATCTCAACAAACTGAGGTAACTAATCAAATTTAAAATTAAAATGACTCAATAAATCTCGGACATATTTAACATATTTAAAATGGTTATGTTAATATTAGATGTATTTACATATTATTGATAAAATTAAGCATATGTTCCTCATATTATCGATAGATTTTCCTTGGTCGCACACGACTGAAACCAGCCTAGATCCATCTTAACTCTGGATCTATCAAGCGCCGAGAGGGATCAAATCTCTCGAGGTGAAAACCTTTTCTCAAGTTTTGCACTCGAAAAAGAGGTTTTCACCTCGAGAGATTTGATCCCTCTCGGCGCAGATCCGGGGTTAAGATGGATCTAAACTTTAATTTTATATATACCATCTAAGCATTATTCATTCAAACACAATTTTTACTAAAATCACATGTTAAAACTACCATAGACTATGAAGTATATAGACGTGTGCTATCACATAATGCAATTTCTCAGACCTGCACAACTAAAAAGGGAAAATGAGGAGATGAAGGTTTTCATTTGACTTTGGTGGCTAAGGTAAAAACTTAAAACGCTGGAAAGAGAAAAGAAGGGCATGACTTTAATAAGAGTAATAAAATTCATGTAACAGAAGCAATATATGAAATTAAAAATTTATAATGTATATAATGTTAGAATATCTATATTGATTATGCTATCATATTTTTTACATATATCATGTTTATATATATATATATATATATATATATATATATATATATATATATATATATATATATATATATATATATTACTTTTCTTAAAAATAATTTGCAATATAATTATGAAAAAATTTTATTTTTTTATTAGGAATAGCAATGCATTTTCATGAAAGTTTGTTTGTTAAAGTTGGAATAGTTTAGCATATAAAATGATGTAGGTTAATTGTAGAACTATGGGAGGATCATAGTAGTTTTATTCAATTGTCTAATTGTGTGATGTGGTTTTACTTTGATGATTTGGGAAATGATAAAATTTCACACTTAAACTATGTTTTTATATAAAAATATCTTCTCTTCATTGTCATATACAGATATATCTTATATAAAGTGAGTTTCTTTTGATGAGATTTATATTGACTACTTTCTCCAATATCTAAATTCTTACTTTTCATGAATTTTTTATTTCAATTTGAAAGTCATTGTTTTTTTATCAAACATTAATTATATGCATTATCGATTTTTTAATATAAATTTTTAATTTCCATATATTGAGCATAATGTAGGTTTACTTTGGTAATTTAGGAAATGATAACATTTCAGACATAAACTATGCTTCCATACAATATCTTATCTTAATTTTCCATACTAATCTTTCCTTAATTGGTTTTCTAATACAATGATTTTTATAATATTTATGATACAAATGTATCTTATATCAAATACATTTCCGTCGATAAGATTTATATTGATAAACTATGCTTCAATATAATAACATATTCTTTTAATTAGTCCTACTAATATTTAGTTAATTTATTTTTTAATTTGTTTTATAATAAAATTACTTTTACAATATGCATCATACAAATGTATCCTATATCAAGTGCATTGCTTTCAATGAAATCTATATTGACTATTTTCTCCAATATCTAAATTCCTACTTCTTATGAATTTTTTATTTCAATTTCAAAGTCAATTTTTTTCTATCATTCATTGATTACCTGTCAACAAATTTTCAAAAATTTCTTATAGATTTTTTCTATATAATATATCAATTTCCATATATTAAGCATAATTATTTTTAAATAATATATTAATTGCCATATATTAAGCATAATTATTAGGGTTAGAAATAATATTAAAAAAATTACATTATTTGTCTTAATGTTTAGGTATCCTAAAGTAACTTATATTAGAAGCAACATTAAAGTATATTGATGACGAAAATTCTAAATGTCACCTCTTTTCAACATACTATAAACAAATAAATAAAATTATTTTTTGTAGCACCCCTAGTTTTATATTCTGTCAAAGTTAGACATTTGAACTTTAATCCAAAGGGGAGTGAACCTGAATGGATAAGTATTTTGTGGATGTAATTAAATATCTAATTTTGAAAAAATTAATAAAATAATTCTGTGCAGATTGACCAAAATGAGAATTATGAGATCACTTGCTAAATCCATGAGGATGGATAAAGGCAAATACTTTCCCCAAAAATCTTTCAAAAATTCTTGAAAGAATTTATTTCCAAATTAGATTTTGAGGAAAATCTAGTTTCCCCAATGATGTGGAGAGTAGTTGGGAAGAGGTAAAAAGCTGGGAAAAGAAGAAAGCAGCTTTCAAATTCCCTAAATAGTGAAGCCTAGGAAAATAGGAAGAAAATCATCCTGATATTCTGGACGCAGAATTAGAAACAAGATTTGGGGAGCAAAAGCTTAACTAAGCTATTCCTGAACAGATTAGAGGTTGGTCTGGAATGGAAGTGATTTCAGTTCGGGGGTGAGTCTGGGAGATAGACGGACTCTACGGTTGGGAGGACTGGTCAAGTACCAAAGTGGTATGCACACAGTATTATGAATGATTAAAATTAATTGTTGTTAAGTGTAAAGGTTAATGACTATAGCTATATAATTCTTGCAATGTTTTGTTTCTGCTGGTGTTCCGTACATTTACAGAATGGTAGAATAATTAAATTCTATCAGTCCTGCATGGCTGTAGGAACCAGAAAAATGAGGAAAAATCAGCCGGAAACTCTAAACCAGTTCCTAGTTTAAATATGAAGATTATGTTACCTCATAATTTATAATTATGTAACTTTAATCTGTTTCTGTGAAAAATAGAATTAATTTAGTCAACACTATGGAAAACCCATAAACCTGGGGGTAGGAGGAATTAAGTACATATAGAGCAGAACTATAGATTTCTAAAGTAACTAAGTGAGGTACAGAGACATAGATTTGCAAAATAGTATTGCATGAATATTTATAAATTTCTATTCTATAATGACGAAAGAATGGAAGGAAACATACTTTAGTACCATGGAAATATTTAAATAGAAATGAAATAGAACTAAACACAATTTCCAAACTTGTACATAATTGTGAGCTGAGAGTTATGTATGAAACTGTGACTAACATCCTTTACCAAGGAATGATAAAAATTGAATACTTATTGGAAAAATAAGAATTGCATGGAAATTTATATAAAGGCCTGCTAACTATATAAGCTGGGAAAGGTAGAAATTAATGGTTTATCAGATCTATCAAAAAATGAGAATTAATAATGCTAGTGGAATTATTAGCTAGAGAATAAAACCTACTGAACATATGAGAAAATAAAACAATAGATTTCCATAACCTATTATTAGTTATCCAATAAGTAATATCTGCAAAATTTAAGTCAAGAGACAGGGAAAAAGGTATGTTACTGGAGTAGATAAATACATATAACTACATAAGCCAGATGTCAAGTCCCAAAAATTTATTTCAGAGGTAAGTACCCTCGTGAAATAAATAATTACCTATTGTTGTAAGAAATTAGTACAGGAAGAAGAAATAAAATATAATATTAGTAAAATTATCAGTTCTATCTAGCAAAGGGAAACGGACAGATGTAACAGGAATAAAATTATCATCATGAGTATCAATATAAACTAGATATCTGAAATCACCATAGAGTAACATAACTCTGTCCTTATCAAACAGGAAGAGAATATATATGTATATATATGGAATCCATAGGTAAAGTTGTGCAAACAATGAAAATAAATTATGGTAAGCATGTCCCCAGATAACTTATTAAATTTAGGAGGTCATAGTAACCATATCAACAAAGTCTTAGTAACACATACCCGGTTCAATGAAATCATTCTTTTACAATATCGAATAGAGAAATTATGAAGGTAAGACCGAATGGTCTGGAAAAAAACTATGTACAATAATGATATGCGAGTCTGGTTACATTTCGACCCAGATGCTTTTGATACTGACCTGAAAGGGAAAGGTGAAGCGAAATTAAAATGAATGAGACATCCCTATCAAGGTATCCCTGAGAAGAAATTGGTATGGAATTAGGATTACCTGTATAAAACAAGAACACAGTGAATATACATATCGATTAATTGAGGTGAAGTATAATACAAACAAAAATAATAAAGGGATTACCTAACAGATGAGGAAACCCTCTTTTTATAAAAACGGCCTGAAATAGATATAATTGAACAATATTAAAAAAAAATTGAAACCTAGGAAGCTCAAATACGAACGAGAAAGCCAGGAGTGGAGTGATAAAATCGAATCAATTTCTGGACTGGGTTATGAATTGCTTACTGTAGAAGAAACGAACAAAATCAATACATCCCTCATTCACACGCCATGCATAAATTCACCAAAGACAATGAGGAGTAAACTCCTGTCAAGAACGATAGAGTATTTACGTCTTACATCCTCAGAAGACTATACGAAATGTAAAAAGGGAGATTGGGATAAACAAAAGAATTAATATACCTAGACTGAGAAATCTCCACGAGAGATTTTTCCAGGAGTCTCAAAATGAGTTCTCGACAGTAAACAAGACTGTATACGAAAAAATTTTTTTATAGCTAATTAAACCCAGGTCTAGCCCTATTAACAGAGCGTAGCTCTATGGAAAAATAAACATATCTAGACATAGTATTCAGGGCGTAAGCATACAACATGTTAGTGATATGCATAGAAGATCATACCTGAACTGTAAATGCGATGTCCAGATAGATACAACTGAGGTCTGAGCGAGCCGATGCCTCGTTCTCCTACATGCAGGGTCTCAACACTGGAATACAACCAGAACAACTGGGAGCGAAAGAACCACTTGACAATAACACAGATATTTATAAAATTGTCTCCAATCCAAACACCAAAAAACCCTAATGGACAGGATCGATCTCCATATTCCAAGTGGCCCCAGATCAATGGTCTATACACGGATCGAATGGGTGATATTGGAAATTAATACCTACATCCAACACATAAATACATAGATCTACGAAATCGACTCCACAGTACCTTCACTACTGTCGTAGGGCCGTCATTAATGAAAGAGTACTCTGGTGTGGCATCTATAAGTGAAGAATAGATGCATACAATCCTGCGTGTGAATGCCACGAAAGCCAAAACAATGGGATAAATCAACCGAGTACCATTGAAAAAGATGACGTGGAAAGTCTGATAGGGGTTGAAGTGGCCGACTACGTTGAGCCAAAATTTCCAACGAGACCAAATGCATGCATTGGAAGTTAATATGCCTATCTCCACAGTGAAATCACCATAAATTGAACCGTACGTGAGAAATCTATGATATTATGGTAACTCTCATTCACATTGGAACAGTGGCCGCAAAACTAAAACCAATTCAAATACGTGACATAAGTCGTAAATAAAAATAACCATTCGATACGTTAAGTAAAGTGAAATGACAAACAAAGTTAAATAGTGGAATATACAAAGGCTAAAGATCAACAAATCATATACCAACGTAAAATCCATAAGAGGTTACCACTATACATCAACGTGTAGGTAGTGTTATGTGAACAATGTTATTGGATTCAATGTATTGAATAGATTGAATGGTATGGGTAGATATATTCATAGATAGAAAAATGTTGGAATAAATGCGACCATATAGCAATGGTAGGGGAATAAAATATTATTGTATAAGGGTCATATAAAAAGATATGTGGTTAACATAAGCCTCCAATATTGTGTGAAGGAGAGCAATACAAATTTCCTTACAAGAGTATTAAAAGGAATAGGAACCCTATTCCAGGTCAGATTATAAGTTGACGAAGTTGACGAAGTTGAAAGTAAAACTAAACAACTATGGCCAAGAGGCACAGAAATAAAATATTAAAAAAAAAAATTGTGGTGGAAAGGAAGAGACGTTACAAATGGTATCAGAGCTCATGTTACATAACACTAGGTTGTTGTTGTTGTGCTCACTATTGTTATGTGCTCATTGTATTTATTATTTATAATTTTTTTTATTATTGTTACTGATATGTGTTGTTTAGTGTGCAGTGTGGTGCTGAAACAAACAATTCCAATGGCTGGAGATGATGAAATTTATGTTGATCTTTGTGATGAAGATAATAGACCAGACCCCAACGCTCCAGTGATGATGCTGCAAGAGCTTTGATAGTGTTCATAGTGCCAAATCCATAGCAAGGAGATTGACGATCGAAGAGAGAGGCTTGTCCCCATTCCTGACAAGCTTTACTGAGACATGTTCTGCTGACGACCCGCCGAAGGAAGGTTCATCGTTAGAGCCTGGTTGTATTTTCCTTTGATGAATTAATGATAAGTGACTATTGGTTATGGTTCCACTCATATTTTTCATTATAATCATGAGTTGTGTCTTCTTTGACTGATACATAATTGCATATATCGGGTTTTACGCTTGTGTTTGTCGTGTTTCTTGTTTCTGCAGGTGTTCGATCGCGGCAAGTAAGAGGATTGTGATCTACTGGAGCAAGGAAATGGGGAAATCATCTTCTCTACGAACAATAGCGTTGGACTTGAGGTAGACCTTCTTTGTGAGTTGGTTTATTGTAATTAGGAACCTGCGCCTTAGCATGATACGATTGTTGCTAGACCTGATCTAGGCTAGTAGGGATCGCCTCTGTCCGCAGAGGGGATTTACCTCCACAACAGGGAGTGATGATGAGATATTGTTGGTATGCTATCAAAACTTATACAAAAATGTTTAAAAATCACTCAAACAACAACTTATTTAATATCACACATTGTTCGCCTCTCTCATAAGGGAGTGATGGTGAGAGCTTGTTGGTATGCTATCAAAATACATGCATTGCACTAAAATTTATTATTCCTATATTTTATTATCACACTCATATCTTTATGCATACTATAACCAAGAAATTTCTTATCCTAATGCCTAAATCACTCAATTTTGGCCAATGAGCTATTTTCTTCAATGCATAGTTTGATCCAAAAATTGGGATAAGGGGTGTGAAAAATGTTTTTTTAATAGAGTTAAAGTTATCAAGGTCTTTGAATTGCATTTTCCAAATGACCCACAACTATTCTATTTAAATGGATTATGTAATAAATATGCTCAGAGACAAATAACCTTGAATCACACTTTAAGTAGTTAAAGAACTACTTAAGCGAACATCTCACATCATGATCAAAAATAATCACAAAGCAAGAATATAGATATTGGTCTCTTCTATTCTACATTAAATGTGAATGTAAATATCTATCCATTGTAAAATATTTGGCATATGAAATTTCAATGTTGGACAAGAAAATAAGTACAATTCACCGTAAATGAGGTGGAGCCTTGATGCAACAACAAAGAGTACAGGCAGAGGGAAAAGAATGTAGTTGTTTAGATGATGTTTTCCTTTCAAAAAATTAAACACCTAACCTAATATAGGCACTTTCCATGTAGGTTTCCCTAGTCACTAGGGTTCACACATTAGGTAGCACAACCTTTCTATGAGAAATGGAACAACCATATAACATGAAAAAATTGTTCAAGAAACATAATCTTGTTGGGTATTTACTAGTAATGGATTCAAGACACTTATACAAGAATGCTAAACTAGCAATTGCACCACATGTTGCGAAAGAAACGTTGTAAGGAAATACCATAGGAAAGAGTAGTCTAGAAGAAATAAGTTGTTGCAGAGAAGGAGCCATTCTGAAGGAATGAAAGACAAATTTTTCTTACATGGAAGCAAGTAGTGTAGGTTTCAAAAATATTGATGATAAGATTTATCAACCATAAAATTTTGTTATAGATATTTAAATAGTCAATTGTGGTTGAAAACACACACAGACACAGACACACAGATATATATATATATATATATATATACCAACATAATCTTTTCACATATATAAAAAAAATGTTATAGATATTGAAATAGGAAATTGGGGGTGAAAATCCTTTGGTGATTAATAATCCTCTGAAACAAGCATGAAATGAGCATGTAACTCAAATATCAAGCAGCACGAAATCAAGGTCAACTTCATAAAAATAGTTTGAATTTATTGCAAACCTTAGAATGGACTTCCTTGTTACCTACAAGTTTACATTATTTCATATCCACCCTAAAATATAAGGTCTTCGATGCCTAACAGTTTCAGGGTTTAGCTTCTTGTCTAAGTATTCAAAAATCAAATTAGCTTGAGAATCACTATAAAATAGTGTATCTATATTGGTATGTTTAGACTTGAATCCAATATGGAAAAATTCAATTCTTGTATCTTCATCTTGAGTTACATTGGAACAACATGAAGAACTAGTGCTTACTTTGTTCTTACCTTTCAAACCAATTGTTGTAATCTTGGTTTCATCTCATGAATCTGAATCTAAGTCATGTTCAATGATTGACAAATCCAATTATCGAACCTTGAACCCTGAATGAAGTTGCCAACAATGGTTTTCATCATGGCCATTCTTCGAAAAATGTTTACATGTGAGTTTCTCTTTCTCTCTTTTGGTAGGGTTATTTCTATTTCCTCTTCCATTAAAATTTCCCTTTCTTTTACCCTCATACTCAAGGAAACTCTTACTTTTCTCATCTATAATCTGTTTCCCTCTTGCTTCTAAATGTGTGGCTTGAACGCAAATCTCATCTAAGTTTGTGGGATTCAACATGAGAATAGTGTGTCTCAGGTAACTATGCAAACCCCCAATATACTTTAACAAAGTTTCTTGAGAAAAAAAATTAATACCCAAAATAAGAGCTCTTCTCCTAAATTCATCAGTATAATCTTGCACACTTTTCCCTTCCAATTGTCTAAAATTCTGTGAGTCCATAATGGATTCTTGCATGTAAGCTAGAGGATAGAATTTCCTTTTAATGGCAACAATAAAAATTGACCAAGACATTGAGATCTTACCATAGTTTTTAATCTCTTCCTAAGTCCTTGCTTCACACCATATAAGTGTTGATCCCTCCATTCTCAAGGAAGCCAATTGAAACTTTATGTCATCTTCTTGAAGGTTATCAATTCTAAAATAAACCTCCAATTTACAAATCCAATTATCGAACCTCTCTACATTCACTTCGCCATTATACATTAGAAGCTCAAACTTGAAACAAGTTTGAGTAAGGGAGTTTTTCCATTTTTGGCTTTTGAGTGAGTATGGGTGGTTTTGGTTGTGGAAGTGGAAGATGATGATGATGGTGATGATGAGGATGATGATGAATATGGTGGAGATGGAGGAGGCTTTCCTCCACCACCCTTTGAATCCTTATGTTCATCCTTTTCGTCCATTTATTCAAAGAGGATCCTAACCCTTTCAGTTAGTTCATAGAAAGCCTACTTGTATTCTTCCTCCTCTGAAATACCTTCAGTCTCTCCAAAAGCTCACATGATGGCTATGTATTCAAGCTCAGCTCCTAGTGCAACTTGTACCTTATTAATCTCAGCTTGATATAAAACTTGAGATGCTTCAAGTGCAGTTGTGACTGAAAATTTGGGTGGAGATGGTGCCCTAGTGGCTCTCCTTCTTCTTGTCCTAACCTTAGGACTAGCAAACCATAGTTTCCTTTCTCCTCTCTGCAACTTTAACCTTGTAAGAATCACAAATTTGTAACCATTAAAATGCTACTTTCACATAACTCAGGAAAATCAATGAAATAACCTTTCAACCTTTGCTCTGATACCACCTAGATCTGAATCTGAATGTTATTTTTGTTGTGCTAATTTCACCTTCCGAATTATAAATAATTTGATGATCTTTTGCTTCATGTGCATAGGCTTCTTGAGGTGTTTATGAGTATCAAACTTGTAAATTTATTGAGTTTTATGTTAAATCTATGAGCTTAATCAGATTAAAACATAATGCTAAACAACAACAATGAATTGTACAACAAACCATTAATATGATCCATTAACATAATTTTTTAATGAAGTAGTTCACCCCTCCTGGACTAAATCTCCTTGGTCCAACTTCCATGGCATGGGCCTCTATATTAGCTCAAAAAGAAAAATAAAAAGAAAGTGTTGTTTAGAATCCTCTACAGCTCCTAAAACCTACTTCAATGTGTTCAAAATGTCCAATTCATCCGAAATAGACTCTTCTTGAGCCCAATTTTGTCGAATTTTGAAAGATTTATGACCTCCTCAATTATCGCCTACAAAACCCCAGTAAATCTAGACAGAACTCTAGTTAGGGATGCTAATTTTGGAGATCCGCCAAAATTGGAAGACTCTACCAAAGAGGCCTCTATATTAATCGTGATTAATTAACTGTTAATTGGGAGTTAACTATCGAATTAGCACTAAACACACATTTAATTAAATATAGATTACAAAAAGATTAGCGCAAATGTAATATAGTTATTGGTTATTAATCACGTTTAACCCCACGCTTAGTGGAGTGCTCCACCCCTAGTTGTAGCCCAACGGTGACATATATGAGGGGGCTGGCCCCCTCCACTGCCCGACGCTTCAAACGATATGATAACATATGTCATTTAGTAGCATATAGAGTTAAGTTACAAGGTTGTCGTATAGTGTTAGTTTGGTGTGCTCGCTTGTGGGATGTACTGGGGTCAAGCCTTGACCTCTGCCACTCCGCCCGTATTAATTTTTCCACCCAAACTATATTATATGCCCGACCTTTGGATATATGACATTTGATAATTCAAAGTTTGACCATATATGAAATTCACCCATACCTTGGTCCACCAAAGAGGGCACGTGGCAGCCCGTGGTTACCCCACGTGTCTGCCTCTGGTTGGACTATTTCAACCATATAAAAAAAAAATGTCATTTGACCATTGAACTATGAAATTCGGAAATTCGACCTTAGTGGTAAAAAAAAATTTGTCTTCTAAACTTTCCAGCGAATACTGCAGTGACACTTGTCACAGTTTCATTGGGAGAAAATGATGGAATATTCCTAGAACATCCCTTTTTTGTTGACTAGTCTGTCATGTCACCATTCTCTCACTTTTGCAATTTTTTTTAATTGTTTAGGAAAATGAACAACAGGCACTATCTTCGTCATCCAGAGTGGGTTTTCAATGAAACAAATTGCGTTGGATTTCTGGTGATGAGTTATTTGTTGTCCTTCAGTTTCCAATCAATTCCAAACACTTGCATTTTTTTAGCTTAACACTGATCACCTGGTGATTGAGTGTGTTTGTGTGTGTGTGTGTGTTTTTAAGAAGAAAAATTATCAACTGATGTGTGTAAATATAAAATAAAATGATTCCTAATTCAGAAAACCTAGGATGTTACAATATGAATTGTAGGATTGAGAAGGGTGAGTTGAATAAATAATATCAAATAATATCGCTCTATTTTGAGCACACTCAAAATTTACAAGTTTGTTTAGCCTTGTTATTCATGTTGACATAACAATATTTCGAAATAGAGTTTCATATGCCTTATTTTTTCTAAACACAAAGAATAATGGGTCATGGTAAGCTAAGACTTCAATAATGACCCATAATGAAAAAATGAATGGTTAAGGATTTTCACTTTTTTATCATAACTACAAGTGAAATTTTACGGGCTAATATTCTCAAGTGGGGTAATATGGGCTGATATTCCCAAGTGGGGTAATATTCAATGTTTTTCCAAAATCAATTATTCAATTTCCATTTAAAAAAATAAATAAATAATTAGCCAAATTTTATAGTATTAAATTATTTTACCTTGAAAATACCCAATATTATATATTCTCTAATATAAAATAGTTAGAAATGTAAATATTTTTACAAAGTTATCATCAAACATTTTAAGATTTGGGTATTAGGCACTAGTAATATTTTCCATGACTGGTAAAACTTAAGATAAACAACTATCCTTAAAACTATCTTACCTACTACAATTAATATATGCAAAGACTGGGCTCTATTTGCATCTCTTTGAGTAGGAATTTGACAAATCAAGCTTTCTATACTTGACAAGAGCTAAAATAAATTATGGCACAATTAATAACTACATTAACCTACTTTAGCCAAAACTTTATTACTTTGTACATCTCTAGAGATTAAGGTGTCTCTACATATTGTTAGACTAAAAAAATGAATTTCATATATGTTAAAAATGAATTTCATATATGTTAGATTAATGTAGATGATCATATATATATTATCATATTTTAAAATTTAATAAATTATATAAGATTTTTTTATTTCAAAATTATGTAATATCGTAAATCCCTTGGACTTGAATTATTAGACACCTAGGAGATTATCAGATATACATTTTATAAGTTCTTTTAATTTGTTAATGTAGTCATTCTCTTTCATTTATAGATATCCAATATTCTTTCCAAAAAAAATATAAACTTATTTTTATTTAGTTTTATTCCATCATAGCTAACGAAAACAATATTTCAATTTTTAATCGTAATAAACTATTTTACATTATCCAACTCATCAATTAATATGAAATGCATGATTTAAATATGTCTATTTCAACGCTGAGTTTACCCTCCGAGTGGCGAAGAAATAATATAACCAGAGCTTGCGGAAGTACAAGTACCGCTTAAAAAGGGAAGTCGCCTTTTCTGAAGATTCGTTGAGTTTTTTCAGTGACCTTTATTTAACCACTGAATGTCCGAGCTTCACGAATTGAATGCAGTGGAAGTGAATTTCTAGCTTCTTCCTTTATTTCTGTTGAAAAAACTCCTGGTAAGTGATTTACTAGCTATACAACACATTACTGACACTTAACTAACAGCTGAATTTAACTTTCTAAACAATTAAAACTAGCTGTACTTCGTGCACAGCCATTCAACCCCATTAACAATGGTAATTATCTCCAACCATTCCATCGAATTAACAATGACAGGCAGTTAAATGGAAATTGTGTTACAAATAGACGAGTTATATAAATGGGCTTGGATCTATAAATTATAAGCAAAGAAGAGTAGCCAAGTAGAAATAATTGGAGGTCGAACCATCGTTAGAATTTTAGGTGTTACTCTTTTCCATGGATTGTCTAAAGAATATGACTGACAAGTTTTTTTTTACGGTGAAATGAGAAATTTAGTGATCGCCATGTGTTTTCAGGTGGCCTTTTATGTTTAGTGGTGATATTTTCTGGAATAGCCATTGAACGTGGCAACTGGATTTGTGGTATGTGGAGGTGTGGTCACCTTGTCCATTGAACGTTGCAACTTCAATCGCTTTTCAAGAAAATTTCAATCTTCCCGTTCTTGTATTTTCCTATGAATCCGAATGCATGGACAGCACAACTAATGGCAGAAGAAATGAATGAGGGAAAGAGCGTGGTTGCTAAGGTGATTCAAAATACAAACAGGACATCCATTGGCTAACCATCCAGCGAACAGAACTCCGTTGTAAGAAAGAAGCTCAAAATTGCTAGCTATCAATTTTAGGGTTTCTTGAATTTTTTATCTCTATTTAAAAGAATCCAAGAATCGCATAGGTTGTTTTAGAGTGTTCATCGTAACATGTTAGATAAATTTCATTACACCAACTGAATTAGGCCCAAGTTAAATACTTGTTATTTCTCTAATAGGGATCTCAAAGTTAAGCTGAAAATTGTATTATATCATTCGCATAGAATTTGATTCACAATCACTCATATAGTTTGTGAAGGGAGAGAGGAACCCTACCACATTGCCTCATGTCATCCTCAAACATCACTGCCCCGACTTAAAAGAATAAAAGAAAGAAGACACAATACCTTCAGAAAATCATTTCTGAACATATTTAGGCTTATTTCTAAACAACGGTTCTATATTAAAAGAAATTTCACTTATTCTAGGAAAACTTATTATAATACTCTTCACTAAAGAAATATTCAAAACTTACTCTTATATTAAATTTTATTACTAATGTTTATTAATGTAGTGAAATATTCAAAACTTACTCTTATATTAAATTTTATTACTAATGTTTATTAATTTATTAAGATAATTTTAAGATAGTAATAATTATAATTTCAAAAAGTTTAACATTTAGAATTTATTACTTTGAAATTTTTTAACATTTAGGTTGTATTAATAGAAATAAAATAAATATAATTATTATTATTAAAATAAATATAATAATTATTATTAAATAAATTTTAAAATTATAAAAAACAAGCTAAATTTTTTTATTAAATTAATGATTTTTTTTAATTTATTAAAATTTAATTAGAATTAATCAAAATAAAATAAAATAAATTTAATAGAACTATTATTGAATTGTTGATTAAATTATATTACACAAAATTGTTAAATTTATTAAAGAATTATAATAAAATAATTTTATTATTTATTAACAAAATTTATTAAATAGATAAATAGAATATTGATTTATTAACTACTTGGTTTTTTTTTTCTCCATATTTCACTATTTAAACTCTCACCTTGTGTCCTTTAATTTTTCACTCAAAATTGAAAATGAATTCTTTCGGATTCAAAACATGGATCGTTGTTTTATTATACTGTGGATAATCTGAAATTTCTTCAATAAACTAGAAGCACAAAAACTTGAAAACCATAATACTCAATATATTCTATGATGAGAAATATAACATATGTATTAGTTACAGAATAATTAAAAACACATATCTCCAACACCCTCTTTTTTCTTTTCCTTTTAAAACCACTTAGATTTATCCATCGAATATAAAAATTATTCAAAGTACTAAATCAATTTTGTATAAACCATTCTATTGACATTATTCAATTTCTAGCGATATTCTTT
Source organism: Pinus albicaulis (assembly GCA_034641835.2). Classification (NCBI taxonomy): domain Eukaryota; kingdom Viridiplantae; phylum Streptophyta; class Pinopsida; order Pinales; family Pinaceae; genus Pinus; species Pinus albicaulis. The sequence continues at coordinate 1,271,166,030 of CM076574.1, read as the reverse complement.
TATGGCAAGAGAGCAATGAAACATTCAACATACTAAATGTACTCATTATCAATCTTACAACATAAACTCTTGGATATGACTTTTAAATATTAATCATCATTAAAGTAATTTATATACTATTCATCCCTTTGTCACGTAGATGACCTTCTCAAAAACCTATTCATCCCTTTGTCTTCATTTAGAAAATAATTTTTTAAGTTGCTCCACACTAAATGTACAAACCAAAGACAAGAGAGGGGACCTCTCATGGCCTCTGATGCTAGTAGTGTAATTCATTTTTTATAATGTATAATGTAGGTGATTTATGGGTCTCTACTCGAAATGTAATAGACACACCTCTCATGCTTCATAATTTAGGCACTTTCTATGTAGGTAACCCTAGGCACTAGGCTTCACGCATTAGACAGCACAACGTTTTTATGAGAAATGAAACAACCATATAGTATGAAAAAAATGTTCAAGCAACATAATATTGTGGAGTATTGTGGAGTATTTACTAATAATGGCTTCAGGATACTTATACAAAAATGTTAAAAGAACACTCAAACGAAAAATTATTTAATATCACACTTTGATGGCCTCTCTCATAAGGAAGTGATGATGAGAGCTCGTTGGTATGCAATGGACACTTACACAAAAATGTTAAAAAAGCACTCAAACAACAACTTATTTAATATCACACATTGCTGGCCTCTCTCATAAGGTGGAGATGGTGAGAGCTCGTTGGTATGCTATCAAAATACATGTATTGCACTAAAAGTTATTATTCCTATATTTTATTATCACACTCATATATTTATGCATACTATAACCAAGAAATTTCTTATCCTAAGGCCTAAATCACTCAATTGTTTCCAATGAGCTATTTGCTTCAATGCATAGTTTGATCCAAAAATCGGGATAAGGGGTGTGAAAAATGCTTTTTTAATAGAGTTCAAGTTATCAAGGAATTTATCTACTTTTGGTTGTTATCTGTATAGGTCTTTGAATTGCATTGTACAAATGACCTACAACTAGTCTATCTAAATGGATTATGTAATAAATTTGCTCAGAGACAAATAACCTTGAATCACACATTAAGTAGTTAAAGAACTACTTAAGCAAACATCTCACATCAGGACTAAAAATAATCATGATGCAAGTATATGGACATCGGTCTCTTTTATTCTACATTAATTGTGAATGTAAATATATATCTAGTGCAATATTTGGCATATGAAATATCAATGTTGGATGAGAAAATAAGTACAATTCACCCTAAATGTGGTGGAGCCTTTATGCAACAACAAAGAATATGGGAAAAGGGAAAAGAATGTAGTTGTTTAAATGATGTTTTCCTTCCAAAAAATAAAACACCCCAACTAATTTAGGAACTTTCTATGTAGGTTTCCCTAGTCACTAGGCTTCACACATTAGGTAGCACAACCTTTCCATGAGAAATACAACAACCATATATCATCAAAAAATTGTTCAAGAAACATAATATTGTTGAGTATTTACTAGTAATGGATTCAAGACACTTATACAAGAATGTTAAACTAGCATTTGCACCACATGTTTCAAAATAAACATTGTAAGGCAATACCATATGAAAGAGTAGCCTAGAAGAAATAAGTTGTTGCAGAGAAGGAGCCATCGTGAAGGAATGAAAGACAAATTGTGGGTGAAAATATTGATGATAAAAGTTATCAACCAGAATTTTTTTTTATAGATATTGAAATAGGAAATTGTTGGTGAAAATCCTTTGGTGATTAATAATCCTCTGAAACAAGCATGAAATAAGCATGTAACTCAAATCTCAAGTGGCACGACATCAAGGTCAACATCATAAAAATAGTTTGAATTGATTATAGACCTTAGAGTGCACTTCCTTGTTACCTACAAGTTTACATTCTTGCATAGCCACCCTAAAGGATAAGGTCTTGGATGTATAATAGTTTCAGGGTTTATCTTCTTGTCTAAGTCTTTAGAAATCAAATTAGCTTGAGAATCACTATCAAAAAGTGTATCTATATTGGTATGTTTAGACATGAATCCAATATGGCAAAGTTCACTTCTTGTATCTTCATCTTGAGTTACATTGGAACAACATGAAGAACTATTTCTTACTGTGTTCTTACCTTTCAAACCAATTGTTGTAATCTTGGTTTCATCCCCTAAATCTAAACCTAAGAAATGTTCAATGATTGCAACAATTTTTACCTTCTCTTTGGCTTTCAGTTTCTTTGCCTTGAACCCCAAACGAAGTTGCCACCAATGGTCTTCATTATGGCCATTCTTCGAAAAATATTTACATGTGATTTTATCTTTCTCTCTTTTGGTAGGGTTATTTCTCTTTCCTATTCCATTAAAATTTTCCTTTCCTTTACCCTCATACACAAGGAAACTCTCACTTTTCTCATCTATACTTTGTTTCCCTCTTGCTTCTAAATGTGTGGCTTGAATGCAAATCTCATCTACGTTTGTGGGATTGAACATGAGAATAGTGTGTCTTAGGTAACTATGTAAACCCCCAATATAATTTGACAAAGTTTCTTGAGAACAAAAATTAATACAAAAAATAAGAGCCCTTCTCCTAAATTCATGAGTATAATCTTGCACACTTTTCCCTCTCAATTGTCTAAAATTCTTTGAGTCCATAATGGATTTTTGCATGTAAGCTAAATGATAGAATTTCCTTTTAATGGAAACAATAAAACTTGACCAAGAAACTGAGATATTACCATAGTTTTTAATCTCTTCTTAAGTCCTTGCTTGACACCATACAAGTGTTGATCCCTCCATCCTCAACGAATCCAATTGAAACATTATTTCATATTCTTGAAGGTGATGATTAGGATGATGATGAATATGGTGGAGACAGAGGAGGCGTTCCTCCACCGCCCTTTGAATCCTTATGTTCACCCTTTTCATCCCTCCCTTCAAAGAGGATCCTAACCCTTTCACTTAGTTCATAGAAAGCATACTTGTATGCTTCCTCCTCTAAAATACCTTTAATCTCTGCAAAAGCTCACATGATGGCTATGTATTGAAGCTCAGCTTCCAGTGCAACTTCTACCTCATGAATCTCACCTAGATATAATACTTGAGATGCTTCAAGTGTAGTTGTGACTGAAAATTTGGGTGGAAATGGTGCCCTAGTGGCTCTCCTTCTGGTCCTAACCTTAGGACTAGCAACCAATAGTTTACCTTCTCCTCTCTGCAACTTTAACCTTGTAAGCATCACAAATTTGTAACCATTAAAACCTTAGTTGCACATAACTTAAGAAAATCAATGAAATAACCTTTCAACCTTTGTTCTGATACCACCTCGATCTGAATCTGAATGTTAGTTTTGTTGTGCTAATTTCACCTTCCAAATTATAAATAAGTTGATGATCTTTTGATACATGTGCATATGCTTCTTGAGGTGTTTCTGAGTATCAAAATGATCCATTATCACAATTTTTTGATGAAGTAGTTCATGCCTCCTGGGCTAAATCTCCTTGGTACAACTTCCATGGCTTCGGCCTATGTGTTAGCTCAAAATGAAAAAAAAAATTGTTTATAATCCTCTACTACTCCTAAAACCTACTTCAATGTGTTTAGAATGTCCAATTCATCCGAGATAGACTCTTCTTGAGCCCAATTTTGTTGAATTTTGCAAAAGTTATGGCCTCCTCAATTCTCGCCTACAAAACCCCACTAAATCTAGAAAGAACTCTAGTTACGGCTACTAATTTTGGAGATCTGCCGAAATTGGAAGACTCTACCAAAGAGGCCTCTATATTAATCGTGATTAATTGACTTTTAATTGGGAATTAATTATCGAATTATCGCTAAACACACATTTAATTAAATATAGATTACAATAAGATTAGCGCAAATTTAATACAGTTATTGATTATTAAGCATGTTTAACCCCACGCTTAGTGGAGTGTTGCACCCCTAGTTGTAGCCCAACAATGACATAGATGAGGGGGCTGGTACCCTCCACCGCCCGACGCTTCAAATGATATGATAACATATGTAATTCAGTAGCATATAGAGTTAAGTTACAAGGTTGTGGTATAGTGGTAGAATGGTGTGTTCTCTTGTGGGAGGTCGTGGGGTCGAGCCCTGAATTCTACCCTTCCGCTCGTATTAATATTTCGACCCAAACTATATTATATGCCCGACCTTTGGATATATTACATTTGATAATTGGAAGTTTGACTGTATATGAAATTCACCCATACCTTCATCCACCAGAGGGGGCACGTGGTAGCCCCTGGTTACCCCACATGTCTGCCTCTAGTTGGAATATTTCAACCATATAATAAAAAATTTCATTCAACCATTGAACTATGAAATTCGGAAATTTGACCTTAGTGGTAAAAAAAATTTCGTCTTCCGAACATTCCAATGAATTGTGCAGTGACACTTATCACAGTGTCATTGGGAGAAAATGATGGAATATTCCTAGAACATCCCTTTTTTGTTGACTAGGCTATCATGTCACCATTCTATCACTTTTGCAATTTGTTTTACTTGTTTAGGAAAATGAAAAATAGGCTCTATCTTCCTCATCCAGAGTGGGTGAGTTGTTTTTTGTCCTTTAGTTTCCAATTAATTCTTAACAATTGCATTTTTGAGCTTAACAATGATCACCTGGTGATTGAGTGTGCTTGTGTGTGTGTGTTTCTTTTAAGAAGGAAAATTATCTACTGAAGTGTGTAAATATAAAATAAAATGAGTCCTAATTCAAAAAACCTAGGATGTTACAATACAATTTATAGGATTGATAAGGGTGAGTTGAATAAATAATATCAAATAATATCACTCCATTTTGAGCACATGCAAAATTTACAAGTTTTTTTAGCATTTTTATTTATGTTGACATAACAATATTTCGAAATAGAGTTTCATATGCCTTATTTTTTCTAAACACAAAGAATAGTGGGTCATGGTAAGCTAAGACTTCAATAATGATCCACAATGAAAAAATGAATGGGTAAGGATTTTCACTTTTTTATCATAGCTACAAGTGAAATTTTACGGGCTAATATTCCCAAGTGGGGTAATACAGGCTGATATTCCCAAGTGGGGTAATATTTAATGTTTTTCCAAAATCAATTAGTCAATTTCCATTTAAAAAATAAAAAATGGCCAGATTTTATAGTATTAAATTATTTTACCTTGAAAATACCCAATATTATATATTCTTTAATATAAAATAATTAGAAATCTAAACATTTTTACAAAGTTATCATCAAACATTTTAAGATTTGGGTATTAGGCACTAGTAATATTTTCCATGATTCCTAAACCTTAAGATAAACAACTATCCTTAAAACTATGTTACCTACTGCAATTAATATATGCAAAGACCGAGCTCTATTTGCATCTCTTTGAGTAGGAATTTGACAAATCAAGCATTCTATACTTGACAACAACTCCATCATAGAGATAAGATAATTATAGTGGAACATAATGTTATAGTCATGTACTCTGAGAGGTAAATCTATATTACTTAGTTCATTGTTAATCTTAGTTTGACATTTTCTAAGCTAAACATTATATTTTCCCTTATTGTTTACTAACTAAAATAAATTATGGCACAATTAATAACTACACTAACCTACTTTAGCTAGAACTTTATTACTTTGTACATCTCTACAGATTGAGGTGTATCTACATATTGTTAGACTAAAGAAATGAATTTCATATATGTTAGATTAATGTAGATAATCATATATATATTATGATATTTTAGAATTTAATACATTATATAAGTTTTTTTTATTTCAAAATTATGTAATATCTCAAATCCCTTGGACTTGAATTATTAGACACCTAGGAGATTATCACATATATATTTTATAAGTTATTTTAATTTGTTAATGGAGTCATCCTCTTTCATTTATAAATATCTAATATTCTTTCCATAAAAAAATATAAAATTATTTTTATTTAGTTTTATTCCATCATAGTAAACAAAAACAATATTTCAATTTTTAATCGTAATAAAATATTTTACATTATCCAACTCATCAATTAATATGAAATGTATGATTTAAATATGTCTATTTCAATAAATCTCTCCCTAAAATCACAAAAAATAAATATATTTCATTTAATATTTTTTATGATCGTTCCACTAATCTCAACGATAAATCTTTGGAAGATCCAATGCTGAGTTTGTTGGAATATGTAATTACAACTTGTCTTTAGTTGTGATTCTCTCTATGTATAGAGTCTGTTCCTATTCTATAGGTTAGTTCCTAGTTTAGTGTGAGGTTGAGATATTCTCTCAACCAAATTATTGTGCGTCTAAGATAGCTTCTCTATCTTGAGACAATTCCTTATTTATATATGTAACTTGATTTAATTAATGAATATAGCTTGTATGCTCAGTTTCTAAGTTGGTATCAGAGCTCATTTGGGCCTGGGCCTGGCCTTGGCCCCTCCTGGGCCGAGGGAAATAAAATAGTATTTGTTTGTTTTAGTTTTGTTTGTCCATTCATCACTATTCGAACATTTATCTATGGAGCGATGTCGGAGAAATCAAGGAGTAGCTCTTTATCTCATGAGCTCTTCTGGAATTAAAATCTTTGCATAATAATTTCTTCTACGATTTCAAATCTATTTCAAATTGGATTACTGGCTCTGACTCCGAGCGGATATCTGAGATCTCGTATTGGTTTTGTTTGAATTCGGAGGAAATGAGATAAATTATCAGCATTCACATTGGTCAAGTCCGAAGGTCAAGCGGTTCCTGTATGAGGTCGGTAACCTGATGTCTTTGCTGCGTCTGCTTTAGTACCATTTGGTGCCGAGAAGGATCATGGCAGAGGAATGGAGGTATGAAAACCATCAGGCTTTGAACAGAGATGGGCAGCATTGGTTTGATGGGGAGAGCCAACGATCTGGTGGATTGGAATATAGAGCCATGAGGATGAATAACTTATTTTCTCATACAGGATCACAGTCCTTTGGAGGTATAATACAAAATCTGATGCAATTGATGCTGCCATTAACTAGGTGAAAATGTTTTACATAAGCAAAAGAACCATGTTTATTGAAATTTATGCTGGTAGTCATCCAACCTATGACTGGGCGCTCAGGAAGTAGACCACGACATTGATGGATATTCACAGTGTTGAAACCATGAACAGGGTTTCAGAAACCCTAGCAGCCATTGGTGGAGAGGATTTTCCAGGGTTGCACATATACGACACCAAGAATGCGTCCAATGTGAAGAGCCTGAATTGGTCTAACAAATCTGACACACACGATCCTGGTTGTCGACAAGGAGAGGCTTGAGGTTTCTCGATAGGTTAGCCAACAAAATGGTAACTCTGCGCACACCAAGGTTTCGATGATTTTGCATTTTGTGAATTCTTAGAACCTTCTCATGGTCAGAGGTGTACATGGTGGTGCCTTTGGATACTGTAATTACATTCACCACTTCGACACAAGGGCTGACAAGATTGTGTGGGATTGGATTGAGCAAAATGCTAACGTTGATCCGAGTATGATAGAATGAGACAGCTTTGCAGATGTGTTGGTGATCGAAGACCTGCAGTGGAAGCTGATCGGCAACACGCTGATTGGTGTGTCTACTGGGAGGATTGGTCTGACTTTCGATGGTGGTGGATCCTCTATTATACAGCTGGTGGTTGTTGTCTCTTCATGTACTTGGGCAGTTTTTATTCACGGAAGTGGCATATGTTGTGTTATCGTTGGCATATAAAGCAGAAAGAAAATTGATTTCATCTCTCTTCTTGCTATATGTGTTGTGCTTGCAACATTTTTCTTTGTGCGAAGGCATCGATTAATACATGTTGGAAATCATTTATCTGTTTGTAAATTTCATGGTTTGGGCATATTAAAAACAAATCTAGATTTTCTTGTGAATTTTTGTCGAGGTTAAACGAAAGACGATTGGATTTCCAATGTTGTGGACCGACTTTTTGATTTGGATTTTGGAGCTTTTAGGTGTCAGAAGAGGTGCAGAAGCACCTGGAGTTGTTGGGAGGCTTCCAACTTCCTTTGTTTGGGATCAACCTAGTTGAAGGTTGAACACATTTCTAGCATGGTCTCATGGCGCAACAGTGAAGTGAGCCAAGGGAAATGTGGTGAGCTGCCTCGACGTGATTATGTTTCTATACAGGTTGAAGATGAAAAAAATTGTCTTCTTGAATTATTCTACTTTCATGTCAAGACTGGTCAGCTTAACATCTAAATGCATTTATGTAAATCTGGTTAAAAGAATTAAATGTTGTATTGTTGTGACATTTAGTTTTGGAAACTATTGTCGTGAGTGTGAGTCTTTATTGGAATTGCCCATTCCGACAATAGACAAATTTATTTTTAGGAATGATATACTACCAGATATAATGAAGTCATGACAATGAAAATGGCATCATAGATTGGAGGATGATCGAGTTTGTGTGTGCCGAGTGTGATGGAAACATATCTGCATGTTGAAATAGTGAGGATATTATCTTGATAATGGGTCTTTGTTGTTGCAGCTTGTCAGTGAGCATGAGGAGGCATGCTTGGAAGCAGTTACCCTACCTTCATACTGTGAACAGGGAAAGTGGCATTATGTTGCGGTTCAAGGGGAATTGGATACTAAAATGAGAACTTTTTGTGTATAAAATGGTTGAATTTTATGCATGTTGACAATGAATTTGTGGAAAACATAGGATTGGACCATGGAGTCCTGGCTGTGATAAGCCTTTGTGACTGTGTTGAGCCTGTGTGTCTATGGTGAGCCTTTGTGGCTATGGTGAGCCTTCATGGGTCTGGTGAGCCTTCGTGGCTATGTTGAGCCTTCATGGCTGTGGTGAGCCTTCATGGCTACGTTGGGCCTTTGTGGCTATGGTGAGCCTTCGTGGCTAAGTTGAGCCTTTGTGGCTACATTGTATCTCCTCAAGGTTGAGCACCTGAGCGGTGGAGGTGAATTACTACTTGTCAAAATGTGAACTAGAAAGCAGATGAAAGGGTGTTTCTCATGCATGAAGCAACGTGGAGCTATCAGTTGTCAGTGATATGATAGGGATCCGATCGAAGACAACGTGCAGTGTGTGATCTTGGATCTTCTCACAATAGTAGTGTGGGCAGTGTTTTGGTGAACTGAAATGCGGGGCAAACTGTCCACAGCAGTGAATGGCATGGCCATGGGTTGAAAAATTGCATTATCATTTGGTATTATTTGTTTGAAAGCATGACTATTTGTGTATGTTAGGGAAAATGAAATATTTCATGATGGACATATTTTGGAACTAAAATTAATATACATATTGAGATTAGTCACATAAATATGAAGTTAGTTGCTGTTAGAATTGACTACTCTAACAAATGACAAGTTAAGGATGGAGTTCCAAGTTCTAATTGACAAGTACAAAGCCAAAGTAATGGTGTATTCCAGCATATGAATAGTGCGGTGTTTGTGGAGGTGAATGGTATGGTGAGAAGAAAAGCAGGATGGGAAATCAAGTTTGTGAGAGTTTGTTTTGTGTGAGTTTATTGGAATAGACTCATGACCATGAGTATGAGTCACAGTTTGTAATTAGAAGAAAATCTACAAGTCATTTATTGTTTGTACATGCTGAAACACCCAGAGAAGCATGCGTACCCCTTTGTTATATGTTCCCTCTGTCAGAGATTTTTAACACCCTGGAAGAGTGTTTCATGCGGGATGGATACACTTGAGTGGGCTGTATTGGTTTTATACTCCATAAGGTGAAATTTATATCAAGGGAGAGTTAAACGAGAGCTTGCATGAACCATGTATGTGAAGGAATTCCTAGTAGACTGACGGTTGCAGCAGTTGGAACCCATGCATTTCGGTAGATGGTTGTTCCTTTATATGGACATCGATAATAGCATGAACAAGATACAAAGTGTAATTACCAAATAGAACCAGTGTAATTACGAAACAGGACCAGTTGTAGATTTTGCAAATAGATATTGAGACAAGTAGGCATTAAGGGGGAGTGTTGGAATATGTAATTCCTACTTGTATTCAGTTTTGATTCTCTATATGTATACAATCTATTCTTATTCTATAGGTTAGTTCCTATTTTAGTGTGAGGTTGAGATATTCCCTCAACCAAATAATTGTGTGTCTAAGATAGCTTCTCTATCTTGAGACAATTCCTTATGTATATATGTAACTCGATTTAATTAATGAATATAGCTTCTATGCTCAGTTTCTAAGTTTACCCTTTGAGTGGCGAAGAAATAATATAACCAGAGCTTCGAAAAGTAAAAGTACTGGTTAAAAAGGGAAGTGGAAGTGAATTACTAGCTTCTTCCTTTTTTCGGTTGAAAAAACTCCTGGTAAGTGATTTACTATCTATAAAACATATTACTGACACTTAACTGACAACCGAATTTAATTTTCTAAGCAATTAAAACTAGTTTTACTTCATGCATAGCCATTCAACCCCATTAACAATGGTAATTATCTCCAACCATTCCATCAAATTAACAATGACAACCAGTTAAATTGAAATTGTGTTACAAATAGACAAGCTATATAAATGAGCTTGGATCTATAAATTATAAGCAAAGAAGAGCAGCCAAGTATAAATAATTGGAGGTCGAACCATCATTATAATTTTAGGTGTTACTCTTTTCCATGGATTTTCTAAAGAAGGGATTGTCTAAAGAATATGACTGACAAGTTTTTTTTTTTACCGTGAAATGAGAAACGTAGTGATAGCCATGGGTTTTCAGGTGGCCTTTTATTTTTAATGGTGATATTTTCTGCAATATCCATTGAATTGGAACTAGATTTGTGGTATGTGGAGGTGTGGTATCCTTGTCCAGTTCCGACTTCAATCACTTTTCAAGAAAATTTCAATATTCTTGTTCTTGTATTTTCCTATGAATGGGAATGCATGGACAATGAAACTAATGGTAGAAGAAATGAATGAGGGAAATAGCACGGTTACTAAGGTGATTCAAAATACAAACAGGAAATCCATTGGCTATCCATCCAACGAACATAATTCCGTTGCAAGAAAGAAGCTCAAAGTTGCTAGCTATCAATTTTAGGGTTTCTTGAATTTTTTATATCTATTTAAAAAAATCCAAGAATCACATATTTTGTTTTAGAGTGTTCATAGTAACATGTTAGATACATGTTATTACACCAATTGAATTAGGCCCAAGTTAGATACATGTTATTCCTCTAATAGTGATCTCAAAGTTAAGCTGAAAATTGTATTATATCATTCAGATAGAATTTGATTCACAATCACTCGTATAGTTTGTGAAGGGAGAGAGGAACCCTACCAAATTGCCTCATTTCATTCTCAAACATCACAGCCCCTACTTTAAAGAATAAAAGAAAAAAGACACAAAACCTTCAGAAAATCATTTCTAAACATATTTAGGCTTATTTCTAAACAACGATTCTCTATTAAAAGAGATTTCACTTATTCTAGGAAAACTTATTATAATACTCTTCACTAAATAAATATTCAAAACTTACTGTTATATTAAATTTTATTATTAATGTTTATTAATTTATATAGATAATTGATAGTAGTAATTATCATTTCAAAAAATTTAACATTTAGAATTTATTACTTGAAATTTTTTAACATTTAGGTTGTATTACTAGAAATAAAATAAATATAATTATTATTATTAAAATAAATATAATTATTATTATTAAATAAATTTTAAAATTCTAAGAAACAAGTTAAATTTTTTTATTAAATTAATGAATTTTTTTAAATTAAAATTTAATTAAAATTAATCAAAATAAAATAAAATAAATTTAATAGAACTATTATTGAATTGTTATTAAATTATATTACACAAAATTGTTAATATTATTAAAAAATTATGATAAACTAATTTTATTATTTATTAATAAAATCTAATAAATAAATTAATAGAATATTAATTTTTTAGCTACCTGGTTTTTTTTTCTCCATATTTCACTATTTAAACCTTCACGTTGTGTCCCTCTTTTATTTTTCATTCAACATCTTATCTTGAAGATGAATTCCTTTGGGATTGAAAACATGGATCATTGTTTTATTATATTGTGGATAATCTGAGATTTCCTCAATAAACTAGAACCACAAAATCTTGAAAACCATAATACCCAATATATTCTATGATGAGAAATATAACATATGTATTAGTTACCGAATAATTAAAAACACATATCTCCAAAAACCTCTTTTTTCTTGTCATTTTAAAGCCACTTAGATTTATCCATCCAATATATAAATTATTCAAAGTACTAAATCAATTTTGTATAAACCATTCTATTAACATTATTCGATTTCCAGCTATATTTTTTGATGGCAAGAGAGAAATGAAACGTTCAACATACTAAATGTACTCATTATCAATCTTACAACATAAACTCTTGCATATGACTTTTAAATATTAATCATCATTAAAGTAATTTATATACTCTACCAAGACTTTATTGCCATAGTCACGTAGATGACCTTCTCAAAAACCTATTCATCCCTTTGTCTTCATTTAGAAAATAATTTTTTAAGTTCCTCCACACTAAATGTACCAACCAAACACAAGAGAGGGGACCTCTCATGGCCTCTCATGCTAGTAGCATAATTCCTTTTTTATAATGTATAATGTAGGTGATTTATGGGTCTCTACTCAAAATGTAAGGGGCACACCTCTCATGCTTCATAATCTAGGCACTTTCTATGTAGGTAACCCTAGGCACTAGGCTTCACACATTAGGTACCACAACGTTTTTATGAGAAATGAAACAACCATATAGTATGAAAAAAAAATTTACACAACATAATATTGTGGAGTACTGTGGAGTATTTACTAATAATGGCTTCAAGATAATTATACAAAAATGTTAAAAAAACAGTCAAATGACAACTTATTTAATATCACACTTTTCTGGCCTCTACCATAAGGGAGTGATACTGAGAGCTTGTTGGTATGCTATCGACACTTATACAAAAATGTTAAAAAAGCACTCAAACGACAACATATTTAATATCACACATTGTTTGCCACTCTCATAAGGGAGTGATGGTGAGAGCTCATTGGTATGCTATCAAAATACATGCATTGCCCTAAAAGTTATTATTCCTATATTTTATTATCACACTCATATATTTATGCATACTATAAACAAGAAATTTCTTATCCTAATGCCTAAATCACTCAATTTTGGCCAATGAGCTATTTTCTTCAATGCATAGCTTGATCCAAAAATTGGGATAAGGGGTGTGAAAATTTTTTTTTTAATAGATTTCAAGTTATCAAGAAATTTATCTACTTTTGGTTGTTATATGTATAGGTCTTTGAATTGCATTACCCAAATGACCCACAACTAGTCTATCGAAATGGATTATGTAATAAATCTGCTCAGAGACAAATAACCTTGAATCACACTATAAGTAGTTAAAGAACTACATAAGCAAACATCTCACATCATGATTAAAAATAATCACAACGCCAGTATATAGATATTGGTCTCTTCTATTCTACATTAAATGCGAATGTAAATATATATCCAGTGTAAAATATTTGGCATATGAAATATCAATGTTGGACAAGAAAATAAGTACAATTCACCCTAAATGTGGTGGATCCTTGATGCAACAAGAAATAATACAGGCAGAGGGAAAAGAATGTAGTTGTTTAGATGATGTTTTCCTTTCAAAAAATTAAACACCTAACCTAATTTAGGCACTTTCTATGTATGTTTCCCTAGTCACTAGGCTTCACACATTAGGTAGCACAACCTTTCTATGAGAAATGAAACAACCATATAGCATGAAAAGTTTGTTCAAGAAACATAATCTTGTTGGGTATTTACTAGTAATGGATTCAAGACGCTTATACAAGAATGTTAAACTAGCAATTGCACCACATGTTGCAAAAGAAACGTTGTAAGGCAATACCATAGGAAAGAGTAGTCTAGAAGAAATAAGTTGTTGCAGAGAAGGAGCCATTGTGAAGGAATGAAAGACAATTTTTTCTTGCATGGAAGCAAGTAGTGGAGGTTTCAAAAATATTTATGATAAGAGTTATCGACGGAAATATTTGTGATTAATAATCCTCTGAAACAAGCATGAAATGAGCATGTAACTCAAATCTCAAGTAGCAAGACATCAAGGTATACATCATAAAAATAGTTTGAATTGATTTCAAACCTTAGAATGGACTTCGTTGTTACCTACAAGTTTACATTCTTTCATATCCACCCTAAAAGATAAGGTCTTGGATGTCTAACAATTTCAAGGTTTAGTTTCTTGTCTAAGTATTCAGAAATCAAATTAGCTCTACAATCACTATAAAATAGTGTATATATATTGGTATGTTTATACATGAATCCAATATGGAAAAGTTCAATTCTTGTATCTTCATCTTGAGTTACATTGGAACAACATGAATAACTAGTGCTTACTATGTTCTTACCTTTCAAACCAGTTGTTGTAATCTTGGTTTCATCCCTTGAATCTTAATCTAAGTCATGTTCAATGATTGCAGTAGTTTTTCCCTTCTCTTTGGCTTTCAGTTTGTTTGCCTTGAACCCCGAATGAAGTTGCCAGCAATGGTGTTCGTCATGGCCATTCTTCGAAAAATGTTTACATGTGAGTTGCTCTTTCTCTCTTTTGGTAGGGTTATTTCTCTTTCCTCTTCCATTACACTTTCCCTTTCCTTTACCCTCATACGCAAGGAAACTCCCACTTTTCTCATCTATACTCTATTTCCCTCTTGCTTCTAAATGTGTGGCTTGAACGCAAATCTCATCTAAGTTTGTGGGATTGAACATGAGAATAGAGTGTCCTATGTAACTATGCAAACCCCCAATACACTTTAACAAATTTTCTTGAGAACACAAATTAATACCCAAAATAAGAGCTCTTCTCCTAAATTCATTAGTATAATCTTGCACACTTTTCCCTTTCAATTGTCTAAAATTCTTTGAGTCCATAATGGATTCTTTCATGTAAGCTATAGGGTAGAATTTACTTTTAGTGGCAACAATAAAAATTGACCAAGACATTGAGATCTTACCATAGTTTTTAATCTCTTCCTAAGTCCTTGTTTCACACCATACAAGTGTTGATCCCTCCATCCTCAAGGAAGCCAATTGAAACTTTATGTCATCTTCTTGAAGGCTCTCAATTCTGAAATAAACCTCCAATTGAAAAATCCAATTATCAAACCTCTCTATATTCACTTTTCCATTATACATTAGAAGCTCAAACTTGAAATCAAGTTTAAGTAAGGGAGTTTTTCCATTTTTGGATTTTTAGTGAGTATGGGTGGTTTTGGTTGTGGAAGTGGAAGATGATGATGATGCTGATGATGAGGATGACGATGAATATGGTGGAGATAGAGGAGGCTTTCCTCCACCACCCTTTGAATCCTTATGTTCATCCTTTTCGTCTCTCTCTTAAAAGATGATCCTAACCCTTTCAGTTAGTTCATAGAAAGCCTACTTGTATGTTTCCTCCTCTGAAATACGTTCAGTCTCTCCAAAAGCTCACATGATGGCTATGTATTCAAGCTTAGCATCCGATGGAACTTCTACCTCATGAATCTCACCTAGATATTAAACTTGAGATGCTTCAAGTGTAGTTGAGAGTGAAAATTTGGGTGGAGATGGTGCCCTAGTGGCTCTCCTTCTTCTGGTCCTAACCTTAGGACTAGCAACCAATATTTTTACTTCTCCTCTCTGCAACTTTAACCTTGTAAGAATCACAAATTTGTAAACATTAAAATGCTACTTGCACATAACTCAGGAGAATCAATGAAATAAACTTCCAACCTTTGCTCTGATACCACCTAGATCTGAATCTGAATCTTATTTTTGTTGTGCTAATTTCACCTTCCGAATTATAAATAAGTTGATGATATTTTGCTTCATGTGCATAGACTTATTGAGGTGTTTCTGAGTATCAAACTTGTAAATTTATTGATTTTTATGTTAAATCTATGAGCTTAATCAGATTAAAACATAATGTTGAAAAACAACAATAAATTTTACAACAAAACATTAAAATGATCCATTAACACAATTTTTTGATGAAGTAGTTCACCCCTCCTGGACTAAATCTCCTTGGTCCAACTTCCATGGCATGGGCCTCTGTATTAGCTCAAAAAGAAAAAAAGAAAAAAATTGTTGTTTAGAATCCTCTACAACTCCTAAAACCTACTTCAATGTGTTCAGAATGTCCAATTCATCCGAAATAGACTCTTCTTGAGCCCAACTTTGTCGAGTTTTGAAAAAGTTATGGCCTCCTCAATTCTCGCCTACAAAACCCCACTAAATCTGGAAAGAAATCTAGTTAGCGCTGCTAATTTTGGAGATCCGCCAAAATTGGAAAACTCTACCAAAGAGGCCTTTGTATTAATCATGATTAATTAACTGTTAATTGGGAGTTAACTATCAAATTAGTGCTAAAAACACATTTAATTAAATATATATTACAACATGATTAGCGCAAATTTAATATAGTTATTGATTATTAAGCATGTTTAACCCCACGCTTAGTGGAGTGCTCCACCCCTAGTTGTACCCCAATCGTGATATATATGAGGGAGTTGGCCCCTTCCACTGCTCGATGCTTTAAACAATATGATAACATATGTAATTCAGTAGCATATAGAGTTAAGTTATAAGGTTGTGGTATAGTGGTAGTTTGGTGTGCTTGCTTGTGGGAGGTCCTAAGGTCGAGCCTTGACCTTTGCCCCTCCGCCCGTATTAATTTTGCTACCCAAACTATATTATATGGCTGACCTTTGGATATATGACATTTGATAATTCGAACTTTGAACATATATAAAATTTACCCATACCTTGGTCCACCAAAGGGGGCACGTGGCAGCCCCTGGTTACCCCACGCGTCTTCCTCTAGTTGGACTATTTCAACCATATAATAAAAAATGTCATTCGACCATTGAAATATGACACTCGGAAATTTGACCTTAGTGGTAAAAAAAAAATTGTCTTCAAAACTTTCCAGCGGATACTGCAGTGACAGTTGTCACACTGTCATTGGGAGAAAATGATGGAATATTCCAAGAACATCCCTTTTTTGTTGACTAGTCTGTCATGTCACCATTCTCTCACTTTTGCAATTTTTTTTTAATTGTTTAGGAAAATGAACAACAGGCTCTATCTTCCTCATCCAGAGTGGGTTTTCAATGAAACGAATTGTGTTGGATTTCTGGCGATAAGTTGTTTGTTGTCCTTTAGTTTCCAATCAATTCTGAACACTTGCATTTTTTAGCTTAACACTGATCACTTGGTGATTGAGTGTGCTTGTGTGTGTGTGTGTTTTTTTAAGAATGAAAATTATCTACTAAAGTGTGTAAATATAAAATAAAATGAGTCCTAATTCAGCAAACCTAGGATGTTACGATACGAAATGTAGGGTTGAGAAGGGTGAGTTGAATAAATAATATCAAATAATATCGCTCCATTTTGAACACACTCAAAATTTACAACTTTGTTTAGCCTTGTTAAAGAATAGTGGGTCATGGTAAGCTAAGACTTCAATAATGACCCATAATGAAAAAATGAATGGTTAAGGATTTTCACTTTTTTATCATAGCTACAAGTGCAATTTTATGGGCTAATATTCCCAAGTGGGGTAATACAGGCTGATCTTCCCAAGTGGGGTAATATTCAATGTTTTTCCAAAATTAATTAGTCAATTTCCATTTAAATTAGCCAAATTTTATAGTATTAAATTATTTTACCTTGAAAATACCCAATATTATATATTCTCTAATATACAATAGTTAGAAATGTATATATTTTTACAAAGTTATCATCAAACATTTTAAGATTTGGGTATTAGGCACTAGTGATATTTTCCATGATCGGTAAACCTTAAGATAAACAACTATCCTTAAAACTATCTTACCTACTACAACTAAAATATGCAAAGACCGGGCTCTATTTGCATCTATTTGAGTAGGAATTCGACAAATCAAACTTTCTATACTTGACAAGAACTCCATCATAGAGATAAGACAATTATAGTGGAACATAATGTTATAGTCATGTATTCTGAGTTAACCTTAGTTTGAAATTTTCTAAGCTAAACATTATAATTTTCCTTATTCTTTACTAACTAAAATAAATTATGGCACAATTAATAACTACATTAACCTACTTTAGCCAAAACTTTATTACTTTGTACATCTCTAGAGATTGAGGTGTCTTTACATATTGTTAGACTAAAAAAATGAATTTCATATATGTTAGATTAATGTAGATGATCATATATATATTACAATATTTTAAAATTTAATAAATTATATAAGATTTTTTATTTTGAAATTATGTAATATCCCAAATCCGTTGGACTTGAATTATTAGACACCTAGGAGATTATCACATATATATTTTATAAGTTCTTTTAATTCCTTAATGGAGTCATTCTCTTTCATTTATAAATATCCATTATTCTTTCCATAAAAAAATATAAACTTATTTTTATTTAGTTTTATTCCATCATAGTTAACCAAAACAGTATTTCAATTCTTAATCGTAATAAACTATTTTACATTATCCAACTCATCAATTAATATGAAATGCATGATTTAAATATGGCTATTTCAACGCTGAGTTTACCCTCCGAGTGGCGAAGAAATGATATAACCAGAGCTTCCGGAAGTACAAGTACCGCTTAAAAAGGTAAGTCGCCTTTTCTGAAGATTCCATGAGTTTTTTAGGTGACCTTTATTTAACCACTGAATGTCCGAGCGTCACGAATTGTATGCAGTGGAAGTGAATTTCCAGCTTCTTCCTTTATTTCTGTTGAAAAAACTCCTGGTAAGTGATTTACTAGCTATACAAGACATTACTGACACTTAACTAACAGCTGAATTTAATTTTCTAAACAATTAAAACTAGCTGTACTTCATGCACAGCCATTCAACCCCATTAACAATGGTGATTATCTCCAACCATTCCATCGAATTAACAATGACAGCCAGTTAAATGGAAATTTTGTTACAAATAGACGAGTTAAATAAATGGGCTTGGACCTATAAATTATAAGCAAAGAAGAGCAGCAAAGTAGAAATAATTGGAGGTCGAACCATCGTTAGAATTTTAGGTGTTACTCTTTTCCATGGATTGTCTAAAGAATGGATTGTCTAAAGAGTATGACTGACAAGTTTTTTTCTACCGTGAAATGAGAAATTTAGTGATCACCATGTGTTTTCAGGTGGTCTTTTATCTTTAATGGTGATATTTTCTGGAATAGCCATTGAACGTTGCAACTGGATTTGTGGTATGTGGAGGTGTGGTCTCCTTGTCCATTGAACGTTGCAACTTCAATCGCTTTTCAAGAAAATTTCAATTTTCCCGTTCTTGTATTTTCCTATGAATGCGAATGCATGGACAGCGCAACTAATGGCAGAAGAAATGAATGAGGGAAAGAGCGCGGTTGCTAAGGTGATTCAAAATACAAACAGGACATCCATTGGCTAACCATCCAGCGAACAGAACTCCGTTGTAAGAAAAGAATATATCTTTTTTTTATATCTATTTAAAAAAATCCAGAATCGAATATGTTGTTTTAGAGTGTTCATATAATCGCATAGGTTGTTTTAGAGTGTTCATTGTCACATACCTCACCCTCAAAAAAAAAAAATCTAATCAGTGTTTAATTACCATTTTTATCTCAATCATGTCGACCCTAAGTATTATTCCCACACAGACCTTTTTACTTCTATGCCAGTTCCTGGCTATAACCACATATATGTATGGTAATTGATTTTCGTACCAATTAGCTCTTATGAGATGTCAGTCTACACTTCTCATGTCTGGCAACATAATTTAACCCTGATATCATTATCATTTAACAAATTTTTCCACTACTCAGTAATTCTGCAAAAGAGTTCCGTAGTTAATTCCATCTATTATAACTCTATGAAATGTCTTCCTGGAACCCCATTATGCTTATATGTCACCTTTTTAATGGTAAGAATATTTAAACTATTTCCATTTTACTTTACCCCTACTCTTCTTAATTCATTAACCATATCGTTACATGGTTATATTATTGTTTTAATACATTTGCAAAGACACATTCCTATGTACGCATTGTTCCCTTTGGACTTTGGCATTTACACGCATGATTTAATGTCCTTGTAACGTGGGTTGCTCATAACCCATAACGTGAAGAATATAGTTACTTCCCTTCCACAATTTTTCATCACCTCAGTACTCATACCAACCTACGATGTTGGGGTTTTCCGAGAGGTCTTCCACGTATGGCTTATGGTTTTTCATGTAATGGTTTAGGGTACGTTGCATTTAAATCTCTCTTGTTTGTTATGGAGTCGTCTCCTGTCGCATTATCAATGCGTGTTCATTTGAATCTTGTACGTTCTTGGTGAATGAAACGGATAAGCTTTGTATTTCTCTCAAGCCTAAAAAACAATGGTATTCTATTTCCCTTTCTACGGTCATGAATTTAATTCAAGCATATCAATACATCTCACCTTACATATTTTACCAGTCGATTGTACTCCTCGCCATTATACTTTGATCCGTGTCTCCCTTTGTGGATGGTCACCACGTGGACGGTGGGATCATCCTTACGATTTCCCAGCTCGTATACTATATCAGTCGTTTACCATGTGGTTTACCATTTCTTGGTGTTTTCTCCACGAAGGCAGTCTTCTCTGGTTTATTCTTGGGCAACTGAACGAGGGACTTCGCCTTTGTTTTCGATATGTATGGTCGACCCTCAGGCTGACATAATATGGTAAGTGTTCCTCCATATTTTATTGCAGACCTTTGTAACAATACCTGTAGATAATGATTATTGTTCATTTTACACACACTCCTTACATTTTATTTTGGCATTGAGTAATTAACTCGATGCAGGGGTTTAATGGTATGGGCGACTAATAATATGTATGGGTTTTCTTGTCATTTATCCCTTTAGCAAATATTCATATTGTTTGGTCTTCTGCAACTTACATTTGACAGCAAAGGGTAATCGTTTTCCCTCCTTCCGCACCACTCTGTTGTTTTTTGCTCTAATTGTTGACATACTGATTATCAAATCTAGATTCTGACTTTCCGTCTCTTATTTACTGAAGGTCTAGCATGGATGAAAAGAAGTTAGCATTTGCTAGGTAATGAAATTTCCCTTCTAGTTTTGGTAGAAATTGAAGGTTTATTTTTTTATATTGCATTCACTAACGACTTCCGGTTTGGTTGTATCACATGTACTATTTATCTGAGCCATAACTGCATGCTTGATTCCCACATCTATCGTTTTGGCTTCCAGTCCCATTTTTTAATGTCAATCTTCTTTTATTCCAGGTTGGTTGTGAATTGAAGCTTTTAGTCTATCCAGATTCTCGCCGAGAATGATTTCTTCCTCTTCGAAATTTTAGTTTCCCTGTAGAAGTTTTTCTTCTCTACAGAAGAGAAAATCATTCGTTTAGGAAAGAGTTACAAGCACCAGAGTTAACAAGTCTGCTTGTACTCTTATATATTTGTTATTTTAAGTCTAGGCCCGTGGATTTCCATATACGTTTTTCCCCAATGGGGTTTAGTTGTATCATTCGCATTTCAACTCCTCGTAACTCAGAACAATTTCACATGTATTTTGTTTATTAAAAGGATAATCAGTCTCGTATTCATATGGACGAACTGTCATGGTTCCGTTGGATTAATTTAACCTCTGCATAAAGTTTTGCTATTATTTTATTTATCAATAGCTTCTTCCCTCTAAGGTTAAATTTATTATGATTCTGGTTGATTAGTAGTAGTAACTCTAGAATATACATGTATATACCCATAATTTTCTCAGGACCAATTCTCGTCCAATGTTTATTTATTTTTATATGTAAATACTAGACTTCCGTTTGCAATTTCTATCACACACAGTTTATTGTTAATACATGTGAAAGGTCTGTAGGTATAACAACACTGTAATTATGTACAGGACTTCTTTTGGTTCATATGAAATAGACATCCACACTGTTTATACACTGCCAGAGTTTAGTAGTAGATTTATTTGTATTTTTCCAGAGAGATAATATACTATATTATTTATTTATTTTTTTGTAAAATTATTCCGACATGTACATATATTAAGATACCTCTGGAGAGTATTACCATGATTTCAGTCCACAAGTGTACTTAAGATTCCCACATAAATTTCATACTAATATCTTTCATAGCATTTTTCCTCCCTTTAATGTAACCGTTGTTAAGTGGGAATGACAGTCTCTGTACATTTTATTTCCTTTTCTGTCACAGTTTTAAGTCTAGTAAATGTGAGGATTTGAAGTAGATTTAAACTTTGAAATGCATCATATACATATCTAAAATACAACTATCTGCATGTAAATTTACTTACACCCTATAGGGTTACTAAGCCTCTATATGCAGAGTTCTAAAGACAATTTAACTGGGTAACACTATCCATTCTCATCATATGTTCTCTTTATGTTACTGTAGAATTTTTCCTTGAAAATTTCTTAGTTTCCTAGGTGACACAGAATAATAAAATCTGTTCTAATTACTCCTACCCAAATTTATTCTACACTTCTGAGTTGTCATACATTCTCATATAATCTAAATGGAATAGGTTGAACTAGTTCTAGTTCCTATTTCCTTCTGTTTCATACAATGTGGTTTCTTATGTATACTTCACAGTTATATTGTTGACCAGAAGCAAATTAAAGTTACAATTATTATGAATTATGGGAGTAGTATAAATATCCAGATTTAAACCAATAATAGGTTTAGAGCTTCTGGCTGATTTTCGCCATAATTTCCTATTCCTACAACTATGCAGAATTAAGAGGATCGCATTCTTCTAATAATTCTGTAAATGTATGGAATACCAGTTTCAGTATTTAAAATAGAATAACTTCTACAGTTCTTAATCACACTACACATTCACAAGAATTTCAACCATGCATAAACATTATGGCATACCACTTCTGCAATTGACTAGTCCTCCCAACCTTAGAGTCCTTTTGTCTCAAGAACTCACCCCCGAGCTGAAATCTCCTCCTAGAACAGACCAACCCCAATCTGTTCTGGAGTAGCTTATTTAAGCTCATGTTCCCCAAAGCATGTTTCTAATTCTACGTCCAGAATTAAAGGATGATTTTCTTCCTGTTTGCCTAGGCTTCCCTTATTTAGGGATTTTTAAAGTTGCTTTCTACTTTTCCCATCTTTTTACCTCTTCCCAACCCCTCTCCACCTCATTAGGGAAACTAGATTTTTCCTCGAAAATATAATTTAGAATTAAATTATTTCAATGATTTTTGAAAGTTTTTTGGGGAATTCATAGCCTTTTTCCATACCTCATGGATTTGGCAAGTGATCTCCCAATTCTCATTTGGTCAATATGCCCAAAATTATTTTATTTATTTTCCATAATTAAAAATTAATTACATCCACAAAATACTTATCCATTGGAGTCCAGTCCCCTTTGGATTTAAAGTTCAAATGTCTAGCTTGAAAGAAAAACATAAACTATGGGTGTTACAGAGGGTGTTACATCATAGTAACATGTTAGATACATGTTATTACACCAATTGAATTAGACCCAAGTTAGATACATGTTATTTCTCTAATAGCGATCTCAAAGTTACGCTGAAAATTGTATTATATCATTCGCATAGACTTTGATTCACAATCACTCATATAGTTTGTGAAGGGAGAGAGGAACCCTACCAGATTGTCTCATTTCATTCTCAAACATCACTGCCCCGACTTAAAAGAATAAAAGAAAAAAGATACAAAATCTTAAGAAAAAACATTTCTAAATATATTTACGCTTGTTTCTAAACAATGATTCTCTATTAAAAGAGATTTCACTGATTTTAGGAAAACTTATTATAATACACTTCGATAAATAAATATTCAAAACTTACTCTTATATTAAATTTTATTATTAATGCTTATTAATTTATTTAGATAATTTTATGGTAGTAATAATTATAATTTCGAAAATTTTAACATTTAGAATTTATTACTTGAATTTTTTTAACATTTACGTTTTATTACTAGAAATAAAATAAATATAATTATCATTATTAAATAAATTTTAAAATTATGATTTTTTTTTAATTTATTACAATTTAATTAAAATTAATCAAAATAAAATAAAATAAATTTAATAGAACTATTATTGGATTTTTGATTAAATTATATTTCACAAATTTGTTAAATTTATTAAAAAATGAGAATAAACTAATTCTATTATTTATTAATAAAATTTATTAAATAAATTAATAGAATATTAATTTGTTAGCTATTTGGTTTTTTTTTCTCCATATTTCACTATTTAAACCTTCACCTTGTGTCCTGCTTTTATTCGTCATTCAACACCTTGTCTTGAAGATGAATTCCTTTGGGATTCAAAACATGGATCATTGTTTTATTATACTGTGGATAATCTGAGATTTCTTCAATAAACTGGAACCACAAAAACTTGAAAACCATAATACCCAATGTATTCTATGATGAGAAATATAACATGTGTATTAGTTACAGAATAATTAAAAACACATATCTCCAACAACCTCTTTTTTCTTGTCCTTTTAAAACCACTTAGATTTATCCATCCAATATAAAAATTATTCAAAGTACTATATTTTTTGATGGCAAGAGAGCAAGGAAACATTCAACATACTAAATGTACTCATTATCAATCTTACAACATAAAATCTTGCATATGACTTTTAAATATTAATCATCATTAAAGTAATTTATATACTCTACCAAGATTTTTATTGCCATAATCACGTAGATGAGCTGCTCAAAAAACTATTCATCCCTTTGTCTTCATTTAGAAAATAATTTTTTAAGTTCCTCCACACCAAATGTACCAACCAAACACAAGAGAGGGGACCTCTCATGGCCTCTCATGCTAGTAGCGTAATTCCTTTTTTATAATGTATAATGTAGGTGATTTATGGGTCTCTGCTCAAAATGTAAGAGGCACACCTCTCATGCTTCTTAATTTAGGCACTTTCTATGTAGGTAACCCTAGACACTAGGCTTCATGCATTAGGTAGCACAACCCTTTTATGAGAAATGAAACAACCATATAGTATGAAAAAATTGTTCAAGCAACATAATGTTGTGGAGTACTGTGGAGTATTTACTAATAATGGCTTCAAGATACTTATACAAAAATGTTAAAAAAACACTCAAACGACAACTTATTTAATATCACACTTTCCTAGCCTCTCTCATAAGGGAGTGATGATGACAGCTCGTTGGTATGCTATCAACACTTATACAAAAATGTTAAAAAAGCACTCAAACAACAAGTTATTTAATATCACACATCGCTAGCGTCTCTCATAAGGGAGTGATGGTGAGAGCTCTTTGGTATGCTATCAAAATACATGTATTGCACTAAAATTTATTATTCCTATATTTTATTATCACATTCATATATTTATGCATACTATAACCAAGAAATTTCTTATCCTAAGGCCTAAATCACTCAATTTTGGCCAATGAGCTATTTGCTTCAATGCATAGTTTGATCCAAAAATTGGGATAAGGGGTGTGAAAAATGTTTTTTTAATAGAGTTCAAGTTATGAAGGACTTTATCTACTTTTTGTTGTTATCTGTATAGGTCTTTTAATTGCATTGTTCAAATGACCTACAACTAGTCTATCTAAACAGATTATGTAATAAAAATGCTCAAAGAGAAATAACCTTAAATCACACTTTAAGTAGTTAAATAAATACTTATGAAAACATATCACATCAAGATTAAAAATAATCACAACGCAAGTATATAGATATCGGTGTCTTCTATTCTACATTAAATGCGAATGTAAATATATATCTAGTGCAAAATATTTGGCATATGAAATATCAACGTTGGACAAGAAAATAAGTACAATTCACCCTAAATGTGGTGGAGCCTTATGCAATAACAAAGAATACAGGCAGAGGGAAAATAATCTGGTTGTTTAGATGATGTTTTCCTTTCAAAATATAAGACACCTCAACTAATTTAGGCACTTTCTATGTAGGTTGCCCTAGTCAGTAGGCTTCAAAAATTAGGTAGCACAACCATTCTATGAGAAATGCAACAACCATATAGCATGAAAAAATTGTTCAAGAAACATAATCTTGTTGAGTATTTACTAGTAATGGATTCAAGACACTTATACAAGAATGTTAAACTAGCGATTGCACCACATGTTGGAAAAGAAACATTGTAAGGCAATACCATAGGAAAGAGTAGCCTAGAGGAGATAAGTTGTTGTAAAGAAGGAGCCATTGTGAAGGAATGAAAGACAAATTTTTCTTCCATGGAAGCAAGTAGTGGAGGTTTCAAAAATATTGACGATAAGAGTTATCAACCAGAAAATTTTGTTATAGATATTGAAATAGTCAATTGTGGGTGAAAACACACACACACACACAAACACACATATATATACGAACATAATTTTTTAACATATATATATAATTTGTTATAGATATTGAAATAGGAAATTGGGGGTGAAAATCCTCTGGTGATTAATAATCCTCTAAAACAAGCATGAAATGAGCATGTAACTCAAACAAGATATTTTAAATACATTCAAGTACAATCTATCTAGCATAGATGTAAATAAAGAAATTTTTTATTAACAGAAATAGAGTTTACTCCAATTTCATCTACATATCTGAGCACTAATTTCATGCTTGTGAGAAATTGTAGATGTATATGAATAACAATAGTCTAGGTATACAAGAAAGTCAATGTCATTTTAATATGGAGACATTTTTGGAAGGAGATATTGTACTTTATGTTATGGTTTATTTTCTTCACTCCAAACTTGGTTTATTATTTCTCTTTATACATAAGAAACAAAAAATGCAAATTAATTTCACAATTTTAAGTTATTGTTTTAGATTTTATAATTAAAAATCTAGTTTCTTATTAAACTATTTTACACACATCTGTTTATTTAAATAAATTATATTGTGAGTATGTTTTCTCCTATTATCTTCAAACTCGATGGGGAGGTATTGAACATGGGAGCCAACTTTAGGTAAATAAACATTCACATTGTCATCTTGGAAAAAAAATTATAATCCTAAAATTCTCTTACCTAATCATATGTTTAAATATATAATTGAGTTCAATTTATTAAAAACAAAAGAAATATTAAGAAACTCCTAGAGTTATAAAAGGTAATTGACATGAAAAATAAAAAATATCCTCATGACAACATGCAATTGTTAGTGTTAATTGAATCATTAAAAAACTAATAACGGATAATAGACAATATCACAATTTTCTTATTAGACCTAAATGATCCTATATGAAACAATGATGGCTTTCATCACTTCAAGAGCAGTAAAAAAAAGTTTATTGACAAAAAAACTCTACCACTGACAGAGATTTGGAAGCAACTGTTGAATTGGTGAACATGTCTTGCTCTATGCTGTTGGATATTGGGAATAGGCAACTGTGGAATTGGTCAACATGTCTTTCTCTATGGTGTTGGATATTGGGCATAGCTTTCTTGATCTTGCATACAACACTGTAAATTTGCACGTAGCTTATACTACATTAACCATGAAATTGTCAACATTTAGAGCACACTTTCCATCACATTTGTAGAGAAAATTACAATAGAGTATCGCATTTTTATTATCATATATAAATGTTTCTATATGCAATAACTACCTTGTGCCTGATAGTTTAAATTTGTGTAGGGAGGAGGAGAGGAGTGTCAAGGTTCAAGCTAGAATAAAAAGAGAAAGAAGAATATTTTTTGGGACATGAGAATCTTGTTTGGGACTTGAGATAGATTCATTCTCTGCACATCTAGACTCAAAGCTTAATTAAACAAAACTGACCATACTTTAAATTTTTTAAATTATCAATTTAATACATTTTACTCAATTACACATGTAGAAATATTCATTTTTAAAAAATACAAATATAAAATACTATTTTAAATAAAAATATTACAACACATTTAAAAAAATTCATTTAAAAAAATTCAAATACAAATTACTATTTTAAATAAAAATTGTACAAAGAATCACATTAATTACCATGGTCCTTGTGTACCTTCATCTTATTACTTTTTAAATATATTTTAAAATACCTAATGTTTGTAACTTATTCTTAAACACATAGTGTCAACTTTGTAAAACTATAATCTACAAGTCTCACTTTTTATAGTTTTGGTGGAAGGATAGAGTATCTAAATTCCCTTACCCTTTAATAAGCATCCTCAATTATTGTACCACCCACCTCTGCATCCAATCTAGACATCTTAGGTTATATTCTAAATTGATCAAGAGTATATAATTTTTTAGGGTGGTGTTCTACGTTCACTAAAATTCCCATGATGTCCATCACTATGTATGGAGTCGTTGCAACCTTGGATATATTTTGTGAGTTGTTGTGATTTTTTTCGTGTGGCTAAAAGTTATTTTTGTTTGTCACCGAAATTCAAAACATTTTTATCATCTCATATCCTTATAGCATTAGATATATTTTGTGAACTAATGTGATGTAATATTTTCTAGCTACAATTAGGTAATTAAAGATATGTATATAGTTTTCCTTTAATAGAAGAAATTTGATATTTATTAACAAAAAAATATCGGAAAGAGTATGTATGTAGTTACAAACTATTATGTAGCTACAAACTATTACAACTAAGTAAGTAAAGGTAAATTTAGTGTTATTTAAGAAATGAGAATTATGAACATTCATCATTATTGCTCAAGATAAAGCATGTCATGTGAAATAACTTCACATATTTTAAAAAAATCATCTTAAGACCATTGCTGGAGTAGATAGTACTTCAACCAAGTACCTCGTTTATATATTCTCATAGTAACCCATTAATGTTCATGTATTTTTATTGTTGTCACATAAATTAATGTTCATTTCTTTTGAGTAGCCATTGAGGATGTTCTTGGTTTTTTAATGCTATGATGTAAATTAATGTTCATTTACTTGCAATGATATGAGGTAAAGATTATAATTACACATTGAGGTTTATGTTGGAATATTTAAATTATGTAATTACTATTTTTTTTTGTTGAAATTTTTAAAAAATGAAAAATTTATGATTACTCAAGAGGAAAAATGATGAAATTATTTATGTGTTTAACAAGATATTTTGTAAGTTATATCATTAAATAACTAAGTTATACCATAGATGTGTTGTTATTATTTGTGGTTTTGATGTAATCTCTTTTTTTCCCATTGAAAATATGTGTTTTGGTACGTTCATACTTATGGTTCTTAGAGAAGAATCAAACACCTCATTTTCAAAAATTCTTGAATGATGATATTTCATCTTAGGACCAAAGCAATAATACTTATCTAAAAATGATATGAACATATGTAGTTGTAACCAAATTATGTAACTGAATAGCCCAATATTTTTTTTCACCCTCTGTAGTTGTAGCTATCATGCATGATTCATGTGAGAGAACTTCCTCTATACTACTCTTTCATATGTTATTGTTTTGCAGCGTTTCCTTTGCAACATATGGTGTAATTGCTAGTTAGTGATTATGTCAAATTTATGGTTACTATATATTACTGTAGCACAAACCAATCTATTTTTATTCTCAAGTGTCTTTCCCACAAACTAATCTATTTTTATTTTCAAGTGTCTTTTCCAACCTTTTTGCTTCTATGAAATATGTTGGTTTCAATTTACCACTTTTATTTTACTATTTCAAATGTGTCATCATCTATCTCCTCTTTACTATGAATTATAAGATTCAAGGCTATTTTATTGCACTCGTGATATAGGTCAATTAGTTTATTCATTTCATCTTTGATAAGTTTGATGTCCAATTATTCTTGGTTCTACAGTCAAGTGTTATTTAGTTTTTCTTTTAAATTTTATTCAATTGTTGATTGTTTGTGGTTTTACATTTATTGTAACCTATATTTCATTTTTTGCAATTCCTTGAGCCCTAAAATTATATTTTCTCCCAATAAAAATTTGTTATCAAACATTTTAGCTAATTCTAGTTTATGTTCCATTTCTCTTTCTTCTCTTTTTTCCTCTATAAAATAATAAAGACTTTCTAGGTGGACTATTTTTTCATCCAATCTTCCCCTTACTACATAGATGCATAATTTTAACAAATAAAAAAAAATGTAAAAAGTAAAAGTAAAATAAATAAAATAATCGAAATGAACTTATGACCCAAGTTTTTAACAAATAAAATAACAGTATTAAGTAAAAAGAAATTAAATAAATAAAGAGAGATTATGCACCAAGGTTATGTGTTGTGGCAATTAAACAAGTGAATTGTTTTGACATTGTAACTTAAATATACTCAACATTCACTTCACTTCTATAAAAGCCACATCAAGTTTGATTCTTCAAAAAATTTCACCCAAAAAAATTTACAAGTTTGATTTTCTTAAAAAGTTATCCTAAAATATTCCCCATAGGTTAAAGAATTATAAATTCACTCAAAGCCCTTAAAATATTCCCTATATATTTATAAATTATAAATTCACTCATAACCCCCTAAAATATTACCCACGTATTCCAAAATTATAAATTCACTCAAAATCCCTAAATATTTAGTAAATATCCCTAACATATTCCCACATGTTCAAGAATTATAAATTCATTCAAGATAAAAAATTAATATTTAAATCTGAGACCAAAAATACTTCACCACATAAATTCACGCCAGAATCATAAAATTTAACAATCGAACCAATAGAAAATCTCATAAACCAATTTAATTTCTAACTTAGTTGTAATTTTAAAAATAAAATAAAATTCTAATTATTAGTTGTAATATTAAATAAAAAACGTATACCGTCGTCAAAATATACAATTACATTATTAGATTATTTACAATATCAAAAAAAAATACATATACTTTGACGTATGCATCAAAGTCATTCCTTCAATTCATTTCATGGGATGTAGTGTTATGAACGCAGAGTCCCAACTTTTGGACGTTCCCTCGTCAATGAAACCACTCGGTAATTGATACTGTAATAAATAATGTTTATACCAAGGGATTTTAAATTGGATCGTTACAGAGTACATTATTGAAACGTTGGCATTTAGCAGGTGACGTAAAATTGTGAACATTGTGATTCCATTTAGAAGAGGTCAACATATCATTCTTAACACTTTGCAGGAACCCATGAAAAACAAAAATTGGGAGATGCGTGTTTACTGTTAATGTTGTCGGTGATTTCGCTTACAACGTACAGACATGAAAGGTGACGACTGTGTACAGGCATAAGATTCTTCAGAGTTATCGCAATCGGAATCATATTCAGAATCAAAACCATCCCATATACATATACATATACATATATATATATACATATACATATATATATATATATATATATATACGTAAACGAAGAAGAATATCAAATTAAAACAACAAAAGCCCTCATAATCACATAAATAAACATGTGGAATCATAGGACTCGATTATCCATACATTTCTGTTTATAAATTAATATTATGGTCACATTTAACTAGTGTCGTTGAGAATTGTTGCATGTGCCAATATTACTTGTAACCAACGCACGTCAGTATTTCCTGCTTTGTTCAATTTCTTCTCAATGAATCATACTCAACTTGTATCAATCCATCACCACACAATTCAAAAGAATATTATTAGCATGTTATTTATTCGATGAATTTATCGATCTTGTAACCAGAATAGCCATAATTCAGGTTGAAATTTATACTCACTCTCAACTGCTCCAAGCTTTAGGACAACCTGTAAGAAAATGTACGGTGAATAACATCATCTTGGTTGTAGTTTCATTACCACTGAAAAGGAAAGAAATGATGAAATCACCTATAATTTCTTCCGAAAGTATTTCTTCCTCATCTAGTACTCTAGCCAGTAAACCACTTTTCAGTACTCCATTACAATTGGCTTTCCTTTCCTCTATTACTTTGTATATATTACAGATCAAAATCTGCCTTGCTTGAGAAACAAAACTCAATCCATGACACCATTGAATCAACAAATTGTAGCAATGTCATTTAAATATTTAATTGAGACCACCAATGCCAATTAAAGTATTAGTGGATATCTATAACAAAATTATGGGTGAGAACCAGATTAAATGAACATATTTGAAAAATTTATCTGTCATGAAATTCTGTTTCAACTTCTTTGGGGTCATCTTGCTGGCAGCAATGCCATAAAGCTTCCTGTGTAGATCTCGATGTATAGCAATCAAACTGTTCCTTCCTACTGAATCTCGAAATGATTTGGGGTAGCTGGCCTTCACTAACGTTCCTTCATTTTGCAAGATGTGTTTATTAAACTTTGGATTATCAGAAATCTATATTTGATCAATAAGAATCCTAAACATAAAAAATAAAAAAAAATAAAAAATATGAATTAGTTTTTGTATGCAAATGAGGATACCATACCTTCTAACAGAGTCCTCAGTGGAAGATGTTGGGTGTGAGCTTCATTTTTTTTTGTCTGAAAAACCAAGATCTGGGTGCGCTTGGGTAAAGAGAAAAATGCGTTGCTATAGAAGACAATGCCATGTTAAAGGGAGACACCTTACGACGTAATTACCAAGTTTCAAGGAATTTATCTATTTTTGGTTGTTATCTGATTAGGTTTTTCAATTGCATTCTCCAAATGACCTACAACTAGTCTATTTAAACTGATTCTGTAATAAATCTGCTTAATCACTAATAATCTTGATTCACACTTTAAGTAGTTAAAGAACTATTAAGCAAACATGTCACATAAAAATTAAAATAATGAATACATTATATATAAATATCACATATTAATCACAACGCAAGTACCAATATATATATATATATATATATATATATTCCGTCCCTTCTCTCTTCTCTTCTACATTAATTGGGAATGTAAATGTATATTTGGCATGTGAAAAATCAATGTTGGACAAGAAAATAAGTACGGTTCACGCTAAATTTGGGGGAGCCTTGATGCACAACAAAGAACACAGGCATAGTGAAAGCAAGGTAGTGAAATTGTATGTTTATTAGAACAATTGTGAGTTAGTGAATTTGTTCCCATTAATAACAGAAACTAAGGGGTCATTTTTTATTTTTTTAAAGAGACTCTCCAAAGCTGGAGAAAGGAGTAACATTATGCTACCAATATCCATGAGAGTGTACATGCGATGAATTGTGGGGATATTTACGGAGAAACAAAGGTAATAATTCTATTTACTTTATTAGAAAAGATTGCGTATATATTTTTTTTTTTTTGATTTTTTTTTTTTTCTCATTAAATATTTGTGTACTCCAAAGAAATTGGTGCATGATGTTCACCAACGTCATGTGGTGAGTATTATTAACAATACTTGCAGCTACTTCGGTTTGCAAGAAATTCGTGTAGACTATGTAAGTGAATGATTGACCTCTTCGTCAATATCTAGGAGATGACCCTTTAATGAAAATGAGATTTGGAAACTAGTTTTGTTGAACAATATGGGGTAACATCTAACTAGATGAAAGGATAAATAAAGACAAACAACTATGAACTTATATTGAAATTATGTGACACGAAATTCAATCTTTTATGTCACACAAAAGTCAAATATATTACCAGAGATATGGATATGTTCTATAATTCATATGACTTTGGGATATTTAATGGATATATCTCAATCTCTTTATTAAACCAGGGTTGCATGGAAACTTAATACTTTCCATTGAAATTAATGATTATATTGCTACACAATTTGTATATAAAGTGCTATCATAACACATATAAAGCACATTATCAAATATTTAAACTCTAGTTAATATAATAGGGTGAAGACTAATAAATATGAAATTGATTATTAAATGAATTTTTTCTACAAAGTACAATTGCCTTCATATGCATATTTTTTATCAAAAAGGAAAAATCTTCTAATTCAATTAAAAATTAGTACCTTTAGTATAACTTTTTAATATCATAATTACGTTATGTGTATAGACAACTACATAGATGTTGCATTCATATAGTTATAAGTTAAAAATTGTTTAGTACAATGCACAATTACATCGTGTTCATCAATTTGTCATCAGGCTTGTGTTGATTAATTTGTCATGAGGCTTAAATTGATGTGAGAGGGAGGGACTAATAATGGGGAAATTGTGAGTTATGTATTTCATTTGGCTTAAGAATTCAACCATTGACCATCTCATAACTTGTTGATGTTTTGAAAAATACATAAGAAACAATATTGATTAGCTTCTTTGGTTTTTCAAAAAATTATAATACTCAGTCTAGCAACTTTGAAAAATAATGGAGAAAGTATGAATTCAAGTAGAGTGGAAGAAAATTACTTTTTAATTGGATGAATATTTCATTGTAAACTTCAGGATTCCAATAAATGATAAAATTATAAGGATTGATCCAAATGAAGATTAAAATAGAGATGAAATACAAAATTATGTATTAAGAGAATGATATATATCTTAGAATAATTATGCATTAAATACTTGAAAACACTAGAGGACAAAATATGAATGACATAAAAAAAATTAAATCCTTACAAAGATGCATGGGACTGTGATATTTAGAACTAATTACTGTAAATCACAAACTAATCCCTATTTCAACCAAACATCTAAACCACAATAATTTTCTCCATTAATTCCAAGTAGCTCCCTTAATGGAGAAAGGATTGATTTCCAAACCTAGCATCTCTCTTAACAATTCAAATTTTATTTTCTGAAGGGGCTTGGTAAATAGCAACATTTTCACTAGTATTACAATATTAAATAAAATTCTCCTTAGACTATATCTTCTCTCTAATAATATGAAATAGGAAATAAACATTCTTTGTTCTTGCATGAAAGATTGGTTTTTTTTCCAACTTGATTGAGATGTGATAGTCACACTTGATTACTATAGTCTTCCTTTGTTCTTCCCCAACATCTTGAAGAACACGCCTCAACCAAAAACCTTCGCAAGTTGTTGCACCCAAATATTTATATTCTTCCTCTGTATATGAAAAATATATATTTTATTTCTTATTGCTTCCCCATTAAATAATCCTAGATCCAATATTTCATGCATAACTTGTAGTAGATATTCTATCATCCCGATTATCCCACTCCGAATCTAAGTAACTTGTCAACTCAACATCAAATGAATATGTATATTTAAGACCAAAATCAATTATACCCTTAAGATACTTAAGTACTTCTTTCTCTGCACTCCAATGTATTTCTAGATGTCTTGTCATAAGTTGACTCAACACACTAACTGTATATGCAATGTCTAGTGTAGTTCTAGTAAGACAGTTCAAACTTCCAACTATTTTATTTTACAATGTATAAGCATCAACCTATTTTGAACCGTCATCAAGGTGAAGCTTTAGAGACTGTTGCATGGGAAAAAAATCATATTTTAACGGATCCATCTAAAATTTTATAAGCATTTCTTTGACATACTTATCCTATGAAACAAAAGTCTTGCCAACGTCTCGCCAAACTTCAAGATCTAAACAGTAATTTAAGTGTCTGTGATATTTAAACTCAAATACTTGTGACATGCACATCTTAATTTAATTAATTAACTTCACTGAATTTTCTGTAATAATTAATTCATCAACATACAAAGAAATGAACTCCACATACCACTTTTCATAAAATTTGGTATACAAATTTCGATCACTGTGACTTCTCATAAAACCCTGTTGGAAGAAAAAAAAATATATATTTTCATACCACGACCTAGGTGCATATTTTAGCCCACAAAAATGTTTCCTCAATCTGAAAAATAAATTTTCCTTCGTTTTTTTCACAAACCCTTCAAGTTGTGTCAAATACACCTCCTCCTCTAAATCATAGCTCCAAAAAGTATATTTTACATCTAGTTGGTGAAAATTCCAATGATATCTAGTAACTAATGAAATTAACAATGTAATAGTGGTCAATTTAGTTATAGGTGAAAATTTTTCTTCATAATCAATACCCTCTTGCTTATAGTATCATTTTTCCACCAACCTAGATTTATATTTATTAATGTTGGCATATGCTTTAAACTTGGGTTTGCATACCAATTTGTATCCTATCGCCCTTTTTCCTTTAGGAAATTTATTCAATTCCCATGTTTTATGCTTAATTATAGATTTATACTCTTCCTCCATGGATTTTATCCAATCTTCATATTCAATAGCTTCATTAAAATTCATGGGTTCTATGACATTGAAAAAACTAGTCATGGGAGCATAATCCTTGTACCTTTGAGGTGGTCAAATATGTCAAGTAGATTTCCTGTGTTGTTCACTCCTTTCACCGATGTTGTCTAAAAGTACTTCTTCATTTTAGATTGGGCTCTCAATTCTGGTGATTTCCACATCCCTGTATTCTTCCCCATGCTCTTAGTTCTCATTGTTTTCTCCCTTTTCTTCTAGTTTATTGTGTTCAAATTTAGGAAGAATGTGCCACCTCTCATAATTGTTATCCTTCTCTCTTTCATGTGCATGTCCATGGAAAATTACATCTCTACTAACAAATTCTCTATGATTAGATGGATCAAAAAAATTATATGCTTTAAATTCTGAACAATATCCTACAAAGATGCATTTGATACCTTTAGCATCAAGTTTCTTTCTATTCTCCTTCGGAATATGTGAAAATTCATTACACCCAAATATCTACAAAGGGTGAACTGTTGGTTTAAAACCATACAAGTCTTTGAATGCAGTCTTTAAATCAAGATACCTTGTTGGAATTCTATTCTTTAAATAAACAACAGAACTAATGGATTATTCCCAAAAATAATTTGAAATATTCCTACCTTTTCTCATACTCCGTGGACACTCCACAAATATCCTATTTTCCCTTTCTCTAATACCGTTCTGCTGTGGAAGGTAGGCTACTATGAATTGTTGCATTATTCCATTATCCTTGCAATACTTTTCTTTTTGTGTAAATCGGTATCTATATTAAATATAAAATAATGTACATAGTGATACAAAATGGTTATGTTGGTTGAGGTTCAAAAAGGGAACCCTCTCAACTAGGCATAACGAGTGACAGAAACATTGCATGTTCAATAGGCCAAAAATCCTTAATACATTTTGATTTACCCCAAAGTACTTATAAAGTTGTTGATGCTTCCGATAGACCCTAATCAACCTTGTCGGTAGGAGGCCATCGCCAACCTACCAATCAATGGCATTGTTCACGAACACAAAATATAAAATCCAAAAAGACATGAGAAGGTCGATCTCACCCAGGAAGTTAATCATGTTTACCAGCGATCTATTTCTCCTTGATGACCACACCTCTTTCCTTGCCTTCATGGGATTCTTGACTAAGACCTCTGACCT
Source organism: Pinus albicaulis (assembly GCA_034641835.2). Taxonomy (NCBI): domain Eukaryota; kingdom Viridiplantae; phylum Streptophyta; class Pinopsida; order Pinales; family Pinaceae; genus Pinus; species Pinus albicaulis. The sequence goes on along the minus strand of CM076574.1, from coordinate 1,271,128,752 downwards.
TGCCAGTAGTCGGATCGGTCGCACCTTCAACACTCAAACCAACATTCTCCTCTTTGACAAAACCACTTCGGGATTTGAAACGGAGAATCACCATTTTCTCATTGGTCTCCTCTGGAAACTTCCACATACTTCCGATATATCTTGAATAAATGAAGAAAGGCATTGAGTCTCCTCGATTTTTCATTAATCACCACAGCCAAAGATTTCACAGTACCTTCCACACTCTCCAAGCGAGCTGAATATCTGGCTGAGTAATATTTGCAAACTTGGATCGTTCCACAGATGAAGGTTGTTGCTGGTTGATCGAATTTCCCAAAAATGTCTTCATATGCCAAGCCATGGCCTGTGTAGGAAGGAATTTCAGAGCTCTAGTGGAAGGGGTGCATGGGTTAATTAACTAGTCGACTTCCTCTTTAATTATATTCTCATCGACACTGTCACTCATGATGTAGAATTTGGCTTCCAAGGTTTCCACTACCTTCTTACCTTTGTAAGATACACAATTGAGATAGCCCTCTTCCACCTCCTGAATCTTTGTCTCTGCTCGAGAGTGACAGAAGGCATGCTTAGCCATACTACTCAGCCAACAGCTCCGCTCAAACTTACTGCAAATGGAAAAGATAAAATGGGAGTAGAATAGTAATCAAATCATTCTAAGGGGTATATGTGCCTACACACTCGCGACCCTTACATTTATCTATATTGTTGAGAAACTCAATCTGGAGGCTCACGTGAGTGGAAACCCACCTGCTATGATCATCCCTACTACCAAACCATCTAATCATAAGATGATCATAATCTTCCATCCTCAGGTGTATGTACTTATTAGGAGTGCCTCGATTTCTCACGATTCTATCTTGAGAATTATCAAGAGTACAGGGAATGACATACCTAACCCTCTCCCTATTATTAGTGTTCTACTTAATCATGTGCCTCTTCACATGCCTCACATAGGAAATAGGACTCTCGAACATGTACTTGGGCATAAATATCATAGGGTAATGCATCCACCTTATTGCTCTGCCCCATGGGAGGTGGCCTCTCCATTTTCCATCCCACTCAGATCCCTGATGGCCACCTGCTCACACTTGTTTCGAAGGTTTTCTCTTTTCAGATCCTACCAGAGGGCATCGAGATCAACCTTAGCATGGTCCACTGCATGGTTAGCCAACGTGTTCACTAGGAAATTAGCAGAGCGACGAACTGCTTGAAATACAATACCTTTCAAAAGAGCCATGTGGTTACGGATATGCAAGGTGGCTTGCGAGAGACACCATTGTTTGGTCACCTTTCTCGGCTTAGACCCATTCTGCAAGAATTTTGCTGCACTGATCATCAACATTGAGTCTCCTTCCCCTATGGCATTCTCACTTGTCAGATGAACCAAAATCCTCAGGCCTTGCTCCAATGTTGTGAATTCTGCTTCATTATTTGTAGCTTCTCCTAATGAGCTGCTATAGATGTGCAAAATTTCACCTTTGTCATCCCTAATAACCCCTCCATAACCATCCAAGCCCAGATTTCCCCTTGAGGCACCATCGAAGTTTAACTTTAAGTAGCTAGGGATGGGGAGCTTCCAAGTCTGATGGGTTGAAGGAGACACATGAGATAGGTTAGATGGACTCGGGACACTCACCACAGTGAGGCCAAAAATCTCCACGATACGTTGCTCCACTGCCAAAGGTCGATCTTTCTGACTCCCTTTCAACATTGTATTCGTTGTTTCTCTCATGTTTTCCAGGATCTAAATTATAAGCTGATCAATTTGGCACTCTTCATCCTAGAAGATTCTTTTGTTTCTTTGTTTCCACACCATCCAGACAAGGAAACCATTTCCAAGACACCATATGAGGTTCAATGTTTCGTGCCTAGCATAATTAAATCTCCACCTAGACACTGTGTCTTGGATGGATTCTCTGTTGTGATCAGTTTGGCGGAAGATCTCTTCCATCCAATCCCAAAGAATAGCTGCCAACTTACAAGAATTCAAGATATGGTTCATGGTCTCCTCCTCCACGCCACAAAGGAAACAACACGAAGGGCCTAAAAAATCTTTCCTTAATAGGTTTTCTGAAGTAAGGATTTTCCTATGCATCATAAGACATAGGAGAGTTTTGATTTTAGGCCAGTAGATGGAGTCTCATACATTTTCATGCCATTGGAACTTTTCCCCAATTTCCCTATTTTCCAAATAATGTCTGGCCTCTCTTAGGTTGAATTCCCCTCCCTCCATTCTTCCCCATCATATTTGATCTTCCTCCTGATAAATACGTAACTTTATTTTGTCCAACAAAGGCTGCAAAGAGGTTGTTTGGTGGAGGACCCATTAATCCTGAGAAGGAGGGTCTGCATTGCAGTGACACCATTGAGGGTCCAAATGATCTGTGATGCAATGATAATTGAATTTTATTCTCCCTAGCCTTTGAAAACTCTGTTACACTAGCTGGTGCTCGGGGTTCCCTAATTTATGAATTTTCTGCCATGCATCCTCCCAGGAGAGCACGATGCAACCATTCCTTATTTCCCAGAAGTAATGATCCTATATAATATGTTTATTTCCCCAAGCTAAGGTCCAAATAGGAGAACCCTTGATATCCCATGTCAACCTGACGAGTTCACGGGGTCTCTAGTCCTGCTCGTATTTAGCTTTCCAGAGAACAACCCTAGGGGTTGTCGTTTCCTTAAGCCATCTCCACCAAAGCTTGGCCCCATAGGCCTTGTTCATAGTTTTAGGGTCCTAAAGGTCGTGGCCTCCTAGGATATTTGGCTTGCTGAGCTTCTCCCAAGCCACAAGGGTCTTTTTTTTTGTTATCCTTGCCAACTCATAGAATCTTCCGTTGGATGTCCCTAATTCTCTGAAGGATACCCTTTGGTGCTTGAAGAATGGAAATCATGTAGTGCAGAATGGCCTAAAGAACCACCTTCGTCATGAATAGGTGACCAGCAAAGTTAAGAGCACGATTCGTCTAGTAGTTTCTATTAGAAAATTATATTATGGAGCAATGCAACATATAAAATATGTGGAAAATACAAGCACACAAAACACATAAAACCAGAGAGACACAGATATACGTGGTTCACCCAGTTTGGGCTACGTCCACCCTGAACAGCCAGTCCTTCATTTCTATTATCCAGCAAAAATGAAGAGACAAAACCTACAGCAGATTCGCTGTAATATCCTTTGTTCTCGCTCACAGTCTCCCTCTTTGTTTCTCGCTCCGAGAATACACATACCATGCACAGCCGCAATACAATGCCCTCATAAAAGCGAGGGGTTTCCTTCTAGGGAAAAAAACCATAATCTAAACATAACTTCTACCGTCAGATCATTTGCCTAATGAACGGCCCAGATTGACTAGAAATTACTATACTTTTACAAGGTGATTTTACACTCAATTTTTTTTTAGCTTCGGGGCGCTGACCCCGAACCCGCTGAGGCTACGAAAAGCATTACACTTCCCCCCTGGACACCCCATGGCGGCGATTAATTACGGGGGCGGCGTTATTTGCCCATGCTAGGTATGGGGTCCAATGTTGTGATACAAAGTAAACAAGATAATCGGAGGCTCCACACCCAACAATCTCATGAGGCCAGTTATGTGACTCCCTTGCATTTGCTTCATTTGCTAGACAATGAATCCTCTTTGGACCTAGCTATTCCTCATCTTCATCGTCATCCTTGAAGACCAATTGAAACTAAGCACATTCTCAGTTTCTCCCTGGTTACAACTTTTGTTAGCATATCTGCAGGATTTTGGCTAGTGTGTATCTTTTCTAGCTTCAACTCTCCATCTTCCAATACTGACCGTATGAAATGGTACTTGAGATGTATGTGTTTAGTCCTGGAATGAAATGCTGAGTTCTTTGCAAGATGAATAGCACTTTGGCTATCACTGTATAGTGTGCCCATATCATGCTTCTTACCCGATTCATCCATAAACCTTTGTAACCAAATCATTTCTTTACTAGCCTCTGTAGCAGCAACATACTCGGCTTCTGTTGTTGAAAGTGCAACAACACTTTGGATTTTTGAAACCCAACTAATAGTTGTTCCACCTACAGTAAATACATATCCTGTAGTGCTCCTCCTATTATCTCTGTCACCTGCCATATCTGCATCAACATATCCCTGTAGAGCAATGTTTGAACCACGAAAGCATAATGCTTGATTTGTGGTACCTCTCAAATATCTGAGAATCCATTTTACTGCCATCCAATGTTCTTTTCCTGGATTGTTCATATACCTGCTTACAACTCCCACTGCATGTGCAATATCAGGCCTTGTGCAGACCATTGCATACATTAAGCTTCCAACTGCTGATGCATATGGAACTTTAGACATATAATCCATGTCTTCTTGGGTCTTTGAGCACATCTCCTTACTAAGTTTGAAATGGCTAGCAAAAGGTGTACTAACTGGTTTTGCATTGTGCATATTAAATCTTTTCAACACCTTTTCTATGTACTCATTCTGAGACAGTGTTAATTTACGATTTTTCCTATCTCTAGTTATCCTCATACCAAGGATTTGTTTTGCAGCTCCCAAATCCTTCATTGCAAATGAATTTTCCAATTTTCTTTTGAGCACATTTATTTCCTGCATGTTAGATCCCGCAACAAACATGTCATCTACATACAATAACAATATAATATAGCTGCCATCATTTTTCCTTTTTAGATAAACACAATGATCAGAGTGACATCTAGTATAACCTTGTTTAGACATAAACTTGTCAAATTTTAGATACCACTGCCTTGGAGCCTGTTTTAAGCCATACAAGCTCTTCTTTAACCTGCACACCAATTTTTCTTTCCCTTTTATCTCATATCCTTCTGGTTGCTGCATGTATATCTCTTCCTCCAAATCTCCATGGAGAAATGTTGTCTTTACATCTAACTGTTCAAGATGTAAATCTTCCGCTGCTACAAGACTTAAGATAGTTCTGATTGAATTCATCTTAACAAAAGGAGAAAATATTTCATCAAAATCAATACCTTTCTTTTGTGAAAACCCCTTCACCACAAGTCTAGCTTTGTATCTCTGTTTTCCTCCATCTTCTTCCTTCAGCCTATAAACCCATTTATTCTGCAATGTAGTTTTACCTGCAGGCAACTTGACTAAGTCCCAAGTCTGGTTATGCATTAAGGAGTCCATCTCTTCTTCCATGGCTAGCTCCCACTTCTTCCTGCTTTCAACCTGCATTGCTTCTTCATAACATTTAGGTTCACCAGAATCAATCAACAATAAATAATATAATGAAGGAGAGTATCGTTCAGGGGGTCTACTTATCCTGGTAGATCTTATAACACCACTTTCAGGTGTTTGAGGTGCCTGTTGCTATTGTGGTGGTTGTTGCTGCTATGGTTGTTGATTATTATTATTTTCAGGCACCTTTACTTTTTCAGTTATCTCATCAAGAACCATGTATTCCTTGCTTTCTTTTTCCTGTTTCTTTTCCTGCAGCTGATTCTTATACAAGACCTTTTCATTGAATATTATGTCTCTGCTCCTAATTATTTTGTGATTTTCATAATCATATAAGCGATAAAAAAAATCATTAGCACCATATCCAATAAAGGTACATTTCTTTGATTTTGCCTCAAGCTTTGTTCTATTTTCTTTATTAATATGGACAAAGGCCTCACAACCAAAAGGCTTTAAAAGAGAGTAGTTTACCTTTTTACCTGTCCATGCTTCCTCTGGAATACCACCATCCAAGGAACTTGAAGGCCCTCTTTTTATTAGATAAACAACAGTATCTACAGCATCTGCCCAAAATTGTAAAGGCAATCCTGCATGCAATCTCATGCACCTTGCACGCTCCATGATTATTCTGTTCATCCTTTCTGACACACCATTTTCTTGTGGTGTTCTTGGAACTGTCTTCTCTCTACGAATTCCATGCTCTGAACAGTACCTATCAAACTCTTTGCTGCAATATTCACCTCCATTGTATGATCTGAGACACTTCAACTTCTTTCCTGTCTCAATCTCAACCAAAGCTTTCCATTTCTTGAAAGTATCAAATACATCAGATTTATTCTGAATACAATAAATCCATGTTTTTCTAGTTGCATCATCAATAAAAGTAACATAATAACGAGAGCCACCGAGAGATGATACCTGAGCAGGTCCCCATACATATGTATGTACAAGCTCCAATTTTTCACTCTTCTTTTCTTTCCCAACTCTAAGAAATCTGACTCTCTTTTGTTTTCCATAAATGCAATTCTCACAGAAATCCAAATCAACATTCTTCAAACTTGGCAACAAATTTCTTGAGTGAAGAATCTTCATTCCCTTCTCACTCATGTGTCCAAACCTATGATGCCATAATGTTGCATCTGCTCCTTTGGAAGTTAAAGCATTAACATAGTTAGAAATACCATTGCATAAATACAATGTACCAACCTTTTCACCTTTGGAGATTAAAGCATTAACAAGTTAGAAATGCCATTGCATAAATGCAATACCAACCTTTTCACCTTTTGCATAAATAATATGTATACGATATTACTTACATAAATTGGTATGAATTATTGAATAGGAGAGCGAGATAAAAAAAATATTTTCCGGACAGAGACTTCTTGCCGAAAAGTAGGAAGAAAATCAACTCCAAAGGTATCGGTAAATAGAAGCGATTGCAGTACTCTGAAAATAATTAATTATTAAAGCCAGGAGCAAGGACGAAGGAGAAATCTTCATCAAAGTTGAAAAATCAACGTTAAAGTGTAACACCGAGGCCGGTGTTGGAAAGGGTGGGACTAGTGGCTTATAAACTCGCCTTACCCTTGCATATTAAATTTCATGACGTGTTTCATGTCTCCTTATTGAAAAAAAATAGGTACATGATGCTTCTCACATTATTGATTGGAATGTGATTCAGGTGGAACCAAAAGGGGAATTCCTTCCAGAGCCGCTTCAAATATTGGAGCGGGAAGAAATTGAATTGAGAAATAGAACAGTAGCTAGAGTAAAAGTGCAGTGGAAACACTTTACTGCTGAGGAGGCTACATGGGAAAGAGAAGCTTAAATGATGGGAAAATATCCATATTTATTTTCATAATGAGGTATAGTAGATAGTCTGCAACACTGAGGACAATGTTTGGTTTAAGAGGGGGAACGTGTAACACCCCTAGTTTATATTCTTTTTAAGTTAGACATTCAAACAAAAATCCAAAGGGAAGTGAACCCCAATGGATAACTATTATGTGGATTTTTATTTAAATATTTATTAATAAAAATAAATGGAATATTATGTGTGAACTATGACCAGATGAGATTGAAGATCATAAGCCTGATCCATGAGGATATGGATAAGGCTAAGACCTTCCCAAAAACTTTCAAAAAGCCTTCAAAGGAATTATTTCTAATTTAGATTTAAGAGGTAAAATCTAAAATTCCCCAATGATGAGGAAAGTAGTTGGGAAGAGGTAAAAAGTTGGAAAAGCAAAAAGCAGCTTTAAAGTCCCTCATTAAGGGAAGCCTAGGCAAATAGGAATAAAAGCATTCTGGAATTCTGGACATAGAATAAGAAACATGCTTTGGGGAAAGCATAGCTTAAGTAAGCTACTCTAGAACAGATTGAGGTTGGTCTGCTCTGAGAGAGGATCTCAACTCGGGGGAGAATTCTGGAGATAGAGGAATTCTATGGTTGGGAGGATTGGTCATAGATAAATAGTGGTATGCACACCTAGCCTATAAATTTATGTTACAAGTTTTATTATGAAAGCTCTAATTTTATTTTGAGATTATGAAAGATTATGAAAGTTTTCATGCCGAAAATATTAAATTCCTTACATTTAACAGATTGTATCAGATGACATGATCCTCTAAATCTGTATAGTTGTAGAAATAGAATCTATGGTGAAGTATCCATCAGAATCTCTAAATCGATATTGGCTTAAATATGAATATAAAATTTTCCTCCAAAGACAATGTATTTTTATAACTTTAATCTGCTTCTGAAATATTAAATTTTAGGTGCATTGAAAGAAAAATCCAGAACATCATATTTCCTAACTAAGTAACTAGGATCTAAATTTAGTGAGTATAAAATATCAAATTCTGTTTCATTAATTCCATTTGATTGCAGAAAAATAATCTATATTTTATCTTTGCAAGGAAAGAATTTAATATAAACCAAAATTACAAATATGTTGAATAATTATAGTAGGAATATAAGGAAAAATTCCTATTGAAAATCTACTTATGTGTTCTAAAAGTATATGTGTAGGAGAAAATTAAAAGCATATTTAAAATACTTGAAAAGATCATCTATCCACCTTAAATATCGGCTGCTGCAAAAGTAGTCGAAACAAATGAAATTAAATGAGTATATGTATATGTATATACATAGATGCTAAAACTCTATAATCATAGATGTTGAAACTCTATAATTATAGATGGTGGAAATTATATCAAGCTTGCTAATTGAAAAGTTAAAGGAAGGGCATATTGATCTGTTAGAGTTGGACAAAACCCTGGGAAACTGACCTGAGAAATGCACACAAGTATATATATAATTCAACTAGGTTGACTGATAAGAGATGAAGTCAAGCCAAAATTCCTCATCAGAAATATTATAAAAGCAAGAGTACCTGTAACTACCGAAGAGGAATTAAATACATGATAAAAGTGTGACATTGCAATTGATTAAACAGAAGAAAAAAAATTGAATGGTATCAGGTGAATAAAAGTAGAGTGTACCTGAGTCAATTTTATGTGGGTAAGAAGCTGTGATCGTAAACCAGGAAAAATAATGTAAATCATTCAAGAGTAAATCGACGTTGAGAAAAATATCTTGATAATATTTCCATTGCCATGAGTGAAATAAAGAGGAGTTAGAAAGTTAAAAGTACAGGGATAAATATATATATAGATATACTTATGGAAGTGGATTATGTAGATGGGAATCCTATCCTTATAGATATGTATAAGTGTATAATGTCCTAAGGTTAAATATATATAAGCATATATAAGGAATAAAATGAGGGGTTAAATATAATTTATGTGGCATATAAATTATATTCGTTGTTGGATCAAAATATAGACTAAGGATTTTACTTAGAGTTAATAGGAATTATGTTATAAATAAGTTACATATGTGAAGTACCATATGATTAACCTAACCAAATGAAAAGTTAGGTTATTTCAAACATGTTGAAATGTATATGAGAATTCTATATAAATGAGTAAAACTATTACAACTTCTGTACTATATGGTGTGTTAACAAATGGTTATTTTAGTACAGTTAAATGAAATATATATGTGAAAAATGTATAGTTATACATAGGTGAGAAATATATATATATGTGGGAAAGGTATAATTATAGATATCTCACATATAATTATACTGCAAATAATATCTCAGTATTCGGCTTAACCAATTAGGAATTTGTGGTGTTGGTAAATCACAATTTTCAACAATTTGAGATATGATAATTAAATAGCTCTTAAGGAAAATAAAAATATGAATAATATGAAGAAAAAAAAATGGTTGTGGATGAGAGGTGTTACAATCTCCATCTCCAATTGGAGGCTAAAGCCTACTATTGTCCATATATGATAGAAGCAAGTATGTGATACCCAACCTTTCAATTTCAAACATGTTATATCTTAAAAGTTTTTGGAGAAATAGATTAGTAGCCCTCATAGGATTTCAATGAATTCATTTATATGAGTATCAACCATACTCACTAAAATATTTAGGCACGATTTCTCCCTTTCATACCCGTCCTGTGGGAATATGGCTGATAATGTATCGGCCATAAGGGGAAATTTTGGCTTTGGTGTATGTTAGAATGTAATATTTATTAGTACTTATGTGTAATGGCAACGCATTTTTCTAACCTGGCTGACTTCGCGCTGACTTGGATGATTTACGTTTAAATTTATTGGGACTAGAGGTTTATAGAGTTGATTTAGAGTAAGTTAAAAGATTAAAATTTATAGAGATTCGAGGTTTATTCTACAGTCTAGTATAAGGATATGTGTTTGCTGATTTAGTGTGAGATATTTTTCCTTAAAATATAATAAAAATTTAAGAATTATATTCTAAATAGAAAAATAATACATATTGAAAAAAAAAATAATAGAAATAAAAACTTAAATGAGTAAGATGTATAAATTTTATACTTTTCAAAAACACTTCAAAATGGATTTAAATAAACTATTTTTAAATCTATGTTAATTAATTTATGTTGATATCAACTTTATATATAGTTAAAATAAAGCATTTTAAAATTATATATAAAAAATTATTTATAGTTATCATTAAAATATTTTAATAAGAATTAATGATTTTAATTTGCTTGATAAAATATATTTACGTAAAATATTTTAATGTAAATTCTATATGTTATTTATATTAAGACATTTATTTGGTCATATAGTATTTTGCACTTCAAAAATATTTGCATTTAAGGAAATTTGATCTTTATTTAGCATTCAAAAATTCAATTTAAACATTGAAAAATAACACATAGTATTTTGCAGTCTAAAAAAATTGTATGTAAGAAGATTTTATCCATCTCAAGTTAGGTTAGATCCTTACTTCAAATAAATTTATGCTAATTATGTAAAATAAACCATAAAAATAAGTATAATTATAATAAAATTAAAACTATACAGGTACAAGTGAACACAACCTGTTTTCCTCACCACCCAACAAGTCTCCAAATTTTTATTTAAAATATTTTCAAATAAAACGGAATACAAAAAAATGCATGTGAAATCACAACTGTCCAATGGTCTATACAACTACGAATATTAGGAATATTAGGGCGAAATTAAATCCCATCTACCCATTTTAAATAAAATTAAAATTCCCTAGATATACGCCTATGGGGAGTCATTCAGTTGGGATTTATACAATTCCGTTGAGCTCTCTATCAAAGTTAAAAAAGGTCGTCGAGTTATAAATAGGATTACCGATCGAGCTCTATAGATGGCCCATTCCTATCTTGGAAAAAGAAGTGCATCTATAAATTTATAACCAAAGAATATCTGAAAAACTGAGAAGCGCAGGTAGAATCGCCGATAAAAATTTTAGGTGTTTCTTGCCCACATTGATTATTGAAAGACCATCAGGGAAATTTACTGATAGCTATGGCGGTTTCGGGTGACCTCCTCTCTTTGGTAGTGGCCTGGCGAGGTGTCCTTTCAATGGCTATTGAAGAAAATCTCTTGTAAATTACCGCAAGAAATGAAAGGGCGACGTTCATGTCTTCGTCCTTCGGGTATATTTACTTTACTTATTTTTCCTGCGAATGCATGTGCAGTTAAGCTAACAGCAGAAGCTTTGGCAGGCAAAAAATCAAAGCTCAAGAAGAAAGTCCGTTTCGCCCCAAATGTGGTGGAGCCTTGATGCAACAATAAAGATTACAGGCGGAGGAGAAAACGCATAGTTGCTAGGATGATGTCATCTTCTGAACGAAAACAGGACATCCGAGATGTACATGAGCCCATGGTAGAAAGCGTTTAGAAATGCAGACATTGGAAAACAGGGAAATCCTTCGAGCTAACAGAGCTACGATCTATAATCAGAGCACAGATCTATGAATTTTAAGGTTTTTGATATCTTTTTGGGCTGAAATTTCCAGAATCAAATATATTGTTTAGAGTGGTCATAGTAAGGTGGAACGAAATCCTTCTCAATGGACATTCCATTTCAATTTAATAGAGTTAACTGGGATCTTAATTCGAATAATTATGAGATCTGGTGATTCCTTCCAACTGTTAATTGTAATTCTTTCGTAGAAAAAGCCTGTAGAGGCGAAAATGCAATAGTCTCTTCCTCTGCCAATCTCCTTGGGAAGTATGTAAGTCAATATAGATTGTTATTCTTACTAGAAATATATGTGTGTCCTTTTTGCTTACTGGAAAATATATGGGTTAATTGAAATAATTGCGGTGGTTAATAGAAATAATTGCGTTATGCTTACTAGAAAATATATGTCTATTTCGTTGTTTTCCTATTGCTTCCATTGGTTTTTTCCGTTAAATACTGGTGTATTGCAAAGCCTCTCGTACATGATCCTCGAGAGTTTCTTATCTTCTTTTGTCAACTTTACATATTACTAACACTAAACAAATTAACCGCATGTGTAAATCATGCAGTTATGTGGCAGAAAACTCAAAGATCTACCAAAAATATTGGTAGGTCACTTGAGAGTTGATGGGACTTTGTATCTTCAATAAAAGCTCTATGGCTCTTTAATGGAACGGTGACACATCCAACGTGTGAGAAATTAGTTAAAGAATTTGGCAATTACATTGTGTGAAATTAATTGAAGAGTTGACAGATGCATGGATATATGAATAGATATTAAAATAATGCCAAATTAGGTAAAGTGTGTCCGATTACGTGCGAATATATTTAGGCATCGCCTAGTTGCCCATCCATCTTACAAAAGGAATCTCGATGTGAATGTTGGGCTGAAAACCGTATCGCTCGCTTGGAATTTGATTCACAGCACAAGCCCACCTAAGTGGATGACTATAATCTCTCTCATGTATATACAAAACCCACCTAGATTGAACCTTTCCAGTTTGAATTCGGAGAATATATACTATATAACTAACTTATAATCTTCGTGCGAACGCGCATTTTGTAGAATTTGGTTCAAAGCTTTTAAAGAAGAAATACGAAGAATCACCCTACCCGCTTGTAATTCTACCTGCAAATGCGACCTGCAGTCTATCAAACGCATCCACCCTATGAAATTGCGTTGTATCATAATGACTTTTACATTGAGTTTTACATTCAACAAATTTGAACAAAGCTACAGAAATAATGATTAAATTTGACTCAATGTGCCATTTAACTGTGTCAAAATACAATGACATTCTTTTTCGGGGACTTCGTTCCACCTTACTACTAACTCTCACTCTAAAAATATATATCTCTCTGGTTAGGGTAGTGAAGCATATATGTCCAGGAAACCAGATTTTCTTCACCGTTCTTGAGTTTTTACCTACAAAAGTTTATGCAATTACGTTCACTGAAGATCCGGGAGGGAAGAATAATAAAAATCTGAAGGAGAAAGACGATAGCTGTTCTCCTCCTTGTTTCGTCATCATTTGCACCAGAATTAGAATCAGAGAAGGGAAATCTTTAACGAAAAGAGATAATCCACATACCATCTTGAAAGATCCTTCTTTTTCCTTTTGTATATGTTAAAATTGTAGGATTATCAATCAACCTTTCGTTTTTTGTACATATCTGTCCAAGAAAATTTTAAGCTAAATCACACTTTGAAAAGAATTTGGTTACGATACTTTTTCGTTGAATTTTTCCCATGATCACAACAATACAGGTAGAATCTGAACTCTAAAATATTAACAGTTTAGCTATTTAAAGTAGTGAAAATAGTTAAATTGAAAAATATGTTTCTTTCCTTTTGTATATGCTAAAATTGTATGATTATCAATCAACCTTTCGTTTCTTGCACATATCTATCAAAGAAGATTATAAGCTAAATCACTCTTTGAAAAGAATTTGGTTAGGATACTTTTCAGTTGAATTTTTCCATAATCACAACTATACAAGTAGCATCCGAACTCTAAAATATTAACCGTTTAGCTATTTAAAGCAAAGTTGAAAATAGTTAAATTGAATTTTTCAAGTGAAACCTAATAAATAAAAAATTCTTTTGCAACTATACTTATTCTTTCTTAATGTTATCAAAAAAATAAGCTATGAAAAAAATACATGAGAAAGGATGATTATCGTAAACCACTTACATGTAATGTAAGAATTTATTTATATAAATTTAGATATTGAAATTAATATCTTAATACTTGCTATTGAGAGAACAATGAATCCATTTTATTTGTACATTAAATTAATAGTTGTATATGTTGTTTTAACAATGTCTAAATATAACATTACTAACCCACACCACCTAACAACATAGAAGAACAACAAGGAATACTTTAAATAGTTTTATGATTATGTAGATACTACTCACATATTAACTTTTTATGAAACAAATGATAATAGATATTTGTATGTAATATTTATGTAATGTCATGGATATTCATATGTAAGCTCATGTAATATAATATAATAATTTATTTATAAATTTATGTAAATATTGGAATTAAAATATATCTTTATATTGTTACAACAAATAAAATGAAGCGATCTAAACCTTGGTTTTAAAAAACCCGATCCAAAATCTGACAAGCCCTGGTCGACCGAGCCATTAGGCTGGCCGGTCCAACCAGGTACAAGAAACGGCGAGTTGGCCGGTTTGTTACCGAGCCGACCGGTTTTTGTATCGGCTCGGCTGGCTCGGTAACAAATCGGCCGACCAGGCCTGGCCCGAGTTAACTCGGCCGAGACAATTCTACCGGCCGGTGGGCCCAAAAACTCGCATTTTATGGACTTGAAACCGAATTTTATTCTGTTGTTAGGTTTGTTTGAGGTTGTCTAACCCCTCCCCATGCTATTTAACTAATCCAACCCCTCTCAATACCTCACATCTTTCTCATTCAATTTGCTTGAGCATTTGTGAGAGTTTTCTGAAGATTGTGGAGTTGGTTTTGGAGCAGCTTTGAGGAGTCTTTTGGGCAAGTTTTGGAGCAGCAGTGAGGAGCTTATTGGGCAAGCTTTGGAGCAGCATTGAGCTAGAGGAAGCTAGAGGCTAGAGGTATTTATTTTTTCTCTTCTAAATCTACCTTTGTTTGTTTTATTTATTTAGCAAATCTAGCATTTGCCATTTGCATTTGCATAGTTTTTGGCATTTGCCATTTGGTGAAAGAAATGAACATAGAATGAATAGTTTTTTTTTTTTCATTTCAGATTTAAACATTTTATTTCCAAGTCAAAACTCAGTCCAAAATGGCCCCTAGAGCAAAAGACTCTGCTTGGGCATATGCTGAAATGGTTGGGGATCAAATGTTTTGCAAATTTTGCAAGAAAAAAATTAAGGAGGGTGGAGGGGGCATTCATAGACTGAAACTACATTTGGCTGGTGTTAAAGGCCAAATTACTGCATGTGAAGCACCAAACATTGGGGAAATTAAGAAGCAATTGAAAGAACAATTTGACAAGTTTGAGCAAGAGAAAAATAGGCAAAAAGAAATACAGGCTGAAATTGGGAGGAAGAGGAATCTACAACATATGATGGCTGCCAACTCAAGTTTTGAATCTTTTAATTATGAGGATTCCTCATCTATCCCTTCCACTAATGCATCAAAAAACCCCTTTCGCTATGTTCCTCCCTCTAGGGAGTCTATTTCTGACAAGGGTAAGGGTGCAATGAGAAATAAGGGTACTATTAAAAGTTTTTTTGTGCCCTCATCTCCCTTTGATAGTGCAACTGCATATGGTCCTAGTCCTCCAATTGTACAACCCACTTTAGATGCTCATTGGAAAAAAGAATTGAGAGATGTTGCTTGTGAGTACATTGCTAGATGGTGGTATGATGTTGATATTCCCTTCAATGCTACTCGTTCACCATATTATGAACCTATTTTTGATGCCATATATGCTGTTGGAAAGGGCTTCAAACCTCCTACTATGCATGAGTTAAGAGGATCTTTTTTGCAAAGAGAGATTTCAAACATTGATGATTATTTGAAAGAGTTCAAAAACTCATGGGCACGTACAAGATGTACCATCATGTCAGATGGATGGACTGATCAGAGGAACCGTACCATCATAAACTTTCTTGTCTTTTTCCCATGGGGAACCATGTTTCTAAGATCAGTTGATGCATCTGATAGGGTGAAAGATGCATAGTTGTTGTTACAGCTTTTGGATGAGGTTGTTGAAGAGGTGGGGGTGGAAAATGTTGTTCAAATCATCACAGACAATGCCTCTAACTATGTTCTTGCTGGTAAATTGTTAGAGGAAAAACACCCAACCATTTTTTGGACCCCATGTGCTGCGCATTGCATAGACCTCATGCTTGAGGATATTGGAAAAATAGACTGGATCAAGAACACTGTAGAGCATGCCAAATGCATCACAAAATATATTTACAATCACTCATGGATTCTGAGTCTGATGAGGAAATACACAGGGGGCAAGGAACTTATTAGGCCTACCATCACTAGATTTGCAACACATTTTTTGACATTGCAATCTATGTTTGCCCAACATAGAAACTTGCAAAAGATGTTTTCTAGTGATGAATGGAATGAATGTCAGTGGTCTCGCAAACAGGATGGAAAATATGTGAAAAGGAAAGTCATTGAAGAAATATTTTGGAAAAAGGCAGCAGAGATTGTGAAACTTGCTGAGCCATTGGTTAAGGTGTTGCGCTTGGTGGATGGGGAAAGATTGGCTATGGGCTTCATTTATGAGGCTATGGATCAAGCAAAGGAGTAGATAAGGGTAGCATGCAAGGACAGAGTGGCTAAGTATGGGCCCATTTGGGAAATCATTGATCAGAGATGGAACAATCAACTCCATCGCCCGATACATGCAGCTGGGTATTTTCTGAACCCAAGGTATCATTATAAAGCTCAGGAAACAGGAGCTTTGACTGGAGAGGTTAGAGATGGATTGATTGACTGCATTGATCGCATGATCCCCACAGAGAGTGAGCAATTGACGATACACAGGCAGATCACTATGTTCAGCCATGCCACTGGTACCTTTAGCAAGAACCTTGCAAGGATTGCAAGGGAATCAGATGAGCCAGGTAAACAAAGAATTTCAATTTTCAAATTTATATTTTATAATTTATTATTTTGTATAATTTTTTATAAAATTATAATTTCAATTTCAAAGTTGGATATAAATTGTTGAGCTAACTGAAACTCATTTTTTGCAGCACAATGGTGGGAGGCATTTGGTAGCCACTGTCCTGAATTGCAGAGGTTTGCAATCCGCATTTTGAGTCAAACTTGCAGTGCTTCTGGGTGTGAGCGCAATTGGTCTGTCTTTGAGAGGATTCACACACACAAGAGAAACCGTTTGGAGCAAAAATGGTTAAATGATCTAGTGTTTGTCCAATACAACCTTCGACTAAGACGGAACCAATTGCTGAACAAAAGACCTGATTCAGATCCCATTGTGTTGGAGGATATTGATCCAACATCAGATTGGGTAGTGGAGTCTTGTCCACCAGAGTTTGACAGGGAGAGTTCACTTGACTTCGATTTAGAGTTGGAGGCTACTATGCTCAATGTAGATCCACTAGTAGCAGACCCAGTCCCAGGCCATCCAGTTGCAGGTGCAGGCACTTCCTCTAGTCAGCCACGACGGAGACGCATAGCTCGTCTATCTGATTCTCAAGGTGGTAAGGGCAAGGGTATAGTTCCAGTTGAGGATGTTGATTCAGAGGAGGAGGCGGAGCAAGTGTCTTCCCCCTCTGGTTCAGAGTTTGAGGAAGAGGACATTGGCTTGTCACAGTCAGATGACTAGCAGTAGTTACTAGTGACTATTCATGTTTTGTTTTAGAGGCCATTTAGAGCCTCCTTAGTTATTTTTTTTGTTTTGATCTCTATATCATCATCATGTATTGGTCCTTGGACAGTGCACTGGGTGCAATTTTGATATAATGGATATATTCATGAGCCTACTTTGATCATATGTTGTATTTTGTCTATATTGTAATGCTTTGTGTTTGGAAACATGAATAAAAATCTTTAAATTTATGTTTTTGTACAAAAAAATTAATATTTAATGTATTAATTACAAAAACCGAGTCATTGAAACCGAGTCAACCGAGTCATTACCGAGTCATTACCTCGGCCTGGTAGCTGACCGATTCCGTTTTTTAAAACATTCTAAACTATTATTCATTGATTTATTTATATATACCATTTAGCAATGTTTCAAACACGATTTTACTAAAATCACAACATTCTAAACTAGTATTTGTTGATTTATTTATTATATACCATTTTAGCAATGTTTCAAACACAATTTTTACGAAAATCACATGTTAAAACTATCATAGACTATCAAATATATAGGCACATGCTATCACACAATGCAATTTATGAAACTAAAAATTATAATGTAATATAATCTTAGAATACATCCTTGATTAAGCTGTCATATTTTTTAAAAACATGCTGATTTATATATATATAATATTTTTCTTAAAAATAATTTGTAATATAGTTGTGACATTCTTTTATTTTTATTAAGAATAGAAATGCATTTTCACGAGAGTTTGTTCATTTAAGTTGGAATCGTTTACCATATAAAATGATGTATGTTGGCTTTGGTGTATGTTGGAATGTAATATTTATTAATTACTTAAAATTTATTGAGATTAGAGGTTTATTTTACAGTCTAGTGTAAGGATATGTGTAAATTTGTTGATTTAGTGTGAGGTATTTTTCTTAAAAATATAATAAAAATTTAAGAATTATATTCTAAATAGAAAAATAATATATATTAAAAGAACAATAAATAGAAATAAAAACTTAGATGAGTAAGATGTATAAATTTTATCCTTTTCAAAAACACTTCAAAATAGATTTAAATAAATTATTTTAAAATCTATGTTAATTAATTTATGTTGATATCAGCTTTATATATAGTCAAAATAAAGCATTTTAAAATTGTATATAAAAAATTATTTAAAATTGTCATTAAAATATTTTAATAAGAATTAATGATTTTAATTTGCTTGATATAATATATTTATGTAAAATATTTTAATGTAAATTCTATATGTTATTTATATTAAGACATTTATTTGGTCATTAGTATTTTGCAGTCTAAAAAAATTATATGTAAAAAGATTTTATCCATGTCGAATTATGTTAGATCCTTACTTTAAATAAATTTATGCTAATTATGTAAAATAAACTATAAAAATAAGTATAATTATAATAAAATGAAAACTATACAGGTACGAGTGAACACAACCTGTTTTCCTCACCACCCAACAAGTCTCCAAATTTTTATTTATAATATTTTCAAATAAGACGGAATACAAAAAAATGCATGAGAAATCACAACCATCCAATGGTCTATACGACTATGAATATTAGGAATATAAGGGCGAAATGAAATCCCATCTACCCATTTTAAATAAAATTAAAATTCCCTAGATATACGCCTATGGGGTGTCATTCAGTTGGGATTTATACAATTCCGTTGAGCTCTTTATCAAAGTTAAAAAAGAACGTCGAGTTATAAGTAGGATTACCGGTCGAGCTCTATAGATGGCCCATTCCTATCTTGGAAAAAGAAGTGCATCTATAAATTTATAACCAAAGAAAATCCGAAAAACTGAGAAGCGGAGGTAGAATCGCCGATAAAAATTTTAGGTGTTTCTTGCCCATATTGATTATTGAAAGACCATCAGGGAAATTTACTGATAGCTATGGGGGTTTCGGGTGGCCTCCTCTCTTTGGTAGTGGCCTGGCGAGGTGTCCTTTCAATGGCTATTCAAGAAAATCTCTTGTAAATTACCGCAAGAAATGAAAGGGCGACGTTCATGTCTTCGTCCTTCAGGTATATTTACTTTACTTATTTTTCCTGCGAATGCATGTGCAGTTAAGCTAACAGCAGAAGCTTTGGCAGGCAAAAAATCAAAGCTCAAGAAGAAAGTCCGTTTCGCCCCAAATGTGGTGGAGCCTTGATGCAACAATAAAGATTACAGGCGGAGGAGAAAACGCATAGTTGCTAGGATGATGTCATCTTCTGAACGAAAACAGGACATCCGAGATGTACATGAGCCCATGGTAGAAAGCGTTTAGAAATGCAGACATTGGAAAACAGGGAAATCCTTCGAGCTAACAGAGCTACGATCTATAATCAGAGCACAGATCTATGAATTTTAAGGTTTTTGATATCTTTTTGGGCTGAAATTTCCAGAATCAAATATATTGTTTAGAGTGGTCATAGTAAGGTGGAACGAAATCCTTCTCAATGGACATTCCATTTCAATTTAATAGAGTTAACTGGGATCTTAATTCGAATAATTATGAGATCTGGTGATTCCTTCCAATTGTTAATTGTAATTCTTTCGTAGAAAAAGCCTGTAGAGGCAAAAGTGCAGTGATCCTCTGCCAATCTCCTTGGGAAGTGTGTAAGTCAAAGATTGTTGTTATGCTTACCAGAAATATATGTGTCTCTTTTGCTTACTGGAAAATATATGGTTAATTGAAGTAATTGCGGTGGTAGATATAATTGCGGTTATGCTTACTAGAAAATATATGTCTATTTCGTTGTTTTCCTATTGCTTCCATTGGTTTTTTCCGTTAAATACTGGTGTATTGCAAAGCCTCTCGTACATGATCTCGAGAGTTTCTTATCTTCTTTTGTCAACTTTGCATATTACTAACAAAACCTTGCATCTCGTTACTCTGAAAAGAAAGCCTCACAGACTTTGTTCGTGCATGAACCTCTTAAACATGATAGGGGAGGTCTGTCGATAACTAATTAAATGACATTTGGGAATCAATTTTGTCAAATTCTCTTCAATTTATGGTACAATAATTAGCTGCACGAAAGGCTAAAACAAATTAAAGGCATGTGAAATTATATTGGAATTATGTGGCAGAAAACTCAAAGATCTTACCAAAAATATTGGTAGGTCTCTTGAGAGTTCATGGGACTTTATATCTTCAAGAAAAGCTCTATGGCTCCTTAATGGAACGGTGACACATCCAACGTGTGAGAAATTAGTAAAAGAATTTGGCAATTACATTATATGAAATTAATTAAAGAGTTGACAGATGCTTGGATGTATGAATAGATATTAAAATAATGCCAAATTAGGTAAAAGTGCGTCCGATTACGTGCGAATATATTTAGGCTTCCCCTAGTTACGTACATCTTACAAAAGCAATCTCCATGTGAAAGGAATCTCGATGTGAATGTTAGGCTGAAAACCGTATCGCTCGCTTGGAATTTGATTCACAGCACAAACCCACCTAAGTGGATGACCACAATCTCTCTCATGTATATACAAAACTCACCTAGATTGAACCTTTCCAGTTTGAATTCGGAGAATATATACTATATAAGTAACATATAATCTTCGTGCGAACGCGCATTTCGTAGAATTTGGTTCAAAGCTTTTAAAGAAGAGATACCAAGAATCACCCTACCCGCTTGTGTAATTCCACCTGCAAATGCGACCTGCAGTCTATCAAACGCATCCACCCTATGAAATTGCGTTGTATCATAATGACTTTTACATTGAGTTTTACATTCAACAAATTTGAACAAAGCTACAGAAATAATGATTAAATTTGAGTCAATGTGCCATTTAACTGTGTCAAAATACAATGACATTCTTTTTCGGGGACTTCGTTCCACCATACTATAGCTTCTACTCTAAAAATATATATCTCTTTCTGGTTAGGGTAGTGAAGCTTGCCTTTATACAACGCCTTTTTTGATAGGTAAGAGATTTCATGCCTTTATATAACGCCTTTGTGATAGGTAGGGGATTTGTTGGATAGACAATGTCTGAAATTCCACAGAATGTAAGTATGTAATTTATTACTTTTCTATTTAGAAGAATTCGCCAATTGTCCCTTGGTCAGAGTCATAGTCTGCATTTATCTGTATTCTTCGTTCTTGCAGCTGCTATCAATTATATGTCCGGGAAACCAGATTTTGTTCACCGTCCTTGTGTTTTTACCTAGAAAAGCTTATTCAATTACTTTCACTGCAGATCCCGGAGGGAAGAATAATAAAAAACTGAAGAAGAAAGACGATAGCTGTTCTCCTCCTTGTTTCGTCATCATTTGCAGCAGAATTTCAGAGAAGGGCAATCTTTAACGAAACTAGATAATCCACATACCATCTTGAAATATCCTTCTTTTCCTTTTGTATATGCTAAAATTGTATGATTATCAATCAACCTTTCGTTTCTTGTACGTATCTATCCAAGAAAATTATAAGCTAAATCACACTTTGAAAGGAATTTGGTTACGATACTTTTCCGTTGAATTTTGTCCATGATCACAACAATACAAGTAGAATCTGAACTCTAAAATATTAACAGTTTAGCTATTTAAAGCAGTGAAAATAGTTAAATTGAAAAATATCCTTCTTTTCCTTTTGTATATGCTAAAATTATATGATTATCAATAACCTTTTGTTTCTTGTACATATCTATCCAAGAAAATCATAAGCTAAATCACACTTTGAATAGAATTTAATTAGGATACTTTTCCGTTGAATTTTTTCCATGATCACAACAATACAAGTAGAATTTGAACTCTAAAATATTATCAGTTTAGCTATTTGAAGTAGTGAAAATAGTTAAATTGAAAAACATCCTTCTTTTCCTCTTGTATATGCTAAAATTCTATTTCTTGTACATATCTATCCAAGAAAATCATAAGCTAAATCACACTTTGAATAGAATTTGCTTACGATACTTTTCCGTTGAATTTTTTCCATGATCACAACAATACACGTAGCATCTGAACTCTAAAATATTAACAGTTTAGCTATTTAAAGTATTCAAAATAGTTAAATTGAAATTTTCAAGTGAAACTTAATATATAAAAAATGTTTTGCAACTATACTTATTCTTTCTGAATGTTATCAGAACAATAAGCTATGAAAAAATACATGAGAAAGCATGATTATCTTAAACCCACTTACATGTATTGTAAGAATTTATTTATATTTATCTATATAAATTTAGATATTGAAATTAATATCTTAATACTGCTATTGAGAGAACAATGAAGCCATCTTATTTGTACATTAAATTAATAGTTGCATATGTTGTTTTAACAATGTCTAAATATAACATTACTAACTTACACCAGATAAGAACACGCAATATAATAATTTATTTTTAAATTTATGTAAATATTGGAATTAAAATATATTTTTATATTATTACAACAAAGAAAATGAAGTTATGAAGCTATCTAAACTAGTATTCATTGATTTATTTATATATACCATCTAAGCAATGTTCAAACACAATTTTTACTAAAATCACATGTTAAAACTACCATAGACTATGAAGTATACAGACGCATGCTATCACACAATGCAATTTCTCAGACATGCACAACTAAAAAGAGAAAATGAGGAGATGAAGGTTTTCATTTTACTTTGGTGGCTAAGCTAAAAACTTAAAACATTGGAAATAGAAAAGAAGGGCATGACTTTAATAAGAGTAATAAAATTCATGTAACGGATGTTATGTTTTTAAATCACTATATATATATATATATATATATATATATATATATATATATATATATATATATATATATATATATATATATATATATATATATATATATATATAATACTTTTCTTAAAAATAATTTGTAATATAATTATGACAAAATTTTATTTTTTTATTAGGAATAGCAATGCATTTTCACGAGAGTTTGTTTATTAAAGTTGGAATAGTTTATCATATCAAATGATGTAGGTTAATTGTAGAACTATAAGAGGATCATAGTAGTTTTATTCAATTGTTTAATTGTGTGATGTGGTTTTACTTTGATGATTTGGGAAATGAGAACATTTCACACTTAAGCTATGTTTTTATATAAAAATATCTTCTCTTTATTGTCATATATAGACATATCTTATATTAAGTGAGTTTTTTTTTATGAGATTTATATTGACTACTTTCTCCAATATCTAAATTCTTACTTTTTATGAATTTTTTATTTCAATTTCAAAGTCATTTTTTTTTATCAAACATTAATTATATACCTTATCAATTTTTTAATATAAATTGTTAATTTCCATATATTGAGCACAATGTAATTTTACTTTGGTGATTTAGGAAATGATAACATTTCAGACATAAACTATACTTCCATATAATATCTTATCTTAATTTGCCATACTAATCTTTCCTTAATTTGTTTTGTAATACAATGATTTTTATAATATTTATGATACAAATGTGTCTTATATCAAATAAATTTCTTGTGATAAGATTTATATTTATAAACTATGCTTCCATATAATAACATATTCTTTTAATTAGTCCTACTAATATTTAGTTAATTTGTTTTCTAATATAATTACTTTTATAATATGCATGATACAAATGTATCCTATATCAAGTGCATTGCTTTTAATGAAATCTATATTGACTATTTTCTCCAATTTCTAAATTCCTAATTCTTATCAATTTTTTATTTCAATTTCGAAGTCAATTTTTCTCTATCAATAATTAATTATATGTCGACAAATTTTAGAAAATTTCTTATAGAATTTTTTTGTATAATATATCAATTGCCATATATTAAGCATAATTATTTTTAAATAATATATTAATTGCCATATATTAAGCATAATTATTAGGGTTAGAAACAATATTAAAAAATTCGCATTATTTGTGTTAATGTTTAGTTATCCTAAACTAACTTACATTAGAAGCAACATTAAAGTATATTGATGACTAAAATTCTAAGTCTCACCTCTTTTCAACATACTATAAATAAATAAATAAAATTATTTTTGATTATTTTTATTTAATGGAATGGAAAAAAAATGAGTGGCATTAGTTTAGTTATAGTATTGCTAACTATATATAAAATGTGCCAAATTCATTTATTAAAAAAATGAGAATAATTTTATTAATAAACAACAATTGAATATTAATAAGCAATAATTTTATGTTACAATGCAATGTTAGAGTGTATTTATATATATTTAAAGTAGTTATCAACATTAATTAAGATGGTTGAAAAGTCACATATTTTAGGTAAGTCATGTCCCTCAATAAATATGTACAACTTATTTTTATTATTATTATTAATTTATATATATTATTTCTCTTAAAAATGTGTTGTTGTGAGATATAAGTTTTCTTAAATCTTTGTTATTAAAGTTGAAATAATTTTCCATAGAAGATGATATAGTATAATTGTAGAAA
Source organism: Pinus albicaulis (assembly GCA_034641835.2). Lineage (NCBI taxonomy): Eukaryota > Viridiplantae > Streptophyta > Pinopsida > Pinales > Pinaceae > Pinus > Pinus albicaulis. The sequence continues at coordinate 1,271,103,944 of CM076574.1, read as the reverse complement.
TATGGGAAGGTCAAACTATGATTCAATTTTTGTAAGAGTGGTGACAATTTCTACTATTTGAGAAATGATATAATTTAACTACTTAACTTTCATATAATTGATAGCAGCTGCAAGAACGAAGAATACAGATAAATGCAGACTATGACTCTGGCCAATGGACAGTTGGCGAATTCTTCTAAATAGCACAGTAATAAATTACATAGTTACATTCTGTGGAATTTCAGACATTGTCTAAAAAATGGATTTTTTTAAATAGATATAGAATATTCAAGAAACCCTAAAATTGATAGCTAGCAATTTTGAGTTTCTTTCTTAAAACGCAGTTCTGTTCGCTGGATGGTTAGCCAATGGATGTCCTGTTTGTATTTTGAATCACCTTAGCAATCGCGCTCTTTCCCTCATTCATTTCTTCTGCCATTAGTTTCGCTGTCCATGCATTCGCATTAAGCTATCCAGTTTGAATTCGGAGAATATATACTAAATAAGTAACTTATAATCTTCGTGCGAACGCGCATTTCGTAGAATTTGGTTCAAAGCTTTTAAAGAAGAAATACCAAGAATCACCCTACCCGTTTGTGTAATTCCACCTGCAAATGCGACCTGCAGTGTATCAAACGCATCCACCCTATGAAATTCTGTTGTATCATAATGACTTTTACATTGAGTTTTCCATTCAACAAATTTGAACAAAGCTAAAGAAATAATGATTAAATTTGACTCAATGTGCCATTTATCTGTGTCAAAATACAATGACATTCTCTTTCGGGGATTTCGTTCCACCATACTATAGCTCTTACTCTAAATATATATATATATATATCTTTCTGGTTAGGGTAGTGAAGCATGCATTTATACAACGCCTTTTTTGATACGTAGGAGATTTCATGCCTTTATACAAGGCCTTTGAGATAGGTAGGGGATTTGTTGGATAGACAATGTCTGAAATTCCACAGAATGTAACTATGTAATTTATTACTTTGCTATTTAGAAGAATTCGCGGAGTGTCCCTTGGGCAGAGTCATAGTCTGCATTTATCTGTATTCTTCGTTCTTGCAGCTGCTATGAATTATATGTCCGGGAAACCAGATTTTGTTCACCGTCCTTGTGTTTTTATCTACAAAAGCTTATTCAATTACTTTCACTGCAGATCCGGGAGGGAAGAATAATAAAAATCTGAAGAAGATATTTTGTTCACCGTCCTTGTGTTTTTATCTACAAAAGCTTATTCAATTACTTTCACTGCAGATCCGGGAGGGAAGAATAATAAAAATCTGAAGAAAGACGATAGCTGTTCTCCTCCTTGTTTTGTCATCATTTGCAGCAGAATCTCAGAGAAGGGCAATCTTTAACGAAAAGAGATAATCCACATACCATCTTGAAATATCATTCTTTTCCTTTTTTATATGCTAAAATTGTATGATTATCAATCAACCTTTCGTTTCTTGTACGTATCTATCCAAGAAAATTATAAGCTAAATCACACTTTGAAAATAATTTGGTTACCATACTTTTCCGTTTAATTTTGTCCATGATCACAACAATACAAGAAGAATCTGAATTCTAAAATACTAACAGTTTAGCTATTTAAAGTAGTGAAAATAGTTAAATTGAAAAATATCCTTCTTTTCCTTTTGTATATGCTGCACATATCTATCCATGAAAATTATAAGCTAAATCACTCTTTGAAAAGAATTTGGTTACGATAATTTTCCGTTGGATTTTTTTCATGATCACAACAATACAGAATCTGAACTCTAAAATATTAACAGTTTAGCTATTTGAAGTAGTGAAAATAGTTAAATTGAAAAATATCTTTCTTTTCCTTTTGTATATGCTAAAATTCTATGATTATCAATAACCTTTCGTTTCTTGTACATATCTATCCGAGAAAATCATAAGCTAAATCACACTTTGAATAGAATTTGGTTACGATACTTTTTCGTTGAATTCTTTCCATGAAATAGTTAAATTGAAATTTTCAAGTGAAGCTTATTATATAAAAAATGTTTTGCAACTATAGTTATTCTTTCTGAATGTTATCAGAACAATAAACTATGAAAAAATACATGAGAAAGGATGATTATGGTAAACCCACTTACATGTATTGTAAGAATTTATTTATATTTATTTATATAAATTTAGATATTGAAATTAATACCTTAATACTTCTATTGTAAGCCATATTATTTGTACATTAAATTAATAGTTGTCTATGCTGTTTTAGCAATGTCTAAATATAACATTACTAACCCACACCACCTAAGAACATAGAAGAACAACGAGGAATAATGTAAATAGTTTTATGATCGTGTACATACTACTCACATATTAACTTTTTAGGAAACAAACGATAATGGATATATATATGTAATATATATGTAATCTGATGGATATTTATATGTAAGATCACGTAATATAATATAATAATTTATTTATAAATTTATGTAAATATTGGAATTAAAATATATTTTTATATTATTACAGCAAAGAAAATAAAGTTATGAAGCTATCTAAACTAGTATTCATTGATTTATTTATATATACCATTTTAGCAATGTTCAAACACAACTTTTACTAAAATCACATGTTAAAACTACCATAGAATATGAAGTATATAGACGCATGCTATCACACAATGCAATTTCTCAAACATGCACAACTAAAAAGGGAAAATGAGGAGATGAAGGTTTTCATTTGACTTTGGTGGCTAAGCTAAAAACTTAAAACGTTGGAAAGAAAAAATAAGGGCATGACTTTAATAAGGGTAATAAAATTCATGTAACAGAAGCAATATATGAAACTAAAAATTTATAATGTGTATAATGTTAGAATATCTATGTTGATTAAGCTGTCATATTTTTTACATATATCATGTTTTTAAACTTTTATATATATATATATATATATATATATATATAATACTTTTCTTAAAAATAATTTGTAATATAATAATCACAAAATTTTGTTTTTTTATTAGGAATAGCAAGGCATTTTCATGAGAGTTTTTCTATCAAAGTTCGAATAGTTTAACATATAAAATGATGTAAGTTAATTGTAGAACTATGAGAGAATCATAGTAGTTTTATTTAATTGTTTAATTGTGTGATGTGGTTTTACTTTGATGATTTGGGAAATGATAAAATTTCACACTTAAACTATGTTTTTATATAAAAATATCTTCTCTTCATTGTCATATACAGATATATCTTATATTAAGTGAGTTTCTTTTGATGAGATTTATATTGACTACTTTCTCCAATATCTAAATTCTTACTTTTTATAAATTTTTTATTTCAATTTCAAAGTCATTGTTTTTTTATCAAACATTAATTATATGCGATTTTTTAGTATAAATTGTTAATTTCCATATATTGAGCATTATGTAATTTTACTTTGGTGATTCAGAAAACATTTCAGACATAAACTATGCTTCCATATAATATCTTATCTTAATTTGCCATACTAATCTTTCCTTAATTTGTTTTCTAATACAATGATTTTTATAATATTTATGATACAAATGTATCTTATATCAAATACATTTCTTTTGATAAGATTTATATTGATAAACTATGCTTCAATATAATAACATATTCTTTTAATTAGTCCTACTAATATTTAGTTAATTTGTTTTTTAATAAAATTACTTTTATAATATGCATGATACAAATGTATCCTATATCAAGTGTATTGCTTTTAATGAAATCTATATTGACTATTTTCTCCAATATCTAAATTCCTAATTCTTATGAACTTTTTATTTCAATTTCAAAGTCAATTTTTTTCTATCAATCATTAATTATCTGACAAATTTTCGAAAATTTCTTATAGAATTTTTTTATATAATATATCAATTGCCATATATTAAGCATAATTATTTTTAAATAATATATTAATTGCCATATATTAAACATAATTATTAGGGTTAGAAATAATATTAAAAAAATTACATTATTTGTGTTAATGTTTAGTTATCCTAAAGTAACTTACATTAGAAGCAACAACGTTAAAGTATATTGATGACGAAAATTCTAAGTGTCACCTCTTTTCAACATACTATAAATAAATAAATAAAAATATTTTTAATTATTTTTATTTAATGGAATGGAAAAAAATGAGTGGCATTAGTTTAGTTATAGTATTGCTAACTATATATAAAATGTGCCAAATTCATTTATTAATAAAAATAGAATAATTTTATTAATAAACAACAATTGAATATTAATAAGCAATAATTTTATGTTACAATGTAATGTTAGAGTGTATTTATATATATTTAAAGTAGTTATCAACATTAATTAAGATGTTCACATATTTTAGGTAAGTCATGACCCACAATAAATGTGTACAACTTATTTTTATTATTATTATCAATATTATTATTATTAATTTATATATATTTTGTGAGATATAAGTTTTCATGAATCTTTGTTATTAAAGTTGAAATAGTTTTCCATAGAAAACGATATAGTATAATTGTGGAAATATGAGAAGGTCAAACTATGATTCAATTTTTCTAAGTGTGTGATGACAATTTCTACTATTTGAGAAATGATATAATTTAACCGCTTAACTTTCATATAATTGATGGCAGCTGCAAGAACGAAGAACACAGATAAATGCAGACTATGACTCTGGCCAAGGGACAGTTGGTGAATTCTTCTAAATAGAAAAGTAATAAACTACATAGCTACATTCTGTGGAATTTCAGACATTGTCTAAAAAATGGATTTTCTTAAATAGATATAAAAAATTCAAGAAACCCTAAAATTGATAGCTAGCAATTTTGAGCTTCTTTCTTACAACAGAGTTCTGTTCGCTGGATGGTTAGACAATGGATGTCCTATTTGTATTTTGAATCACCTTAGCAATCGCGCTCTTTCCCTCGTTCATTTCTTCTGCTATTAGTTTCGCTGTCCATGCATTCGCATTTCACTGTCCAGTTTGAATTCAGAGAATATATACTATATAAGTAACTTATAATCTTCGTGCGAACGCGCATTTTTGTAGAATTTCGTTCAAAGCTTTTAAAGAAGAAATACCAAGGATCACCCTACCCGCTTGTGTAATTCCACCTGAAAATGGGACCTGCAGTCTATGAAACGCATCCACCCTATGAAATTGCGTTGTATCATAATGACTTTTACATTGAGTTTTACATTCAACAAATTTGAACAAAGCTATAGAAATAATGATTAAATTTGACTCAATGTGCCATTTAACTGTGTCAAAATACAGTTACATTCTTTTTCCGGGATTTTGTTCCACCATACTATAGCTCCTACTCTACAAATATATATATCTTTCTGGTTAGGGTAGTGAAGAATGCGTTTATACAACGCCTTTTTTGATAGTTAGGAGATTTCATGCCTTCGTACAACGCCTTTGTGAGAGGTAGCGGCTTTGTTGGATAAACAATGTCTGAAATTCCACAGAATGTAACTATGTAGTTTATTACTTTTCTCTTTAGAAGAATTCACCAGCTGTCCCTTGGCCAGAGTCATAGTCTGCATTTATCTGTATTCTTCGTTCTTGCAGCTTCTATCAATTATATGTCTGGGAAACCAGATTTTGTTCACCGTCCTTGTGTTTTTATCTACAAAAGCTTATTCAATTACTTTCACTGCAGATACGGGAGGGAAGAATAATAGAAATCTGAAGAAGAAAGACTATAGTTGTTCTGTAGAAGTTTTTGTTAGCTTCAAAACAACAAGAGAGAATGAAGATTCTCTCTACAACACAGAGTTTTAGAACTAAATTTTGGAGAATGAACAGAAACAGTTTAGGACAATTTTCTTAATTCATAAAAGAATAAAAGAAATACATAATCGGCAATCTGATTCTTCCTCTTTGAGAGGGATTCACAAAGTATTACAATGGACTGTAAAAACAACAGTGCTCACACAAAACTTCTTTGTCCTCTATTCGCACATACAGTGCTTACAAAATTTGATGTGTAATAGCCTACATTCTACAACAATTCTCTGTTTTTCAGAATATCATCTTAATGCATGAAAACATATTCAAAATAAACATTATTCATTATAATAGCCTTCGGGCTCATTTCCTTTTATAAGGCGTAGTAAATAAAAACAATTAAACCGACCCATAAAACCGGATCTCAAAATATATGAAATCCAATGAAAACATTCATTACATCTGGAACTCAATCGGCGATCGGCTTTTCAGTGGACAAAAGGTTAACACCTTTGTGCTATGCAATTGCGATTTGCGATTGCAATGGCACGGGACCTATATCGCATCGGCTGTCGACTTGCGATCTTGTGATTGTGCAATTACGGCCCTTTGCAATTTACGATTTCGATTATGGTGGGATCACATCACATCGCATCGCAAACTTCAATTGGTCAGAACATACATATGTGTGGTACCTCATTCCTTTTGCGATTGCGATGATTGCATCGCATCGGAACAATCCATATCAACAAGACACTTATTAATAAAACTTGTGATTGCCACCACAGTCATTTAACTCTGTCGATATGTTGGTAAGGCTTTAAAGCCTAATTCAACTTTGTAATCAAAGCTCTGTGCTACTGGCGAGACTTTGAGTCTGAGCATTTACTCTACTTTTAAGAAAATGACAACTGCCTTAGATAAATATCAAGGTACCAATTCTTATCTGCTCTGCACTTCACTTGTGCGGGCTTTCCAATACTTTTGCAATTGTTTCAAGAAAGTGGCAACCGCCCCTGCTAAGGCTTCAATGTACCACACACTAGTCATTCTGCATTTACTGCTAATTGACATCAGTAGTTGGAATTAATTTCCAACACTCCCCCTTAATTTCAATAGCTGGGTTTTTATGCATACCTAGGCATTCCCTGAAATGATCAAAGCTTTTCTGCTCAAGTGGATTTGTGAGGATATCTGTAAATTGATCCTCTTTTCTGCAATTTTGCAAAACTATCTCACCATTGTTAACCAATTCATGTATGAAGTGAAACTTGGTGTCAATGTGCTTTGTGCTTTTATGAAAGACTGAATTTTTAGACAATGCTATCGCTGAGCTATTGTCACAGTAAATAGTTGTGCCCTTTTCTTGTTCATGACACAAATCTCTGAGAACTCTTCACAACCATACTGCTTGGCATGCTGCTGTTGTTGCTACAACATATTTTTCTTTTGCTATAGATAAAGCAACTATCGGTTGCTTCTTGGAAGCCCATGAAACAACTCCCTATCCAAAATGAAACACATATCCTAATGTACTCTTCCGATCATCAACACTTCCAGCCCAATCACTGTCAGTGTACCCTGTCAATATGGAACTTTCAGAAGAGGAGTATAATATACCAAACCCCTTCGTTCCATTTACATACCTTAGAATTCTCTTGCCTGCTTGCCAATAAGCTTCTTTCGGTCTTTCCATGAATCTAGAGATTAAGCTAACAACGTGCATAATGTCCAGCCTAGTTGCAGTCAAGTACATAAGGCTACCAACTATTCTCTTATACAACTTTGGATCAAAATCCTTATTGTTATCTTCTTTTCTTAATTTCAACCCCATTACTGTTGGAGTCACAACTGCCTTACTGTTCTACATGTTGAATCTCTTTAACACTGCTTCTTCATATTTATCTTGGGAAATGAAAACACCATTTTCACTTTGGTCTACTTCAATTCCAAGAAAATATCTCAAGAAGCCCAAGTCAATCATTTCAAACTCACTTTTCATGACTGCTTTAAAATTAGCAACGAGAGAAGCATCATTGCCAATAAAAATTAAATCATCTACATATAATAAAATGATAAGTATCTTACTGTTATTCTCCTTTATGTAGAGTGTGGGTTCGCCATTACACTTCTTGAACCCATTCTCAATCAGGTAAGCATCTATCCTGTTGTACCATGCTCTTGGAGCTTGTTTCAGCCCATAAAGAGCCTTCTTCAGCTTGCATACTTTATGCTCTTAGCCTTCAAATTCATAGCCTAGAGGTTGTTCAACATAAACCTCTTCTTTTAACACTCCATTCAGGAATGCAGATTTAACATCCATCTCATAAATCTTCCATCTATGTTGTGCTGCAATAGACAATATTGTTCTGATTGTTTCCATCCTTGCTACTGGTGCAAAGGTTTCATCATAGTCTCTCCCTTGTTGCTTTTTGTAACCTTTAACAACAAGTCTGGCCTTGTGCCTTTCGATCTTTCCTGAAGCATTGCTTTTGGTCTTATAGACCCACTTAACTCCAATGGCATCTGTGCCTTCAGGGAGGTCCACTAACTGTCATGTTTTACTCTTCTCAATTGCACCAATTTCTTCATTCCTTGCTTCAATCCATTTATCATCATTTACAACATCTTCAAAATGAATTGGGTCATCAACATTACAATACAAAGCGAATAATGAATTCAGACCGGTATTGTTACTTACCTCTCCCTTCTCATAAATCTCATTCATATTTTTGAATCTTGGTCTTCCTAGTGTGCTTGGAGTTTCATTCTAACTTGAGGGCATTTATAATACCTACGGTGTGCTTGAAGAAGCACTTCCTTGACTTCTCAAAGATGTTCGAATTCCAGCTCGTGGTGTGGTTTGTTGTGCTTGTTGTGGTGGAGGAGGACCCACCGAAGAAGGTTTATTAGCTATTTTTCCTTCTTCTTCCTCTCCCTCATGAGACAAAATTGTATTCACGTTCACAGTCTTCTCTAGGCTTCCATCCCAAGCTTCATCTTCATAGAACTGCACATCTCTGCTTACTATCAATTTCTTGGTGAATGGATTATAAAGTTTGTATGATTTTGACTCATCACAGTGGCCAATAAAGACACACTTCTCCCCCTTACTATCAAGCTTCTTCCTTAGCTAATCCAGTACATGTGTATATGTTACGCAACCGAATACTCTCATGTGAGTGATAGTTTTCTTTCGACCACTCCATGCTTCTTCTGGTATTTTATTCATGACATCTTTAGTTGAGCATCTGTTTAAGATGTAAACTACACAAGTGATAGCTTCAGCCCAATACTCATGCAGTAAGTGTTTTTCCTTCAGCGTACTCCTGACCATATCTAGAATGATCCTATTCTTCCTTTCTACAACACCGTTTTGCTGAGGTGTATACCTCGCGGTGAATTGCTTTTGTATGCCATTCTCTCTGAAAAAGTGCAGAAATTCCTTAGAGATGTACTCTCCACCTCTGTCTATTCTGAGCACTTTAATGTAATGTCCACACTGCTTCTCAACAAGAGTTTTGAAGTGGCGCAATTTCTCAAACACTTCACTCTTCTGTTTCAACACATACACCCATGTCTTTCTGGTGTAATCATCAATGAAAGTTAAAATATATTTATTTTCAGCAAATGATGGTATTTGCATCCATCCACATACATCAGAGTGAAAAATTTCCAAGGGTGCTTTTTCCCTTATACTCTTTCCTAATGGAAATCTTTCTTTCTATTGTTTGCCCAAGGTAAAGCCATCACAAAGGCTGTCTGACTTTTCAATCAATGGCAAACCTTTTACCATTCCCTTTCTGTGCAACAAATTCAGGCCTCCGAAATTGAGATGTCCAAATCTCAAGTGCCACAACCAATTCTCATCTTTCACTTCTTCTTGAAAGAATTCTTGTTTTACAGCTGCAATAGTTCTTCTTTCCTTCAAATCTGCCCTGAGTTTGAGAGGAAACATTCTATTGCTGGTCATCTGCACCTCTATAATGATCTTCTTACTTGGAGGTATGTCTCTGATTGTACACACAACATCTTTGAAGAACACATTGTAACCTTTGTCAATGAGTTGTCCAATGCTCAAAATATTACACTTCAGAACAGGTACATAGTACACTTCCGTCACAATCATCTGTTCTCCATTTCTTGCTAGGATACTAACTCTGCCTTTACCCTTGACAGATATCATACTATCAGTTCCTATTGTTACCTTAGATTTCACATTTTCATCCAGATTGGAAAACATTGCAATGTTTCCAGTCATGTGATTACTACAACCTGAGTCTAAGAACCAAAAATATTCTTTTTTTTCTTGTGCGATGTTACATGTTAACAACACAATATTTAGGTTCTTATCTTCTTCATTTGCAAAATTAGCATTTTTCCTATTTTTCATGTCATTTTTCTTTTCCCTACATTCATTGGCATAATGGCCTAATTTCTTGCAATAATGACATTGGACTTGGGATTTTCCATACCTTTGTCCATGAGCTTGCTGTTTTCTTGAACCTTCTTCCTGGTTTTGATTGCATCTCCTTCCGCTTATGCTAGCAGGATTGTTTCTGCCATTGTTTTGGCTTCTTCCACGACCTCTGTTGTTTGCTCTGCCTCGACCTCTTCCTCGGCCGAATGACATCTGAGTCTTGAATGCTTGCTCAAAAGAGGAATTTGTCCCTCTACTCAGTCTATGTTCATGAGACATAAGAGAAGCACTCAGTTCATCTATCGTGAACTGTGAAAGATCCTTTGTTTCTTCTATTGCTACCACAATAGATTCAAACGTTGAGGGTAAACATATCAAGATCTTCTCTACGATCCTTCTTTCTTAAAGAGCTTCACCATGAGATCTTATCTGGGTTATCAACCCAAAAACTTGAGTGAAGAATGAATCTATTGTATCAAATTCCTTCATGCTCAGTGTTTCAAAGTCTCTCCTCAAAGTCTGGAACTTTGCAGTCTTCACCTTCTCCATGCCTTGATAGGCAGTTTTGAGAATATCCTATGCCTCCTTGGATTTTGTTGCTGTTGAAATCCGTGGGAAACAACTTTCATGTACTAATTGAAACAGGAAAAAAAGGGCTTTGGAGTCCTTCTTTCTGTTGCCCTTCAACAATTCTCTTTCTGCTACTGTCAAAGCAGTCAACGCTGCTGCATTTGTAGGTTCAGGGTAGCCATTTTCAAGTAGCTCCCATAATCCCTGAGAAGCAAACACAGCTCTCATAGTTATGGACCAATAACTATGATTCTTCCCATTAAACTGTGGAAGTTGGGAATTTGTCAAACCAATTTCAGCATCTTTCATCTTAACTATATAAGAAGAATACTGACTGTATAATTAAAAAAAGTGAGAACTTCTATGCTGGAGAAAATCTTCTCTAAACGCTTCTTACAGCTCCTACAGTGAAAGAAAAACTCTGTTTTGTTTCACTGAGTGCCTAGACAAGCTCTGATACCATGTAGAAGTTTTTGTTAGCTTCAAAACAACAAAAGAGAATGAAGATTCCCTCTACAACACAGAGTTTTAGAACAAAATTTTGCAGAATGGACAGAAACAATTTAGGACATTTTTCTTAATTCATAAAAGAATAAAAGAAATAAATAATCAACAATCTGATTCTTCCTCTTTGAGAGGGATTCACAAATTATTACAGTGGACAGTAAAAATGACAGTGCTCACACAAAACTTCTCTATCCTCTATCCGCACATACAGTGCTTACAAACTTTGTTGTGTAACAGCCTGCGGGCTACAACAATTCTCTGTTTTTCAGAATACCGTCTTAATGCATGAAAACTTATTCACAGTAAAAATTATACATTACAATAGCCTTCCGGCTCATTTCCTTTTATAAGGCATGGTTAATAAAAACAATTAAACTGACCCATAAAACCAAATCTCAAAATATATGAAATCTAATGAAAACATTCATCGCATCTGGAACTCAATCGGCGGTCGGCTTTTTAGTGGACAAAAGGTTAATACCTTTGTGTTATGCGATTGCGATTTGTGATTGTGATGGCACGAGACCTATATCGCATCGACAGTCGGCTTGCGATCTTGTGATTGTACGATTGCAGCTCTTTGCGATTTGCGATTGCGATTGTGGTGGGACCACATCACATCGCATCGCAAACTTCAATCACTTAGAACATACATATGTGTGGTATCTCATTCCTTTTGGGATTGCGATGATCGCATCGCATTGGAACAATCCATATCAGCAAGACACTTATTAATAAAACTTTTCATTGCCACCACAGTCATTTAACTCCGTCGATATGTTGGTAAGGCTTTAAAGCCTGATTCAACTTTGTAATCAAAGCTTTGCGCTACTGGCGAGACTTTCAGTCCGAGCATTTACTCTGCTCTTAAGTAAACAACAACCTCCTTAGATAATTATCAAGGGACTGATTCTTATCTGCTTTACACTTCACTTGTGCAGGCTTTCCAATCCTTTTGCAATTGTTTCAAGAAAGCGGCAAATGCCTTCGCAAAGGCTTCACTGTGTCGCACTCTAGTCATTCTACATTTATTGTTGATTGACATCAGTAGTTGGAATTAATTTCCAACATGTTCCCCTCCTTGTTTCAACATCATTTGCAGCAGAGTTTCAAAGAAGGGAAATATTTAACGAAAAGAGATAATCCACATACCATCTTGAAATATCCTTCTTTTCCTTTTGTATATGCTAAATTTGTGTGATTATCAATCAACCTTTTGTTTCTTTTACGTATCTATCCAAGAAAATTATAAGAAAAATCACACTTTGAAAAGAATTTGGTTACGATACTTTTCGGTTGAATTTTTTCCATGATCACAACAATACAAGTAGAATCTGAACTCTAAAATACTAACAGTTTAGCTATTTAAAGTAGTGAAAATGGTTAAATTGAAAAAGATCCTTCTTTTCTTTTTGTATATGCTAAAATTGTATGATTATCAATCAAACTTTCGTTTCTTGCACATATCTATCCAAGAAAATTATAAGCTAAATCATTGTTGGAAAAGAATTTGGTTACGATAATTTTCCATTGAATTTTTTCCATGATCACAACAATACAAGTAGAATTTGAACTCTAAAATATTAACAGTTTAGCTATTTGAAGCAGTGAAAATAGTTAAATTGAAGAATATCCTTCTTTTCCTTGTGTATATGCTAAAATTATATGATTATCAATAACATTTCGTTTCTTGTACATATCTATCCAAGAAAATCATAAGCTAAATCACACTTTGAATAGAATTTGGTTACCATACTTTTCCGTTGAATTTTTTTCCATGATCACAACCATACAAGTAGCATTTGAACTCTAAAATATTAATAGTTTAGCTATTTAAAGTAGTGAAAATAGTTAAATTGAAATTTTCAAGTGAAACTTAATATATAAAAAATGTTTTGCAACTATACTTATTCTTTCTGAATGTTATCAAAACAATAAGCTATGAAAAAATACACGAGAAAGGATGATTATCGTAAACCCACTTACATGTATTGTAAGAATTTATTTATATTTATTTATATAAATTTAGATATTGAAATTAATACCTTAACACTTCTATTGAGAGAACAATGAAGCCATCTTATTTGCAAATTAAATTAATAGTGGTATATGTTGTTTTAAAAATGTCTAAATAGAACATTACTAACCCACACCACCTAAGAACATAGTAAATAGTTTTATGATGATGTAGATACTACTCACATATTAACTTTTTAGGAAACAAACGATAATGGATATTTATATGTAATATATATGTAATCTCATGGATATTTATATGTAAGATCACGTTAATATAATATAATAATTTATTTATAAATTTACTTAAATATTGGAATTAAATTATATTTTTATATTATTACAGGAAAGGAAATGAAATTATGAAGCTATCTAAACTAGTATTCATTGATTTATTGCACCGAGAGGCGCATTCTACAGTCCAGTATGACCCCGATGTGTAAGTATGTCGGAAGCCAAAAAAAATGTCAGCTTGAACAATAGCTTACATAAACATATAAATGAACAATTAAAAAATTACTAAAAATAAACTTAAATGATATAAACTTAAAATATGAAGAGTTTACTAACAATTAAAAAAGAGATATGGTAAATAAATAAAATATGGTAGATACGTAAAAATATAAATAAACCATAGGTATGGTAAATAAATAAAACCTCTTTTTATATTACTAGGAGGTATGGTAAATAAATAAAAATATAAATAAACTAGAGGTATGGTAAATAAATAAAACTGATTTTTATATGTACTCAATAAACCACTTTATATTTACAAAAACTCAAAAACAGGTTTTATTTAGGTGAAGCCTATGGGAAAAATTATTATTAATACCATGGGCCAAATACCATGGGCCAAATTAATAATAATACCATTGGAAAATACCATGGGCCCAATAATATATTATAAAATAGGTATGGTAAATAAGTAAATATAGAAAAGGTATAAAGAGGTAAGGTAAATAAATAAAAATATATCAAATATGATTAGAAATCAAGATCTAATTATATATGAAGGATAAGGGTCAAATACCATGGACCAAATTATTATTAATACCATGCAAAAAAAATATTATTAACCCTAACATTAATATTAAAATATTAATATTATTAAATTTAATATGTTTAGATTAATACAATATTAAATTTATTATATTGTAATATATATTAATATATCATGATATATGATAGAGGTGGAGAAATAGGGAGAGTGACAAGGGAGATATGGAGATAAATTGAAGGAGAAGGGAGAAGAAGAATGAAGAGAGAGAGAGTTAGAAGAGTGAGATAGTTAAGAAGGGTAAGAGAGGGAGAGGGAGACATAAAGATTGAGGTGGGAGAGAGATAAGGAGAGAGGGAGGGAGAAGGAGAGAGGATTGGAGGGTAGAGAGTGAGAGAGAGAGAAAGAAGGGGGAAGGGAGAGGGATGTAGGAGAGAAAGGGAGAGAGAGAAAGGATGAGAGGTGGAGGAGAGAAGGAGGGATAGAGAGATGGAGTTGGAGGCGGACTGAGGAAAGGAAGAAGAAATACATAGAGAGGGAGTGACAAGGGAGAGATGGAGAGAGAGTGTGTATGCTTATGGGTGGGATAAAGATACATAGGAATGATGGAGACAAGGGGGAGAGAAGGAGAAAGGAGGAGTGATGGAGACAAGGGGGGAGAGAAGGATAAAGGGATAGAAATAGTAAGATAGTTGGAGAGTGAGATAGAGTGATGGGGGAAGAGAGAGGATTGGAGGACAAAGAGAGAGAGAGATAAAGAAAGAGAGCTGGGGGGTCAAGTAGAAGGAGGTGAGAGAGGAAGAGAGTGATGGGGGAAGAGAGGATTGTATGAGAGAGGGAGAGAGAGAGAGATAGATAGGGATGGGGGAATATAAAGGGAGGTAGGAGATAAAGGGAGAGAGAGGAAAGAAACGGGAGGGGACTTGAAAGAGAGGAGGAGAGAGGGAGGGATAGAAATATGGATTTGGAGGGGGAGAGAGAGAGATGAGGGAAGAGAAATGGAGGTAGGAGAGAAAGGGATAGAGAGGAAGGAAAGGAAAGGGGACTTGAAAGAGAGGAGGAGAGAGGGGAGGAGAGAGGGAGGGATAGAAATATGTATTTGGAGGGGGAGAGAGGGAGGTATTAGGAGATGGAGCTGGGAGGGAATAATAAATACATAGAGAGTGAGTAGTGGAGAGAGAGGGGGAGTGACAAGGGAGAGATGAAGAGGGAGTGTGTATGATTTTGGGTGAGATAAAGAGACAAATAAGGAGATATGGAGAGAAGAGGGGAGAGAAGGAGAGAGAGAGGAATATGGTAACAAAGTTGGAAGGTGAAGATAGAGAGAGGGGGGGGGAGAGAACGGAAGAGAGAGAGAGTGAAGAGAGGTAGGGAAAGAGATATGAATGTGGAGAGGGAGAGAGGGGGAGGTAAGAATAAAGACATAGAGGGTGAAAGATGGAGAGAGGGAGTGATAAAGAAGATGGAGAGAGAGGGAGAAAGGGTAGCAGGAAGGAAGAGAGATAGAAGTGAGAGAGAGAGGGAGGGAAAGAGAGAGAGAGGAGGAGGAGGAGGGAGTGATAGATAGATAGATATATTAGAGAAAGAGAGTTTATGTTTTGCAGTTGATATAGAGAGATAGAGTGAGATATAGATATAGATGTAAGGTGAAGAGAAAAAAAGATAGATGGAGAGAAGGCCGAGAGGCGCATTCTACAGTCCAGTATGACCCCGATGTGTAAGTATGTCGGAAGCCAAAAAAATGTTGGCTTGAACAATAGCTTACATAAACATATAAATGAACAATTAAAAATTTATTAAAAATAAATTTAAATGATATAAACTTAAAATATGAAGAGTTTACTAACACTTAAAAAGGAGATATGGTAAATAAATAAAATATGGTAGATACGTAAAAATATAAATAAACCATAGGTATGGTAAATAAATAAAACCTCTTTTTATATTACTAGGAGGTATGGTAAATAAATAAAAATATAAATAAACTAGAGGTATGGTAAATAAATAAAATTGATTTTTATATGTACTCAATAAACCACTTTATATTTACAAAAACTCAAAAACAGGTTTTATTTAGGTGAAGCCTATGGGAAAAATTATTATTAATACCATGGGCCAAATACCGTGGGCCAAATTAATAATAATACCATGGGAAAATACCATGGGCCAAATAATATATTATAAAATACGTATGGTAAATAAGTAAATATAAAAAAGGTATAAAGAGGTAAGGTAAATAAATAAAAATATATCAAATATGACTAGAAATCAAGATCTAATTATATATAAAGTATAAGGGTCAAATACCACGGACCAAATTATTATTAATACCATGCAAAAAAAAATATTATTAACCCTAACATTAATATTAAAATATTAATATTATTAAATTTAATATGTTTAGATTAATACAATATTAAATTTATTATATTGTAATATATATTAAATATCATGATATATGATAGAGGTGGAGAAATAGGGGGAGTGACAAGGGAGATATGGAGATAAATTGAAGGAGAAGGGAGAAGAGGAATGAAGAGAGAGAGAGTGAGAAGAGTGAGAGAGTTAGAGAAGGGTAAGAGAGGGAGAGGGAGACATAAAGATGGAGGTGGGAGAGAGATAAGGAGAGAGGGAGGGAGAAGGAGAGAGGATTGGAGGGTAGAGATTGAGAGAGAGAGAAATAAGGGGGAAGGGAGAGGGATGTAGAAGAGAAAGGGAGAGAGATAAAGGATGAGAGGTGGAGGAGAGAGGAGGGATAGAGAGATGGAGCTGGAGGTGGAGCGAGGAAAAGAAGAAGAAATACATAGAGAGGGAGTGACAAGGGAGAGACAGAGAGAGAGTGTGTATGCTTATGGGTGGGATAAAGATACATAAGAGTGATAGAGACAAGGGTGAGAGAAGGAGAAAGGAGGAGTGATGGAGACAAGGGGGGAGAGAAGGATAAAGGGATAGGAATAGTAAGATAGTTGGAGAGTGGGATAGAGTGATGGGGGAAGAGAGAGGATTGGAGGACAAAGAGAGAGAGAGAAAGAAAGAGAGCTGCGGGGTCAAATAGAAGGAGGTGAGAGAGGAAGAGAGTGATGGGGGAAGAGAGGATTGTATGAGAGAGGGAGAGAGAGAGAGAGAGAGAGATAGAGATGGGGGAAGATAAATGGAGGTAGGAGATAAAGGGAGAGAGAGGAAAGAAAAAGGAGGGGACTTGAAAGAGAGGAGGAGAGAGGGAGGGATAGAAATATGGATTTGGAGGGGGAGAGAGGGAGGGATTGAGAGATGGAGAGAGAGAGAGATGAGGGAAGAGAAAGGGAGGTAGGAGAAAAAGGGAGAGAGAGGAAGGAAAGGAGAGGGGACTTGAAAGAGAGGAGGAGAGAGGGGAGGATAGAGGGAGGGATATAAATATGGATTTGGAGGGGGAGAGAGGGAGGTATTAGGAGATGGAGCTGGATGAGGAGAGAGGGAGGGAAGAATAAATACATAGAGAGTGAGTAGTGGAGAGAGAGTTGGAGTGACAAGGGAGAGATGAAGAGGGAGTGTGTATGTTTTGGGGTGAGATAAAGAGACAAATAAGGAGATATGGAGAGAAGAGGGGAGAGAAGAAGAGAGAGAGGAATATGGTAACAAAGTTGGAAGGTGAAGATAGAGAGAGAGAGGGGGGAGATAAAGGAAGAGATAGAGTGAAGAGAGGTAGGGAAAGAGATATGAAGATGAAGAGGGAGAGAGGGGGAGGTAAGAATAAAGACATAGAGGGTGAAAGGTGGAGAAAGAGAGAGAGGGAGTGATAAAGAAGACAGAGAGAGAGGGAGAAAGGGTAGTAGGAAGGAAGAGAGATAGAAGTGAGAGAGAGAGACAGAGGGAGAGAGAGAGAGAGAGGAGGAGGAGGAGGAGGGAGTGATAGATATATAGATAGATTTGAGAAAGAGAGTTTATGTTTTGGAGTTGATATAGAGAGATAGAGTGAGATATAGATATAGATGTAAGGTGAAGAGAAAAAAAGATATGTGGAGAGAAGGAGGGAGGGACAAGGAAATTGATAGATATGGAGTGAGCGAAAGTGTGTGTATGGTGGGGTGAGATAAAGAGAAAAAGCAGAGATGGATGGATATACATATATATATGGGGGAGAGAGGGAAGAAGGTTTCCTGCAGTAGATGCATTGATTTCATTGTATATGGTGATTTCTAATCCTATTTGATTTCTTGCACAAGATGAATTGATTTTGGTGTAGATGTTGATTTCTAATGATAGTTGATTACTTACACTAGATGGATTGATTTTAATGTAGATGATTTCTAATCCTATTTTATTGTTTGCACTAAATGCATTAATTTCAGTGTAGATGATGATTTCTAATCCTATTTGATTGATTTCACTCGATGCATTAATTTTAATGTAGATTTTGATTTTTGGTTATATTTGAATTTTTTCACTACATGAATTGATTTCAATGTAGATTATTTTTAATCCTATTTGATTGCGTGCACTAAATGGATTGATTTCAATGTAGATGGTGATTTCTAATCCTATTTGATTGCTTTTACTAAATGCCTTGATTTCGGTGTAGATGGTGATTTCTAATCTTATTTGATTGCTTGCACTAAATGCATTAATTTCAATGTAGATGTTGATTTATAATTATATTTGATTTCTTGCACTAAATGCATTGATTGAAATGTAGATGATTTAACTAAATGTATTGATTTAAATGTATATGATTTATAATCCTATTTGATTCCTTGCACTAAATGCATTTATTTTAGTGTAGATGGTGATTTCTAATCCTATTTGATCGCATGCACTAGATTCATTGATTTCAGTGTATATGTTGGCTTTAAATCATATTTTCCTACTTGCGCTAAACTCATTTATTTGAGTGTAGATGTTGATTTCTAATCATATTTCATTACTTGCATTAGATGCATTGATTTTAGTGTAGATTTTGTTTTCTATTATTATTTGATTTCTTGCATTGGTTGCATTGATTTCAGTGTACATGTTGATTTCTAATTTGATGTAATTGGATGTATGATGGTACATTAATTTTAAAGTCATTGGATTAATAGTGTGTGTGCAATGATTTCAGTGTAAGCAAAAAAAATTATTGACAATGTACATTGATTTTTGTGTTATAGTAATTCAACCTATTAATATTGGAGAACAAGAGAGAAAAGGTATGATGTTTGCTACAATAGCTCGAGCTAAATATTTAAATGGTTTATGATTCCAACTGTCCTTTTCAAATAATCAATATGAAAATATGACAAAACTAACATGGGTGAAAATAAGAATAGTAGAAGAAAATAGTTTGAAATCGATCACAATGAAGACTATTCATAATTGACTACATTATTATTATTCACAGTTTCTATCATTCAATATTATTACATTGTCACTTTGCATTCAAAATTTTATTTCATCATTAAAGTTATTTTACAATATTTATCATCTCAACAAACTGAGGTAACTAATCAAATTTAAAATTAAAATGACTCAATAAATCTCGGACATATTTAACATATTTAAAATGGTTATGTTAATATTAGATGTATTTACATATTATTGATAAAATTAAGCATATGTTCCTCATATTATCGATAGATTTTCCTTGGTCGCACACGACTGAAACCAGCCTAGATCCATCTTAACTCTGGATCTATCAAGCGCCGAGAGGGATCAAATCTCTCGAGGTGAAAACCTTTTCTCAAGTTTTGCACTCGAAAAAGAGGTTTTCACCTCGAGAGATTTGATCCCTCTCGGCGCAGATCCGGGGTTAAGATGGATCTAAACTTTAATTTTATATATACCATCTAAGCATTATTCATTCAAACACAATTTTTACTAAAATCACATGTTAAAACTACCATAGACTATGAAGTATATAGACGTGTGCTATCACATAATGCAATTTCTCAGACCTGCACAACTAAAAAGGGAAAATGAGGAGATGAAGGTTTTCATTTGACTTTGGTGGCTAAGGTAAAAACTTAAAACGCTGGAAAGAGAAAAGAAGGGCATGACTTTAATAAGAGTAATAAAATTCATGTAACAGAAGCAATATATGAAATTAAAAATTTATAATGTATATAATGTTAGAATATCTATATTGATTAAGCTATCATATTTTTTACATATATCATGTTTATATATATATATATATATATATATATATATATATATATATATATATATATATATATATATATATATATTACTTTTCTTAAAAATAATTTGCAATATAATTATGAAAAAATTTTATTTTTTTATTAGGAATAGCAATGCATTTTCATGAAAGTTTGTTTATTAAAGTTGGAATAGTTTAACATATAAAATGATGTAGGTTAATTGTAGAACTATGGGAGGATCATAGTAGTTTTATTCAATTGTCTAATTGTGTGATGTGGTTTTACTTTGATGATTTGGGAAATGATAAAATTTCACACTTAAACTATGTTTTTATATAAAAATATCTTCTCTTCATTGTCATATACAGATATATCTTATATAAAGTGAGTTTCTTTTGATGAGATTTATATTGACTACTTTTTCCAATATCTAAATTCTTAATTTTCATGAATTTTTTATTTCAATTTGAAAGTCATTGTTTTTTTTTGTCAAACATTAATTATATGCATTATCAATTTTTTAATATAAATTGTTAATTTCCATATATTGAGCATAATGTAATTTTACTTTGGTGATTTAGGAAATGATAACATTTCAGACATAAACTATGCTTCCATATAATATCTTATCTTAATTTTCCATACTAATATTTCCTTAATTTGTTTTCTAATATAATGATTTTTATAATATTTATGATACAAATGTATCTTATATCAAATACATTTCCGTCGATAAGATTTATATTGATAAACTATGCTTCAATATAATAACATATTCTTTTAATTAGTCCTACTAATATTTAGTTAATTTATTTTTTAATTTGTTTTATAATAAAATTACTTTTACAATATGCATCATACAAATGTATCCTATATCAAGTGCATTGCTTTCAATGAAATCTATATTGACTATTTTCTCCAATATCTAAATTCCTACTTCTTATGAATTTTTTATTTCAATTTCAAAGTCAATTTTTTTCTATCATTCATTGATTACCTGTCAACAAATTTTCAAAAATTTCTTATAGATTTTTTCTATATAATATATCAATTTCCATATATTAAGCATAATTATTTTTAAATAATATATTAATTGCCATATATTAAGCATAATTATTAGGGTTAGAAATAATATTAAAAAAATTACATTATTTGTCTTAATGTTTAGGTATCCTAAAGTAACTTATATTAGAAGCAACATTAAAGTATATTGATGACGAAAATTCTAAATGTCACCTCTTTTCAACATACTATAAACAAATAAATAAAATTATTTTTTGTAGCACCCCTAGTTTTATATTCTGTCAAAGTTAGACATTTGAACTTTAATCCAAAGGGGAGTGAACCTGAATGGATAAGTATTTTGTGGATGTAATTAAATATCTAATTTTGAAAAAATTAATAAAATAATTCTGTGCAGATTGACCAAAATGAGAATTATGAGATCACTTGCTAAATCCATGAGGATGGATAAAGGCAAATACTTTCCCCAAAAATCTTTCAAAAATTCTTGAAAGAATTTATTTCCAAATTAGATTTTGAGGAAAATCTAGTTTCCCCAATGATGTGGAGAGTAGTTGGGAAGAGGTAAAAAGCTGGGAAAAGAAGAAAGCAGCTTTCAAATTCCCTAAATAGTGAAGCCTAGGAAAATAGGAAGAAAATCATCCTGATATTCTGGACGCAGAATTAGAAACAAGATTTGGGGAGCAAAAGCTTAACTAAGCTATTCCTGAACAGATTAGAGGTTGGTCTGGAATGGAAGTGATTTCAGTTCGGGGGTGAGTCTGGGAGATAGACGGACTCTACGGTTGGGAGGACTGGTCAAGTACCAAAGTGGTATGCACACAGTATTATGAATGATTAAAATTAATTGTTGTTAAGTGTAAAGGTTAATGACTATAGCTATATAATTCTTGCAATGTTTTGTTTCTGCTGGTGTTCCGTACATTTACAGAATGGTAGAATAATTAAATTCTATCAGTCCTGCATGGCTGTAGGAACCAGAAAAATGAGGAAAAATCAGCCGGAAACTCTAAACCAGTTCCTAGTTTAAATATGAAGATTATGTTACCTCATAATTTATAATTATGTAACTTTAATCTGTTTCTGTGAAAAATAGAATTAATTTAGTCAACACTATGGAAAACCCATAAACCTGGGGGTAGGAGGAATTAAGTACATATAGAGCAGAACTATAGATTTCTAAAGTAACTAAGTGAGGTACAGAGACATAGATTTGCAAAATAGTATTGCATGAATATTTATAAATTTCTATTCTATAATGACGAAAGAATGGAAGGAAACATACTTTAGTACCATGGAAATATTTAAATAGAAATGAAATAGAACTAAACACAATTTCCAAACTTGTACATAATTGTGAGCTGAGAGTTATGTATGAAACTGTGACTAACATCCTTTACCAAGGAATGATAAAAATTGAATACTTATTGGAAAAATAAGAATTGCATGGAAATTTATATAAAGGCCTGCTAACTATATAAGCTGGGAAAGGTAGAAATTAATGGTTTATCAGATCTATCAAAAAATGAGAATTAATAATGCTAGTGGAATTATTAGCTAGAGAATAAAACCTACTGAACATATGAGAAAATAAAACAATAGATTTCCATAACCTATTATTAGTTATCCAATAAGTAATATCTGCAAAATTTAAGTCAAGAGACAGGGAAAAAGGTATGTTACTGGAGTAGATAAATACATATAACTACATAAGCCAGATGTCAAGTCCCAAAAATTTATTTCAGAGGTAAGTACCCTCGTGAAATAAATAATTACCTATTGTTGTAAGAAATTAGTACAGGAAGAAGAAATAAAATATAATATTAGTAAAATTATCAGTTCTATCTAGCAAAGGGAAACGGACAGATGTAACAGGAATAAAATTATCATCATGAGTATCAATATAAACTAGATATCTGAAATCACCATAGAGTAACATAACTCTGTCCTTATCAAACAGGAAGAGAATATATATGTATATATATGGAATCCATAGGTAAAGTTGTGCAAACAATGAAAATAAATTATGGTAAGCATGTCCCCAGATAACTTATTAAATTTAGGAGGTCATAGTAACCATATCAACAAAGTCTTAGTAACACATACCCGGTTCAATGAAATCATTCTTTTACAATATCGAATAGAGAAATTATGAAGGTAAGACCGAATGGTCTGGAAAAAAACTATGTACAATAATGATATGCGAGTCTGGTTACATTTCGACCCAGATGCTTTTGATACTGACCTGAAAGGGAAAGGTGAAGCGAAATTAAAATGAATGAGACATCCCTATCAAGGTATCCCTGAGAAGAAATTGGTATGGAATTAGGATTACCTGTATAAAACAAGAACACAGTGAATATACATATCGATTAATTGAGGTGAAGTATAATACAAACAAAAATAATAAAGGGATTACCTAACAGATGAGGAAACCCTCTTTTTATAAAAACGGCCTGAAATAGATATAATTGAACAATATTAAAAAAAAATTGAAACCTAGGAAGCTCAAATACGAACGAGAAAGCCAGGAGTGGAGTGATAAAATCGAATCAATTTCTGGACTGGGTTATGAATTGCTTACTGTAGAAGAAACGAACAAAATCAATACATCCCTCATTCACACGCCATGCATAAATTCACCAAAGACAATGAGGAGTAAACTCCTGTCAAGAACGATAGAGTATTTACGTCTTACATCCTCAGAAGACTATACGAAATGTAAAAAGGGAGATTGGGATAAACAAAAGAATTAATATACCTAGACTGAGAAATCTCCACGAGAGATTTTTCCAGGAGTCTCAAAATGAGTTCTCGACAGTAAACAAGACTGTATACGAAAAAATTTTTTTATAGCTAATTAAACCCAGGTCTAGCCCTATTAACAGAGCGTAGCTCTATGGAAAAATAAACATATCTAGACATAGTATTCAGGGCGTAAGCATACAACATGTTAGTGATATGCATAGAAGATCATACCTGAACTGTAAATGCGATGTCCAGATAGATACAACTGAGGTCTGAGCGAGCCGATGCCTCGTTCTCCTACATGCAGGGTCTCAACACTGGAATACAACCAGAACAACTGGGAGCGAAAGAACCACTTGACAATAACACAGATATTTATAAAATTGTCTCCAATCCAAACACCAAAAAACCCTAATGGACAGGATCGATCTCCATATTCCAAGTGGCCCCAGATCAATGGTCTATACACGGATCGAATGGGTGATATTGGAAATTAATACCTACATCCAACACATAAATACATAGATCTACGAAATCGACTCCACAGTACCTTCACTACTGTCGTAGGGCCGTCATTAATGAAAGAGTACTCTGGTGTGGCATCTATAAGTGAAGAATAGATGCATACAATCCTGCGTGTGAATGCCACGAAAGCCAAAACAATGGGATAAATCAACCGAGTACCATTGAAAAAGATGACGTGGAAAGTCTGATAGGGGTTGAAGTGGCCGACTACGTTGAGCCAAAATTTCCAACGAGACCAAATGCATGCATTGGAAGTTAATATGCCTATCTCCACAGTGAAATCACCATAAATTGAACCGTACGTGAGAAATCTATGATATTATGGTAACTCTCATTCACATTGGAACAGTGGCCGCAAAACTAAAACCAATTCAAATACGTGACATAAGTCGTAAATAAAAATAACCATTCGATACGTTAAGTAAAGTGAAATGACAAACAAAGTTAAATAGTGGAATATACAAAGGCTAAAGATCAACAAATCATATACCAACGTAAAATCCATAAGAGGTTACCACTATACATCAACGTGTAGGTAGTGTTATGTGAACAATGTTATTGGATTCAATGTATTGAATAGATTGAATGGTATGGGTAGATATATTCATAGATAGAAAAATGTTGGAATAAATGCGACCATATAGCAATGGTAGGGGAATAAAATATTATTGTATAAGGGTCATATAAAAAGATATGTGGTTAACATAAGCCTCCAATATTGTGTGAAGGAGAGCAATACAAATTTCCTTACAAGAGTATTAAAAGGAATAGGAACCCTATTCCAGGTCAGATTATAAGTTGACGAAGTTGACGAAGTTGAAAGTAAAACTAAACAACTATGGCCAAGAGGCACAGAAATAAAATATTAAAAAAAAAAATTGTGGTGGAAAGGAAGAGACGTTACAAATGGTATCAGAGCTCATGTTACATAACACTAGGTTGTTGTTGTTGTGCTCACTATTGTTATGTGCTCATTGTATTTATTATTTATAATTTTTTTTATTATTGTTACTGATATGTGTTGTTTAGTGTGCAGTGTGGTGCTGAAACAAACAATTCCAATGGCTGGAGATGATGAAATTTATGTTGATCTTTGTGATGAAGATAATAGACCAGACCCCAACGCTCCAGTGATGATGCTGCAAGAGCTTTGATAGTGTTCATAGTGCCAAATCCATAGCAAGGAGATTGACGATCGAAGAGAGAGGCTTGTCCCCATTCCTGACAAGCTTTACTGAGACATGTTCTGCTGACGACCCGCCGAAGGAAGGTTCATCGTTAGAGCCTGGTTGTATTTTCCTTTGATGAATTAATGATAAGTGACTATTGGTTATGGTTCCACTCATATTTTTCATTATAATCATGAGTTGTGTCTTCTTTGACTGATACATAATTGCATATATCGGGTTTTACGCTTGTGTTTGTCGTGTTTCTTGTTTCTGCAGGTGTTCGATCGCGGCAAGTAAGAGGATTGTGATCTACTGGAGCAAGGAAATGGGGAAATCATCTTCTCTACGAACAATAGCGTTGGACTTGAGGTAGACCTTCTTTGTGAGTTGGTTTATTGTAATTAGGAACCTGCGCCTTAGCATGATACGATTGTTGCTAGAACCGATCGGGGCTAGTAGGAATTGCCTCTGTCCGTAGAGGGGATTTACCTCCACAACAGGGAGTGATCATGAGAGCTTGTTGGTATGCTATCAACACTTATACAAAATTTTTTAAAAAGCACTCAAACAACAACTTATTTAATATCACACATTGTTCGCCTCTCTCATAAGGGAGTGATGGTGAGAGCTCGTTGGTATGCGATCAAAATACATGCATTGCACTAAAAGTTATTATTCCTATATTTTATTATCAAACTCATATATTTATGCATACTATAACCAAGAAATTTCTTATCCTAATGCCTAAATCACTCAATTTTGGCCAATGAGCTATTTTCTTCAATGCATAGTTTGATCCAAAAATTGGGATAAGGGGTGTGAAAAATGTTTTTTTAATAGAGTTAAAGTTATCAAGGTCTTTGAATTGCATTTTCCAAATGACCCACAACTATTCTATTTAAATGGATTATGTAATAAATATGCTCAGAGACAAATAACCTTGAATCACACTTTAAGTAGTTAAAGAACTACTTAAGCGAACATCTCACATCATGATCAAAAATAATCACAAAGCAAGAATATAGATATTGGTCTCTTCTATTCTACATTAAATGTGAATGTAAATATCTATCCATTGTAAAATATTTGGCATATGAAATTTCAATGTTGGACAAGAAAATAAGTACAATTCACCGTAAATGAGGTGGAGCCTTGATGCAACAACAAAGAGTACAGGCAGAGGGAAAAGAATGTAGTTGTTTAGATGATGTTTTCCTTTCAAAAAATTAAACACCTAACCTAATATAGGCACTTTCCATGTAGGTTTCCCTAGTCACTAGGGTTCACACATTAGGTAGCACAACCTTTCTATGAGAAATGGAACAACCATATAACATGAAAAAATTGTTCAAGAAACATAATCTTGTTGGGTATTTACTAGTAATGGATTCAAGACACTTATACAAGAATGCTAAACTAGCAATTGCACCACATGTTGCGAAAGAAACGTTGTAAGGCAATACCATAGGAAACAGTAGTTTAGAAGAAATAAGTTGTTGCAGAGAAGGAGCCATTGTGAAGGAATGAAAGAAAAATTTTTCTTACATGGAAGCAAGTAGTGGAGGTTTCAAAAATATTGATGATAAGAGTTATCAACCATAAAATTTTGTTATAGATATTTAAATAGTCAATTGTGGTTGAAAACACACACAGACACAGACACACAGATATATATATATATATATATATATACCAACATAATCTTTTCACATATATAAAAAAAATGTTATAGATATTGAAATAGGAAATTGGGGGTGAAAATCCTTTGGTGATTAATAATCCTCTGAAACAAGCATGAAATGAGCATGTAACTCAAATATCAAGCAGCACGAAATCAAGGTCAACTTCATAAAAATAGTTTGAATTTATTGCAAACCTTAGAATAGACTTCCTTGTTACCTACAAGTTTACATTCTTTCATATCCACTCTAAAATATAAGGTCTTCGATGTCTAACAGTTTTAGGGTTTAGCTTCTTGTCTAAGTATTCAAAAATCAAATTAGCTTGAGAATCACTATAAAATAGTGTATCTATATTGGTATGTTTAGACTTGAATCCAATATGGAAAAATTCAATTCTTGTATCTTCATCTTGAGTTACATTGGAACAACATGAAGAACTAGTGCTTACTTTGTTCTTACCTTTCAAACCAATTGTTGTAATCTTGGTTTCATCTCATGAATCTGAATCTAAGTCATGTTCAATGATTGACAAATCCAATTATCGAACCTTGAACCCTGAATGAAGTTGCCAACAATGGTTTTCATCATGGCCATTCTTCGAAAAATGTTTACATGTGAGTTTCTCTTTCTCTCTTTTGGTAGGGTTATTTCTATTTCCTCTTCCATTAAAATTTCCCTTTCTTTTACCCTCATACTCAAGGAAACTCTTACTTTTCTCATCTATAATCTGTTTCCCTCTTGCTTCTAAATGTGTGGCTTGAACGCAAATCTCATCTAAGTTTGTGGGATTCAACATGAGAATAGTGTGTCTCAGGTAACTATGCAAACCCCCAATATACTTTAACAAAGTTTCTTGAGAAAAAAAATTAATACCCAAAATAAGAGCTCTTCTCCTAAATTCATCAGTATAATCTTGCACACTTTTCCCTTCCAATTGTCTAAAATTCTGTGAGTCCATAATGGATTCTTGCATGTAAGCTAGAGGATAGAATTTCCTTTTAATGGCAACAATAAAAATTGACCAAGACATTGAGATCTTACCATAGTTTTTAATCTCTTCCTAAGTCCTTGCTTCACACCATACAAGTGTTGATCCCTCCATTCTCAAGGAAACCAATTGAAAATTTATGTCATCTTCTTGAAGGCTCTCAATTCTGAAATAAACCTCCAATTGACAAATCCAATATCGAACCTCTCTACATTCACTTCACCATTATACATTAGAAGCTCAAACTTGAAACAAGTTTGAGTAAGGGAGTTTTTCCATTTTTGGTTTTTGAGTGAGTATGGGTGGTTTTGGTTGTGGAAGTGGAAGATGATGATGATGGTGATGATGAGGATGATGATGAATATGGTGGAGATGGAGGAGGCTTTCCTCCACCACCCTTTGAATCCTTATGTTCATCCTTTTCGTCCATTTATTCAAAGAGGATCCTAACCCTTTCAGTTAGTTCATAGAAAGCCTACTTGTATTCTTCCTCCTCTGAAATACCTTCAGTCTCTCCAAAAGCTCACATGATGGCTATGTATTCAAGCTCAGCTCCTAGTGCAACTTGTACCTTATTAATCTCAGCTTGATATAAAACTTGAGATGCTTCAAGTGCAGTTGTGACTGAAAATTTGGGTGGAGATGGTGCCCTAGTGGCTCTCCTTCTTCTTGTCCTAACCTTAGGACTAGCAAACCATAGTTTCCTTTCTCCTCTCTGCAACTTTAACCTTGTAAGAATCACAAATTTGTAACCATTAAAATGCTACTTTCACATAACTCAGGAAAATCAATGAAATAACCTTTCAACCTTTGCTCTGATACCACCTAGATCTGAATCTGAATGTTATTTTTGTTGTGCTAATTTCACCTTCCGAATTATAAATAATTTGATGATCTTTTGCTTCATGTGCATAGGCTTCTTGAGGTGTTTATGAGTATCAAACTTGTAAATTTATTGAGTTTTATGTTAAATCTATGAGCTTAATCAGATTAAAACATAATGCTAAACAACAACAATGAATTGTACAACAAACCATTAATATGATCCATTAACATAATTTTTTAATGAAGTAGTTCACCCCTCCTGGACTAAATCTCCTTGGTCCAACTTCCATGGCATGGGCCTCTATATTAGCTCAAAAAGAAAAATAAAAAGAAAGTGTTGTTTAGAATCCTCTACAGCTCCTAAAACCTACTTCAATGTGTTCAAAATGTCCAATTCATCCGAAATAGACTCTTCTTGAGCCCAATTTTGTCGAATTTTGAAAGATTTATGACCTCCTCAATTATCGCCTACAAAACCCCAGTAAATCTAGACAGAACTCTAGTTAGGGATGCTAATTTTGGAGATCCGCCAAAATTGGAAGACTCTACCAAAGAGGCCTCTATATTAATCGTGATTAATTAACTGTTAATTGGGAGTTAACTATCGAATTAGCACTAAACACACATTTAATTAAATATAGATTACAAAAAGATTAGCGCAAATGTAATATAGTTATTGGTTATTAATCACGTTTAACCCCACGCTTAGTGGAGTGCTCCACCCCTAGTTGTAGCCCAACGGTGACATATATGAGGGGGCTGGCCCCCTCCACTGCCCGACGCTTCAAACGATATGATAACATATGTCATTTAGTAGCATATAGAGTTAAGTTACAAGGTTGTCGTATAGTGTTAGTTTGGTGTGCTCGCTTGTGGGATGTACTGGGGTCAAGCCTTGACCTCTGCCACTCCGCCCGTATTAATTTTTCCACCCAAACTATATTATATGCCCGACCTTTGGATATATGACATTTGATAATTCAAAGTTTGACCATATATGAAATTCACCCATACCTTGGTCCACCAAAGAGGGCACGTGGCAGCCCGTGGTTACCCCACGTGTCTGCCTCTGGTTGGACTATTTCAACCATATAAAAAAAAAATGTCATTTGACCATTGAACTATGAAATTCGGAAATTCGACCTTAGTGGTAAAAAAAAATTTGTCTTCTAAACTTTCCAGCGAATACTGCAGTGACACTTGTCACAGTTTCATTGGGAGAAAATGATGGAATATTCCTAGAACATCCCTTTTTTGTTGACTAGTCTGTCATGTCACCATTCTCTCACTTTTGCAATTTTTTTTAATTGTTTAGGAAAATGAACAACAGGCACTATCTTCGTCATCCAGAGTGGGTTTTCAATGAAACAAATTGCGTTGGATTTCTGGTGATGAGTTATTTGTTGTCCTTCAGTTTCCAATCAATTCCAAACACTTGCATTTTTTTAGCTTAACACTGATCACCTGGTGATTGAGTGTGTTTGTGTGTGTGTGTGTGTTTTTAAGAAGAAAAATTATCAACTGATGTGTGTAAATATAAAATAAAATGATTCCTAATTCAGAAAACCTAGGATGTTACAATATGAATTGTAGGATTGAGAAGGGTGAGTTGAATAAATAATATCAAATAATATCGCTCTATTTTGAGCACACTCAAAATTTACAAGTTTGTTTAGCCTTGTTATTCATGTTGACATAACAATATTTCGAAATAGAGTTTCATATGCCTTATTTTTTCTAAACACAAAGAATAATGGGTCATGGTAAGCTAAGACTTCAATAATGACCCATAATGAAAAAATGAATGGTTAAGGATTTTCACTTTTTTATCAGAGCTACAAGTGAAATTTTACGGGCTAATATTCTCAAGTGGGGTAATACGGGCTGATATTCCCAAGTGGGGCAATATTCAATGTTTTTCCAAAATCAATTAGTCAATTTCAATTTAAAAAAGAAGAAAAATTTAGCCAAATTTTATAGCATTAAATTATTTTACCTTGAAAATACCCAATATTATATATTCTCTAATATAAAATAGTTAGAAATGTAAATATTTTTACAAAGTTATCATCAAACATTTTAAGATTTGGGTATTAGGCACTAGTAATATTTTCCATGACTGGTAAAACTTAAGATAAACAACTATCCTTAAAACTATCTTACCTACTACAATTAATATATGCAAAGACTGGGCTCTATTTGCATCTCTTTGAGTAGGAATTTGACAAATCAAGCTTTCTATACTTGACAAGAGCTAAAATAAATTATGGCACAATTAATAACTACATTAACCTACTTTAGCCAAAACTTTATTACTTTGTACATCTCTAGAGATTAAGGTGTCTCTACATATTGTTAGACTAAAAAAATGAATTTCATATATGTTAAAAATGAATTTCATATATGTTAGATTAATGTAGATGATCATATATATATTATCATATTTTAAAATTTAATAAATTATATAAGATTTTTTTATTTCAAAATTATGTAATATCGTAAATCCCTTGGACTTGAATTATTAGACACCTAGGAGATTATCAGATATACATTTTATAAGTTCTTTTAATTTGTTAATGTAGTCATTCTCTTTCATTTATAGATATCCAATATTCTTTCCAAAAAAAATATAAACTTATTTTTATTTAGTTTTATTCCATCATAGCTAACGAAAACAATATTTCAATTTTTAATCGTAATAAACTATTTTACATTATCCAACTCATCAATTAATATGAAATGCATGATTTAAATATGTCTATTTCAACACTGAGTTTACCCTCCGAGTGGCGAAGAAATAATATAACCAGAGCTTCCGGAAGTACAAGTACCGCTTAAAAAAGAAGTCGCCTTTTCTGAAGATTCGTTGAGTTTTTTAAGTGACCTTTATTTAACCACTGAATGTCCGAGCATCACGAATTGAATGCAGTGGAAGTGAATTTCTAGCTTCTTCCTTTATTTCTGTTGAAAAAACTCCTGGTAAGTGATTTACTAGCTATACAACACATTACTGACACTTAACTAACAGCTGAATTTAACTTTCTAAACAATTAAAACTAGCTGTACTTCGTGCACAGCCATTCAACCCCATTAACAATGGTAATTATCTCCAACCATTCCATCGAATTAACAATGACAGGCAGTTAAATGGAAATTGTGTTACAAATAGACGAGTTATATAAATGGGCTTGGATCTATAAATTATAAGCAAAGAAGAGTAGCCAAGTAGAAATAATTGGAGGTCGAACCATCGTTAGAATTTTAGGTGTTACTCTTTTCCATGGATTGTCTAAAGAATATGACTGACAAGTTTTTTTTTACGGTGAAATGAGAAATTTAGTGATCGCCATGTGTTTTCAGGTGGCCTTTTATGTTTAGTGGTGATATTTTCTGGAATAGCCATTGAACGTGGCAACTGGATTTGTGGTATGTGGAGGTGTGGTCACCTTGTCCATTGAACGTTGCAACTTCAATCGCTTTTCAAGAAAATTTCAATCTTCCCGTTCTTGTATTTTCCTATGAATCCGAATGCATGGACAGCACAACTAATGGCAGAAGAAATGAATGAGGGAAAGAGCGTGGTTGCTAAGGTGATTCAAAATACAAACAGGACATCCATTGGCTAACCATCCAGCGAACAGAACTCCGTTGTAAGAAAGAAGCTCAAAATTGCTAGCTATCAATTTTAGGGTTTCTTGAATTTTTTATCTCTATTTAAAAGAATCCAAGAATCGCATAGGTTGTTTTAGAGTGTTCATCGTAACATGTTAGATAAATTTCATTACACCAACTGAATTAGGCCCAAGTTAAATACTTGTTATTTCTCTAATAGGGATCTCAAAGTTAAGCTGAAAATTGTATTATATCATTCGCATAGAATTTGATTCACAATCACTCATATAGTTTGTGAAGGGAGAGAGGAACCCTACCACATTGCCTCATGTCATCCTCAAACATCACTGCCCCGACTTAAAAGAATAAAAGAAAGAAGACACAATACCTTCAGAAAATCATTTCTGAACATATTTAGGCTTATTTCTAAACAACGGTTCTATATTAAAAGAAATTTCACTTATTCTAGGAAAACTTATTAT
Source organism: Pinus albicaulis (assembly GCA_034641835.2). Taxonomy (NCBI): domain Eukaryota; kingdom Viridiplantae; phylum Streptophyta; class Pinopsida; order Pinales; family Pinaceae; genus Pinus; species Pinus albicaulis. Next base: position 1,271,070,567 of record CM076574.1, on the reverse strand, counting down.
AATACTCTTCACTAAAGAAATATTCAAAACTTACTCTTATATTAAATTTTATTACTAATGTTTATTAATGTAGTGAAATATTCAAAACTTACTGTTATATTAAATTTTATTACTAATGTTTATTAATTTATTCAGATAATTTTAAGATAGTAATAATCATAGTTTCAAAAATTTTAACATTTAGAATTTATTACTTGAAATTTTTTAACATTTAGGTTGTATTAATAGAAATAAAATAAATATAATTATTATTATTAAAATAAATATAATTATTATTATTAAATAAATTTTAAAATTATAAAAAACAAGCTAAATTTTTTTATTAAATTAATGATTTTTTTTTTTTAATTTATTAAAATTTAATTAGAATTAATCAAAATAAAATAAAATAAATTTAATAGAATTATTATTGAATTGTTGATTAAATTATATTACACGAAATTGTTAAATTTATTAAAGAATTATAATAAAGTAATTTTATTATTTATTAATAAAATTTATTAAATAGATTAATAGAATATTAATTTATTAGCTACTTGGTTTTTTTTTTCTCCATATTTCACTATTTAAACTCTCACCTTGTGTCCTTTAATTTTTCACTCAAAATTGAAAATGAATTCTTTCGGATTCAAAACATGGATCGTTGTTTTATTATACTGTGGATAATCTGAAATTTCTTCAATAAACTAGAAGCACAAAAACTTGAAAACCATAATACTCAATATATTCTATGATGAGAAATATAACATATGTATTAGTTACAGAATAATTAAAAACACATATCTCCAACACCCTCTTTTTTCTTTTCCTTTTAAAACCACTTAGATTTATCCATCGAATATAAAAATTATTCAAAGTACTAAATCAATTTTGTATAAACCATTCTATTGACATTATTCAATTTCTAGCGATATTCTTTTATGGCAAGAGAGCAATGAAACATTCAACATACTAAATGTACTCATTATCAATCTTACAACATAAACTCTTGGATATGACTTTTAAATATTAATCATCATTAAAGTAATTTATATACTATTCATCCCTTTGTCACGTAGATGACCTTCTCAAAAACCTATTCATCCCTTTGTCTTCATTTAGAAAATAATTTTTTAAGTTGCTCCACACTAAATGTACAAACCAAAGACAAGAGAGGGGACCTCTCATGGCCTCTGATGCTAGTAGTGTAATTCATTTTTTATAATGTATAATGTAGGTGATTTATGGGTCTCTACTCGAAATGTAATAGACACACCTCTCATGCTTCATAATTTAGGCACTTTCTATGTAGGTAACCCTAGGCACTAGGCTTCACGCATTAGACAGCACAACGTTTTTATGAGAAATGAAACAACCATATAGTATGAAAAAAATGTTCAAGCAACATAATATTGTGGAGTATTGTGGAGTATTTACTAATAATGGCTTCAGGATACTTATACAAAAATGTTAAAAGAACACTCAAACGAAAAATTATTTAATATCACACTTTGATGGCCTCTCTCATAAGGAAGTGATGATGAGAGCTCGTTGGTATGCAATGGACACTTACACAAAAATGTTAAAAAAGCACTCAAACAACAACTTATTTAATATCACACATTGCTGGCCTCTCTCATAAGGTGGAGATGGTGAGAGCTCGTTGGTATGCTATCAAAATACATGTATTGCACTAAAAGTTATTATTCCTATATTTTATTATCACACTCATATATTTATGCATACTATAACCAAGAAATTTCTTATCCTAAGGCCTAAATCACTCAATTGTTTCCAATGAGCTATTTGCTTCAATGCATAGTTTGATCCAAAAATCGGGATAAGGGGTGTGAAAAATGCTTTTTTAATAGAGTTCAAGTTATCAAGGAATTTATCTACTTTTGGTTGTTATCTGTATAGGTCTTTGAATTGCATTGTACAAATGACCTACAACTAGTCTATCTAAATGGATTATGTAATAAATTTGCTCAGAGACAAATAACCTTGAATCACACATTAAGTAGTTAAAGAACTACTTAAGCAAACATCTCACATCAGGACTAAAAATAATCATGATGCAAGTATATGGACATCGGTCTCTTTTATTCTACATTAATTGTGAATGTAAATATATATCTAGTGCAATATTTGGCATATGAAATATCAATGTTGGATGAGAAAATAAGTACAATTCACCCTAAATGTGGTGGAGCCTTTATGCAACAACAAAGAATATGGGAAAAGGGAAAAGAATGTAGTTGTTTAAATGATGTTTTCCTTCCAAAAAATAAAACACCCCAACTAATTTAGGAACTTTCTATGTAGGTTTCCCTAGTCACTAGGCTTCACACATTAGGTAGCACAACCTTTCCATGAGAAATACAACAACCATATATCATCAAAAAATTGTTCAAGAAACATAATATTGTTGAGTATTTACTAGTAATGGATTCAAGACACTTATACAAGAATGTTAAACTAGCATTTGCACCACATGTTTCAAAATAAACATTGTAAGGCAATACCATATGAAAGAGTAGCCTAGAAGAAATAAGTTGTTGCAGAGAAGGAGCCATCGTGAAGGAATGAAAGACAAATTGTGGGTGAAAATATTGATGATAAGAGTTATCAACCAGAATTTTTTTTTATAGATATTGAAATAGGAAATTGTTGGTGAAAATCCTTTGGTGATTAATAATCCTCTGAAACAAGCATGAAATAAGCATGTAACTCAAATCTCAAGTGGCACGACATCAAGGTCAACATCATAAAAATAGTTTGAATTGATTATAGACCTTAGAGTGCACTTCCTTGTTACCTACAAGTTTACATTCTTGCATAGCCACCCTAAAGGATAAGGTCTTGGATGTATAATAGTTTCAGGGTTTATCTTCTTGTCTAAGTCTTTAGAAATCAAATTAGCTTGAGAATCACTATCAAAAAGTGTATCTATATTGGTATGTTTAGACATGAATCCAATATGGCAAAGTTCACTTCTTGTATCTTCATCTTGAGTTACATTGGAACAACATGAAGAACAACTGCTTACTGTGTTCTTACCTTTCAAACCAATTGTTGTAATCTTGGTTTCATCACCTAAATCTAAACCTAAGTAATGTTCAATGATTGCAGCAGTTTTTCCCTTCTCTTTGGCTTTCAGTTTGTTTTCCTTGAACCCCAAATGAAGTTGCCACCAATGGTCTTAATTATGGCCATTCTTCGAAAAATATTTACATGTGAGTTTCTCTTTCTCTCTTTTGGTAGGGTTATTTCTCTTTCCTATTCCATTAAACTTTCCCTTTCCTTTACCCTCATACACAAGGAAACTCTCACTTTTCTCATCTATACTTTGTTTCCCTCTTGCTTCTAAATGTGTGGCTTGAATGCAAATCTCATCTACGTTTGTGGGATTGAACATGAGAATAGTGTGTCTTAGGTAACTATGTAAACCCCCAATATAATTTGACAAAGTTTCTTGAGAACAAAAATTAATACAAAAAATAAGAGCCCTTCTCCTAAATTCATGAGTATAATCTTGCACACTTTTCCCTCTCAATTGTCTAAAATTCTTTGAGTCCATAATGGATTTTTGCATGTAAGCTAAATGATAGAATTTCCTTTTAATGGAAACAATAAAACTTGACCAAGAAACTGAGATATTACCATAGTTTTTAATCTCTTCTTAAGTCCTTGCTTGACACCATACAAGTGTTGATCCCTCCATCCTCAACGAATCCAATTGAAACATTATTTCATATTCTTGAAGGTGATGATTAGGATGATGATTAATATGGTGGAGACAGAGGAGGGTTTCCTCCACCACCCTTTGAATCCTTATGTTCATCCTTTTCATCCCTCCCTTCAAAGAGGATCCTAACCCTTTTAGTTAGTTCATAGAAATCATACTTGTATGCTTCCTCCTCTGAAATACCTTTAGTCTCTCTAAAAGCTCACATGATGGCTATGTATTGAAGCTCAGCTTCCGGTGCAACTTCTACCTCATGAATCTCACCTAGATATAATACTTGAGATGCTTCAAGTGTAGTTGTGACTGAAAATTTGGGTGGAAATGGTGCCCTAGTGGCTCTCCTTCTGGTCCTAACCTTAGGACTAGCAACCAATAGTTTACCTTCTCCTCTCTGCAACTTTAACCTTGTAAGCATCACAAATTTGTAACCATTAAAACCTTAGTTGCACATAACTTAAGAAAATCAATGAAATAACCTTTCAACCTTTGTTCTGATACCACCTCGATCTGAATCTGAATGTTAGTTTTGTTGTGCTAATTTCACCTTCCAAATTATAAATAAGTTGATGATCTTTTGATACATGTGCATATGCTTCTTGAGGTGTTTCTGAGTATCAAAATGATCCATTATCACAATTTTTTGATGAAGTAGTTCATGCCTCCTGGGCTAAATCTCCTTGGTACAACTTCCATGGCTTCGGCCTATGTGTTAGCTCAAAATGAAAAAAAAAATTGTTTATAATCCTCTACTACTCCTAAAACCTACTTCAATGTGTTTAGAATGTCCAATTCATCCGAGATAGACTCTTCTTGAGCCCAATTTTGTTGAATTTTGCAAAAGTTATGGCCTCCTCAATTCTCGCCTACAAAACCCCACTAAATCTAGAAAGAACTCTAGTTACGGCTACTAATTTTGGAGATCTGCCGAAATTGGAAGACTCTACCAAAGAGGCCTCTATATTAATCGTGATTAATTGACTTTTAATTGGGAATTAATTATCGAATTATCGCTAAACACACATTTAATTAAATATAGATTACAATAAGATTAGCGCAAATTTAATACAGTTATTGATTATTAAGCATGTTTAACCCCACGCTTAGTGGAGTGTTGCACCCCTAGTTGTAGCCCAACAATGACATAGATGAGGGGGCTGGTACCCTCCACCGCCCGACGCTTCAAATGATATGATAACATATGTAATTCAGTAGCATATAGAGTTAAGTTACAAGGTTGTGGTATAGTGGTAGAATGGTGTGTTCTCTTGTGGGAGGTCGTGGGGTCGAGCCCTGAATTCTACCCTTCCGCTCGTATTAATATTTCGACCCAAACTATATTATATGCCCGACCTTTGGATATATTACATTTGATAATTGGAAGTTTGACTGTATATGAAATTCACCCATACCTTCATCCACCAGAGGGGGCACGTGGTAGCCCCTGGTTACCCCACATGTCTGCCTCTAGTTGGAATATTTCAACCATATAATAAAAAATTTCATTCAACCATTGAACTATGAAATTCGGAAATTTGACCTTAGTGGTAAAAAAAATTTCGTCTTCCGAACATTCCAATGAATTGTGCAGTGACACTTATCACAGTGTCATTGGGAGAAAATGATGGAATATTCCTAGAACATCCCTTTTTTGTTGACTAGGCTATCATGTCACCATTCTATCACTTTTGCAATTTGTTTTACTTGTTTAGGAAAATGAAAAATAGGCTCTATCTTCCTCATCCAGAGTGGGTGAGTTGTTTTTTGTCCTTTAGTTTCCAATTAATTCTTAACAATTGCATTTTTGAGCTTAACAATGATCACCTGGTGATTGAGTGTGCTTGTGTGTGTGTGTTTCTTTTAAGAAGGAAAATTATCTACTGAAGTGTGTAAATATAAAATAAAATGAGTCCTAATTCAAAAAACCTAGGATGTTACAATACAATTTATAGGATTGATAAGGGTGAGTTGAATAATAATATCAAATAATATCGCTCCATTTTGAGCACACGCAAAATTTACAAGTTTGTTTAGCTTTTTTATTTATGTTGACATAAAAATATTTCGAAATAGAGTTTCATATGCCCTATTTTTTCTAAACACAAAGAATAGTGGGTCATGGTAAGCTAAGACTTCAATAATGATCCATAATGAAAAAATGAATGGGTAAGGATTTTCACTTTTTTATCATAGCTACAAGTGAAATTTTACGGGCTAATATTCCCAAGTGGGGTAATACAGGCTGATATTCCCAAGTGGGGTAATATTTAATGTTTTTCCAAAATCAATTAGTCAATTTCCATTTAAAAAATAAAAAATGGCCAGATTTTATAGTATTAAATTATTTTACCTTGAAAATACCCAATATTATATATTCTTTAATATAAAATAATTAGAAATCTAAACATTTTTACAAAGTTATCATCAAACATTTTAAGATTTGGGTATTAGGCACTAGTAATATTTTCCATGATTCCTAAACCTTAAGATAAACAACTATCCTTAAAACTATGTTACCTACTGCAATTAATATATGCAAAGACCGAGCTCTATTTGCATCTCTTTGAGTAGGAATTTGACAAATCAAGCATTCTATACTTGACAACAACTCCATCATAGAGATAAGATAATTATAGTGGAACATAATGTTATAGTCATGTACTCTGAGAGGTAAATCTATATTACTTAGTTCATTGTTAATCTTAGTTTGACATTTTCTAAGCTAAACATTATATTTTCCCTTATTGTTTACTAACTAAAATAAATTATGGCACAATTAATAACTACACTAACCTACTTTAGCTAGAACTTTATTACTTTGTACATCTCTACAGATTGAGGTGTATCTACATATTGTTAGACTAAAGAAATGAATTTCATATATGTTAGATTAATGTAGATAATCATATATATATTATGATATTTTAGAATTTAATACATTATATAAGTTTTTTTTATTTCAAAATTATGTAATATCTCAAATCCCTTGGACTTGAATTATTAGACACCTAGGAGATTATCACATATATATTTTATAAGTTATTTTAATTTGTTAATGGAGTCATCCTCTTTCATTTATAAATATCTAATATTCTTTCCATAAAAAAATATAAAATTATTTTTATTTAGTTTTATTCCATCATAGTAAACAAAAACAATATTTCAATTTTTAATCGTAATAAAATATTTTACATTATCCAACTCATCAATTAATATGAAATGTATGATTTAAATATGTCTATTTCAATAAATCTCCCCCTAAAATCACAAAAAATAAATATATTTCGTTTAATATTTTTTATGACCGTTCCGCTAAGCTCAACGATGAATCTTTGGAAGATCCAATGCTGAGTTTGTTCGAATATGTAATTCCTACTTGTCTTCAGTTGTGATTCTCTCTATGTATAGAGTCTGTTGCTATTCTATAGGTTAGTTCCTAGTTTAGTATGAGGTTGAGATATTCCCTCAACGAAATTATTGTGTGTCTAATATAGCTTCTCTATCTTGAGATAATTCCTTATTTATATATGTAACTTGATTTAATAAATGAATATAGCTTGTATGCTCAGTTTCTAAGTTGGTATCAGAGCTCATTTGGGCCTGGGCCTGGCCTTGGCCCCTCCTGGGCCGAGGGAAATAAAATAGTATTTGTTTGTTTTAGTTTTGTTTGTCCATTCATCACTATTCGAACATTTATCTATGGAGCGATGTCGGAGAAATCAAGGAGTAGCTCTTTATCTCATGAGCTCTTCTGGAATTAAAATCTCTACATAATCGTTTCTTCTAATATTTCAAATCTATTTCAAATCAAATTACTGGCTCTTACTTCGAGCGGATATCTGAGATCTTGTATTGGTTTTGTTTGAATTCGAAAGAAATGAGAGAAATTATCAGCATTCACATTGGTCAAGTCCGAAGTTCAAGCGGTTCCTGTATGAGGCCGGGAACCTGATGTCGCTTCAGTACCATTTCGTGCCGAGAAGGATCATGGCAGAGGAATGGAGGAATGAAAACCATCAGGCTTTGAACAAATATGGGCATCATTATTTTGATGGGAAGAGCCAACGATCTGGTGGATTGTAATATCGAGCCATGAGGATGAATAATTTCTTTTCTCATATAGGATCACAGTCCTTTGGAGGTATAATACACAATGTGATGCAATTGATGCTGCCATTAACTAGGTGAAAATGTTTTACATGAGCAAAAAAACCATGTGTATTGAAATTTATGCTGGTAGTCATCCAACCTATGACTGGGCGCTTAGGATGTAGACCATGACATTGATGGATATTCACAATGTTGAAACCATGAACAGGGTTTCAGAAACCCTAGCAGCCGTTGGTGGAGAGGATTTTCCAGGGTTGCACATATACGACACCAAGAATGCGTCCAATGTGAAGAGCCTGACTTGGTCTTACAAATATGACACACACGATCCTGGTTGTCGACTAGGAGAGGCTCGAGGTTTCTCGATAGGTTGGATGACAAAATGGTAACTCTGCGCACACCAAGGTTTCGATGATTTTGCATTTTGTGAATTCTTAGAACCTTCTCATGGTCAGAGGTGTACATGGTGGTGCCTTTGGATACTGTAATTACATTCACCACTTCGACTCAAGGGCCGACAAGATTGTGTGGGATTGGATTGAGAAAAATGCTAACGCTGATCCGAGTATGATAGAATGAGACAGCTTTGCAGATGTGTTGGTGATCGAAGACCTGCAGTGGAAGCTGATCGGCAACACGCTGATTGGTGTGTCTACTGGGAGGATTGGTCTGACTTTCGATGGTGGTGGATCCTCTATTATACAGCTGGTGGTTGTTGTCTCTTCATGTACTTGGGCAGTTTTTATTCACGGAAGTGGCATATGTTGTGTTATCGTTGGCATATAAAGCAGAAAGAAAATTGATTTCATCTCTCTTCTTGCTATATGTGTTGTGCTTGCAACATTTTTCTTTGTGCGAAGGCATCGATTAATACATGTTGGAAATCATTTATCTGTTTGTAAATTTCATGGTTTGGGCATATTAAAAACAAATCTAGATTTTCTTGTGAATTTTTGTCGAGGTTAAACGAAAGAGGATTGGAATTCCAATGTTGTGGACCAACTTTTTGATTTGGATTTTGGAGCTTTCAGGTGTCATAAGAGGTGCAGAAGCACCTGGAGTTGTTGGGAGGCTTCCAGCTTCCTTTGTTTGGGATCAATCTAGTTGAAGGTTGAACAAATTTCTAGCATGGTCTCATGGCGCAACAGTGAAGTGAGCCAAGGGAAGTGTGGTGAGCTGCCTCGACGTGATTATGTTTCTATACAGGTTGAAGATGAAACAAATTTTCTTCATGAATTATTCTACTTTCATGTCAAGACTGGTCAGCTTAACATCTAAATGCATTTATGTAAATCTGGTTAAAAGAATTAAATGTTGTATTGTTGTGACATTTAGTTTTGGAAACTATTGTCGTGAGTGTGAGTCTTTATTGGAATTGCCCATTCCGACAATAGACAAATTTATTTTTAGGAATGATATACTACCAGATATAATGAAGTCATGACAATGAAAATGGCATCATAGATTGGAGGATGATCGAGTTTGTGTGTGCCGAGTGTGATGGAAACATATCTGCATGTTGAAATAGTGAGGATATTATCTTGATAATGGGTCTTTGTTGTTGCAGCTTGTCAGTGAGCATGAGGAGGCATGCTTGGAAGCAGTTACCCTACCTTCATACTGTGAACAGGGAAAGTGGCATTATGTTGCGGTTCAAGGGGAATTGGATACTAAAATGAGAACTTTTTGTGTATAAAATGGTTGAATTTTATGCATGTTGACAATGAATTTGTGGAAAACATAGGATTGGACCATGGAGTCCTGGCTGTGATAAGCCTTTGTGACTGTGTTGAGCCTGTGTGTCTATGGTGAGCCTTTGTGGCTATGGTGAGCCTTCATGGGTCTGGTGAGCCTTCGTGGCTATGTTGAGCCTTCATGGCTGTGGTGAGCCTTCATGGCTACGTTGGGCCTTTGTGGCTATGGTGAGCCTTCGTGGCTAAGTTGAGCCTTTGTGGCTACATTGTATCTCCTCAAGGTTGAGCACCTGAGCGGTGGAGGTGAATTACTACTTGTCAAAATGTGAACTAGAAAGCAGATGAAAGGGTGTTTCTCATGCATGAAGCAACGTGGAGCTATCAGTTGTCAGTGATATGATAGGGATCCGATCGAAGACAACGTGCAGTGTGTGATCTTGGATCTTCTCACAATAGTAGTGTGGGCAGTGTTTTGGTGAACTGAAATGCGGGGCAAACTGTCCACAGCAGTGAATGGCATGGCCATGGGTTGAAAAATTGCATTATCATTTGGTATTATTTGTTTGAAAGCATGACTATTTGTGTATGTTAGGGAAAATGAAATATTTCATGATGGACATATTTTGGAACTAAAATTAATATACATATTGAGATTAGTCACATAAATATGAAGTTAGTTGCTGTTAGAATTGACTACTCTAACAAATGACAAGTTAAGGATGGAGTTCCAAGTTCTAATTGACAAGTACAAAGCCAAAGTAATGGTGTATTCCAGCATATGAATAGTGCGGTGTTTGTGGAGGTGAATGGTATGGTGAGAAGAAAAGCAGGATGGGAAATCAAGTTTGTGAGAGTTTGTTTTGTGTGAGTTTATTGGAATAGACTCATGACCATGAGTATGAGTCACAGTTTGTAATTAGAAGAAAATCTACAAGTCATTTATTGTTTGTACATGCTGAAACACCCAGAGAAGCATGCGTACCCCTTTGTTATATGTTCCCTCTGTCAGAGATTTTTAACACCCTGGAAGAGTGTTTCATGCGGGATGGATACACTTGAGTGGGCTGTATTGGTTTTATACTCCATAAGGTGAAATTTATATCAAGGGAGAGTTAAACGAGAGCTTGCATGAACCATGTATGTGAAGGAATTCCTAGTAGACTGACGGTTGCAGCAGTTGGAACCCATGCATTTCGGTAGATGGTTGTTCCTTTATATGGACATCGATAATAGCATGAACAAGATACAAAGTGTAATTACCAAATAGAACCAGTGTAATTACGAAACAGGACCAGTTGTAGATTTTGCAAATAGATATTGAGACAAGTAGGCATTAAGGGGGAGTGTTGGAATATGTAATTCCTACTTGTATTCAGTTTTGATTCTCTATATGTATACAATCTATTCTTATTCTATAGGTTAGTTCCTATTTTAGTGTGAGGTTGAGATATTCCCTCAACCAAATAATTGTGTGTCTAAGATAGCTTCTCTATCTTGAGACAATTCCTTATGTATATATGTAACTCGATTTAATTAATGAATATAGCTTCTATGCTCAGTTTCTAAGTTTACCCTTTGAGTGGCGAAGAAATAATATAACCAGAGCTTCGAAAAGTAAAAGTACTGGTTAAAAAGGGAAGTGGAAGTGAATTACTAGCTTCTTCCTTTTTTCGGTTGAAAAAACTCCTGGTAAGTGATTTACTATCTATAAAACATATTACTGACACTTAACTGACAACCGAATTTAATTTTCTAAGCAATTAAAACTAGTTTTACTTCATGCATAGCCATTCAACCCCATTAACAATGGTAATTATCTCCAACCATTCCATCAAATTAACAATGACAACCAGTTAAATTGAAATTGTGTTACAAATAGACAAGCTATATAAATGAGCTTGGATCTATAAATTATAAGCAAAGAAGAGCAGCCAAGTATAAATAATTGGAGGTCGAACCATCATTATAATTTTAGGTGTTACTCTTTTCCATGGATTTTCTAAAGAAGGGATTGTCTAAAGAATATGACTGACAAGTTTTTTTTTTTACCGTGAAATGAGAAACGTAGTGATAGCCATGGGTTTTCAGGTGGCCTTTTATTTTTAATGGTGATATTTTCTGCAATATCCATTGAACATTGGAACTGGATTTGTGGTATGTGGAGGTGTGGTCTCCTTGTCTAGTTCCGATTTCAATCGCTTTTCAAGAAAATTTCAATATTCTTGTTCTTTTATTTTCCTATGAACGCGAATGCATGGACAATGAAACTAATGGCCGAAGAAATGAATTAGTGAAAGAGCATGGTTACTAAGGTGATTCAAAATACAAATGGGACATCCATTGGCTATCCATCCAATGAATAGAACTCCGTTGTAAGAAAGAAGCTCAAAGTTGCTAGCTATCAATTTTAGGGTTTCTTGAATTTTTTATATCTATTTAAAAAAATCCAAGAATCACATATGTTGTTTTAGAGTGTTCATAGTAACATGTTATATACATGTTATTACACCAATTGAATTAGGCCCAATTTAGATACATGTTATTCCTCTAATAGCGATCTAAAAGTTAAGTTGAAAATTGTATTATATCATTCGGATAGAATTTGATTCACAATCACTCATATAGTTTGTGAAGGGAGAGAGGAACCCTTCCAGATTGCCTCATTTCATTCTCAAATGTCACTTCCCCGACTTAAAAGAATAAAACAAAAAAGACACAAAACCTTCAGAAAATCATTTCTAAACATATTTAGGCTTATTTCTGAACAATGATTCTCTATTAAAAGAGATTTCACTTTCTAGGAAAACTTATTATAATACTCTTCACTAAATAAATATTCAAAACTTACTCTTATATTAAATTTTATTATTAATTTTTATTAATTTATATAGATAATTTTAAGGGGCACACCTCTCATGCTTCATAATTTAGGCACTTTCTATGTAGGTAACCCTAGGCACTAGGCTTCATGCATTAGGTAGCACAACCTTTTTACGAGAAATGAAACAACCATATTATATGAAAAAATTTCTCAAGGAACATAATATTGTGGAGTAATGTGGATTATTCACTAATAATGGCTTCAAGATACTTATACAAAAATGTTAAAAAAACACTCAAATGACAACTTATCTAATATCACACTTTGCTGGCCTCTCTCATAAGGGAGTGATGATGAGAGCTTGTTGGTATGCTATCAACACTTATACAAAAATGTTAAAAAATCACTCAAACAACAGCTTATTTAATATCACACATTGTTCGCCTCTCTCATAAGGGAGTGTTGGTGAGAGCTCGTTGCTATGCTATCAAAATACATGTATTGCACTAAAATTTATTATTCCTATATTTTATTATCACACTCATATATTTATGCATACTATAACCAAGAAATTTCTTATCCTAATGCCTAAATCACTCAATTTTGGCCAATGAGCTATTTGCTTCAATGCATAGTTTGATCCAACAATTGGGATAAGGGGTGTGAAAAATGTTTTTTTAATAGAGTTCAAGTTATCAAGGAATTTATCTACTTTTGGTTGTTATATGTATAGGTCTTTGAATTGAATTTTCCAAATGACCCACAACTAGTCTATCTAAACAAATTATGTAATAAATCTGCTCAGAGAGAAATAACCTTGAATCACACTTTAAGTAGTTAAAGAACTACTTAAGAAAACATCTCACATCAGGATTAAAAATAATCACAACGCAACTATATTGATATTGGTCTCTTCTATTCTACATTAAATGCGAATGCAAATATATATCCAGTGCAAAATATTTGGCATATGAAATATCAATGTTGGACAAGAAAATAAGTACAATTCACCCTAAATGTGGTGGAGCCTTGATGCAACAACAAAGAATATAGGCAAAGGGGAAAGAATGTAGTTGGTTTAGATGATGGTTTTCACACATTAGGTAGCACAACCATTCTATGAGAAATGCAACAACCATATCACATGAAAAAATTGTTCAGGAAACATAATCTTGTTGGGTATTTACTAGTAATGGATTCAAGACACTTATAGAAGAATGTTAAACTAGAAATTGCACCACACATTGCAAAAGAAACATTGTAAGGCAATACCATAGGAAAGAGTAGCCTAGAACAAATAAGTTGTTGCAGAGAAGGAGCCATCGTGAAGGAATGAAAGACAATTTTTTCTTGCATGGAAGCAAGCAGTGGAGGTTTCAAAAATATTGATGATAAGAGTTATCAACCATAAAAGTTTGTTATAGATGTTTAAATAGTCAATTGTGGTTGAAAACACACACACACACAGATATATATATATATATATATATATATATATATAATCTTTTCACATATATAAAAAAAATGTTATAGATATTGAAATAGGAAATTGGGGGTGAAAATCCTTTGGTGATTAATAATCCTCTAAAACAAGCATGAAATGAGCATGTAATTCAAATCTCAAGTAGCACAACATCAAGGTACTCTTCATCAAAATAGTTTGAAATGATTGCAAACCATATAATAGACTTCCTTTTTACCTACAAGTTTACATTCTTTCATATGCACCCTAAAAGATAAGGTCTTGGATGTCTAAGAGTTTCAGGGTTTAGCTTCTTGTCTAAGTATTTAGAAATCAAATTAGCTTGAGAATCACTATAAAATAGTGTATCTATATTGGTATTTTTAGACATGAATCCAATATGGAAAATTTCAATTCTTGTATATTCATCTTGAGTTACATTGGAACAACATTAAGAACTAGTGCTTATTGTGTTCTTACCTTTCAAGCCAATTGTTGTAATCTTGGTTTCATCTCCTGAATCTAAACCTAAGTCATGTTCAATGATTGCAGAAGTTTTTTCCTTCTCTTTGGTTTTCATTTTGTTTGCCTTGAACCCCAAATTAAATTGCCAGCAATGGTCTTCATCATGGCCATTCTTCGAAAAATTTTTACATGTGAGTTTCTCTTTCTCTCTTTTGGTAGGGTTATATCTCTTTCCTCTTCCATTAAAATTTCCCTTTCCTTTACCCTCATACTCAAGGAAACTCTCACTTTTCTCATCTATAATCTATTTCCCTCTTGCTTCTAAATGTGTGGCTTGAACACAAATCTCATCTAAGTTTGTGGGATTAAACATGAGAATAGTGTGTCTCAGGTAACTATGCAAATCCCCAATACACTTTAACAAAGTTTCTTGAGGACACAAATTAATACACAAAATAAGAGCTCTTCTCCTAAATTCATGAGTATAATCTTGCACACTTTTCCCTTTCAATTGTCTAAAATTTTGTGAGTCCATAATGGATTTTTGCATGTAAGCTAGATGATAGAATTTCCTTTTAATTGCAACAATAAAAGTTGACCAAGACATTGAGATCTTACCATAGTTTTTAATCTCTTCCATAGTCCTTGTCTCACACCATACAACTGTTGATCCCTCCATCATCAAGGAAGCCAATTGAAACTTTATGTCATCTTCTTGAAGGCTCTTAATTATGAAATAAACCTCCAATTAAAAAATCCAATTATTGAGCCTCTCTACATTCACTTCTTCATTATACATTAGAAGCTCAAACTTCAAATCAAGTTTGCGTAAGGGAGTTTTTCCATTTTTGGCTTTTGAGTGAGCATTCATGGTTTTGGCTTTGGAAGTGGAAGATGATGATGATGGTGATGATGAGGATGATGATGAATATGGTGGAGATTGAGGAGGCTTTTTTCAACCACCCTTTGAATCCTTATGTTCATCCTTTTCATCCCTCTCTTCAAAGAGGATCCTAACCCTTTCAGTTAGTTCATAGAAAGCATACTTGTATGCTTCCTCCTCTGAAATACCTTTAGTCTCTCCAAAATCTCACATGATGGCTATGTATTCAAGCTCAGCTTCTGGTGCAACTTGTACCTCATCAATCTCACCTAGATATAAAACTTGAGATGCCTCAAGTGCAGTTGTGAGTGAAAATTTTCTTGGAGATGGTGCCCTAGTGGCTCTCCTTCTTGTGGTCCCAACCTTAGGACTAGCAGCCAATAGTTTCCCTTTTCCTCTTTGCAACTTTAAAGTTGTAAGCATCAAAAATTTGTAACCATTAAAACACTACTTGCACATAACTCAAGAAAATCAATGAAATAACCTTTAAACCTTTGCTCTGATACCACCTGGATCTGAATCTGTATGTTATTTTTGTTGTGCTAATTTCACCTTCAGAATTATAAATAAGTATATGATCTTTTGCTTCATGTGCATAGGCTTCTTGAGGTGTTTATGAGTATCAAACATGTAAATTTATTGAGTTTTATGTTAAATCTATGAGCTTAATCAGATTAAAACATAATTTTGAACAACAACAACAAATTATACAACAAACCATTAAAATGATCCATTAACACATTTTTTTGATGAAGTATTTCACCCATCGTGGACGAAATCTCCTTGGTCCAACTTCCATGGCATGTGCCTCTGTATTAGCTAAAAAAGAAAAAAAAAATGTTGTTTAGATTCCTCTACTACTCCTAAAACCTACTTCAATGTGTTCAGAATGTCCAATTCATCCGAAATAGACTCTTCCTGAGCCCAATTTTGTCGAATTTTGAAAAAGTTATGGCCTCTTCAATTTTCACCTACAAAACCCCACTAAAACTGGAAAGACCTCTAGTTAGGGCTACTAATTTTGGAGATCTGCCGAAATTGGAAGAATCTACCAAAGAGGCCTCTATATTAATCACAATTAATTAACTATTAATTGGGAGTTAACTATCGAATTATCGATAAACACACATTTAATTAAATATAGATTACAACAATATTAGCGCAAATTTCATATAGTTATTGATTATTAAGCACATTTAACCCCACACTTAGTGGAGTGCTCCACCCCTAGTTGTAGCCCAACAGTGACATATATGAGGGGGCTGGCCCCCTCCACTGCCCGACGCTTCAAACGATATGATAACATATGTAATTCAGTAGCATATAGAGTTAAGTTACAAGGTTGTGGTATAGTGGTGGTTAGGTGTGCTCACTTGGGGGAGGTCCTGGGGTTGAGCCCTGACCTCTGCCCCTCCACCCGTATTAATGTTTCCACCCAAACTATATTATATGCCCGACCTTTGGATATATGACATTTGATATGTTGAAGTTTGATCATATATGAAATTCACCCATACCTTTGTCCACCAGAGGGGGCACGTGGCAACCCCTGGTTACCCCACCATATAATAAAAAAATTTCATTCGACCATTGAACTATGAAATTCGGTAATTCGACCTTAGTGGTAAAAAAAAAAAAATTGTTCCAAAATTTCTAGCGAATCCTACAGTGACACTTGTCACAGTGACATTGGGAGAAAATGATGGAATATTCCTAGAACATCCCTTTTTTGTTGACTAGTCTGTCATGTCACCATTCTCTCACTTTTGCATTTTTTTAAAATTGTTTAGGAAAATGAACAACACACTCTATCTTCCTCATTCAGATTGGGTTTTCAATGAAACAAATTGCGTTGGATTTCTGGCGATGAGTTGTTTGTTGTCCTTCAGTTTCCAATCAATTCTGAACACTTGCATTTTTTTAGCTTAACACTGATCACTTGGTGATTGAGTGTGCTTATGTGTGTGTGTGTGTTTTTAAGAAGGAAAATTTTCTACTGAAGTGTGTAAATATAAAATAAAATGAGTCCTAATTCAGAAAACCTAGGATGTTACAATACGAATTTTGAGCACACTCAAAATTTAAAAGTTTTGTTAGCCTTGTTATTCACATTGACATAACAGTATTTCGAAATAGAGTTTCATATGCCTTATTTTTTTTAAACACAAAGTATAGTGGGTCAAGGTAAGCTAAGACTTCAGTAATGACCCATAATGAAAAAATGAATGGTTAAGGATTTTCACATTTTTGTCATAGCTACAAGTGAAATTTTACGAGCGAATATTCCCAAGTGGGGTAATACTGGCTGATATTCCAAAGTGGGGTGATATTCAATGTTTTTCTAAAATCAATTAGTCAATTTACATTTTAAAAAAAGAAAAAATTAGCCAAATTTTATAGTATTAAATTATTTTACCTTGAAAATACCCAATTTTATATATTCCCTAATATAAAATAATTAGAAATCTAAACATTTTTACAAAGTTATCATCAAACATTTTAATATTTGGGTATTAGGCACTAGTAATATTTTCCATGATTGGTAAACCTTAAGATAAACAACTATCGTTAAAACTATGTTACCTACTGCAATTAATATATGCAAAGACCGGGCTCTATTTGCATCTCTTTGAGTAGGAATTTGACAAATCAAGCATTCTATACTTGACAACAACTCCATCATAGAGATAAGATAATTATAGTGTAACATAATCTTATAGTCATGTACTCTGAGAGGTAAATCTATATTACTTAGTTCATTGTTAACCTTAGTTTGACATTTCTAAGCTAAACATTATATTTTTACTTATTCTTTACTAACTAAAATAAATTATGGCACAATTAATAACTAGACTAACCTACATTAGCCACAACTTTATTACTTTCTACATCTCTACAAATTGAAGTGTCTCTACATATTGTTAGACTAAAGAAATGAATTTCATATATGTTAGATTAATATAGATGATCGTATATATATTATGATATTTTAAAATTTAATAAATTATATAATATTTTTTTATTTCAAAATTATGTAATATCCCAAATCCCTTGGACTTGAATTATTAGACACCTAAGAGATTATCACATATATATTTTATAAGTTATTTTAATTCGTTAATAGAGTCATTCTTTTTCATATATAAATATCCAATATTCTTTCCATAAAAAAATATAAAGTTATTTTTATTTAGTTTCATTCCATCATAGTTAACTAAAACAATATTTCAATTTTTAATCGTAATAAACTATTTTACATTATCGAAATCATCAATTAATATGAAATGCATGATTTAAATATGTCTACTTCAACACTGAGTTTACCCTCCGAGTGGCGAAGAAATAATATAACCAGAGCTTCCGAAAGTACAAGTACCGCTTAAAAAGGGAAGTCGACTTTTCTGAAGATTCGTTGAGTTTTTTAAGTGACCTTTATTTAACCACTGAATGTCCGAGCATCACGAATTGAATGCAGTGGAAGTGAATTTCTAGCTTCTTCCTTTATTTCTGTTGAAAAAACTCCTAGTAAGTTATTTACTAGCTATACAACAAATTACTGACACTTAACTAACAGTTGAATTTAATTTTCTAAACCATTAAAACTAGCTGTACTTCATGCACATCCATTCAACCCCATTAACAAAGGTGCCATTAACAAAGGTAATCATCTCCAACCATTCCATCGAATTAACAATGACAGCCAGTTAAATGGAAATTGTGTTACAAATAGACGAGTTATATAAATGGGCTTGGATCTATAAATTATAAGCAAAGAAGAGCAGCCAAGTAGAAATAATTGGAGGTCGAACCATCGTTAGAATTTTAGGTGTTACTCTTTTCCATGGATTGTTTAAAGAATGGATTATCTAAAGAATATGACTGACAAGCATTTTTTTACCATGAAATGATAAATTTAGAGATCGCCATGGGTTTTCAGGTGGCCTTTTATGTTTAATGGTGATATTTTCGGGAATAGCCATTGAACGTTGCAACTGGATTTGTGGTATGTGGAGGTGTGGTCTCCTTGTCCATTGATCGTTGCAACTTCAATCGCTTTTCAAGAAGATTTCAATCTTCCCGTTCTTGTATTTTCCTATGAATGCGAATGCATGGACAACGCAAATAATGGCAGAAGAAATGAATGAGGGAAAGAGTGCGGTTGCTAAGGTGATTCAAAATACAAACAGGACATCCATTGGCTAACCATCCAGCGAACAGAACTCCGTTGTAAGAAAGAAGCTCAAAATTGCTAGCTATAAATTTTAGGGTTTCTTGAATTTTTTATATCTATTTGAAAGAATCCAAGAATCGCATAGGTTGTTTTAGAGTGTTCATAGTAACATATTAGATACATTTCATTACACCAGTTGAATTAGGCCCGAGTTAGATACATGTTATTTGTCTAAGAGGGATGACAAAGTTAAGATGAAAATTGTATTATATCATTTGCATAGAATTTGATTCACAATCACTCATATAGTTTGTGAAGGGATTGAGGAACCCTACCACATTGCCTCATGTCATTCTCAAACATCACTGCCCCGACTTAAAAGAATAAAAAAAAAAAAACACAAAACCTTGAGAAAATCATTTCTAAACATATTTAGGCTTACTTCTAAACAACGGTTCTCTATTAAAAGATATTTCACTTATTCTAAGAAAACCTATTATAATACTCTTCACTAAATAAATATTCAAAACTTACTCTTATATTAAATTTTATTACTAATGTTTATTAATTTATTTAGATAATTTTAAGATAGTAATAATTATGATTTCAAAAATTTTAACATTTAGAATTTATTACCTGAATTTTTTTTAACATTTAGGTTGTATTACTAGAAATAAAATAAATATAATTATTATTATTAAAATAAATATAATTATTATTATTAAATAAATTTTAAAATTATAAAAAACAAGGTAATTTTTTTTATTAAATTAATGATTTATTTATTTATTTATTAAAATTTAATTAGAATTAATAAAAATAAAATAAAATAAATTTAATAGAACTATTATTGAATTGTTGATTAAATTATATTACACAAATTTGTTAAATTTATCAAAAAATTATAATAAACTAATTTTATTATTTATTAATAAAATCTATTAAATAGATTAATAGAATATTAATTTGTTAGCTACTTGGTTTTTTTTTCTCCATATCTGACTATTTAAACTCTCACCTTGTGTCGTTCTTTTATTCGTCATTCAAAATCTTGTCTTGAAGATGAATTCCTTTGGGATTCTAAACATGGATCATTATTTTATTATACTGTGGATAATCTGAAATTTCTTCAATAAACTAGAACCACAAAAACATGAAAACCATAATACTCAATATATTCTATGATGATAAATATAACATATGTATTAGTTACAGAATAATTAAAAACACATATCTCCAACACCCTCCTTTTTCTTGTCCTTTTAAAACCATTTAGATTTATCCATCCAATATAAAAATTATTCAAGGTACTAATTCAATTTTGTGTAAACCATTCTATTGACATTATTCGATTTCTAGCGATATTTTTTTATGGCAAGAGAGCAATGAAACATTCAACATACTAAATGTACTCATTATCAATCTTACAACATAAACTCTTGCATATGAATTTTAAATATTAATCATCATTAAAGTAATTTATATACTCTACCAAGACTTTATTGCCATAGTCACGTAGATGACCTTCTCAAAAACCTATTCATCCCTTTGTCTTCATTAAGAAAATAATTTTTAAGTTCCTCCACACTAAATGTACCAACCAAACACAACAGACGGGACCACTCATGGCCTCTCATGCTAGTAGTGTAATTCCTTTTTTATAATGTATAATGTAGGTGATTTATGGCTCTCTACTCGAAATGTAAGGGGCACACCTCTCATGCTTTCTTAATTTAGGCACTTTCTATGTAGGTAACCCTAGGCACTAGGCTTCACACATTAGGCAGCACAATGTTTTTATGAGAAATGAAACAACCATATAGTATGAAAAAATTGTTCAAGCAACATAATATTGCGGAGTACTGTGGAGTATTTACTAATAATGGCTTCAAGATACTTATACAAAAATGTTAAAAAAACACTCAAGCGACAACTTATTTAATATCACACTTTTCTGGCCTCTCTCATAAGGGAGTGATGATGAGAGCTCGTTGGTATGCTATCGACACTTATACAAAAATGTTAAAAAAGCACTCAAACAACAACTTATTTAATATCACACATTTTTGTTCTCTCTCATAAGGGATTGATAGTGAGAGCTCGTTGGTATGCTATTAAAATAAATGTATTGCACTAAAACTTATTACTCCTATATTTTATTATCACACTCATATATCTATGCATACTATAACCAAGAAATTTCTTATCAAAAGGCCTAAATCACTCAATTTTGGCCAATGAGCTATTTTCTTCAATGCATAGTTTGATCCAAAAATCGGGATAAGGGGTGTGAAAAATGTTTTTTTAATAGAGTTCAAGTTATCAAGGAATTTATCTACTTTTGGATGTTATCTGTATAAGTCTTCGAATTGCATTGTACAAATGACCTACAACTAGTCTATCTAAATGGATTATGTAATAAATCTACTTAGAGACAAATAAACTTGAATCTCACTTTAAGTAGTTAAATAAATACTTAAGCAAACATCTCACATCAGGACTAAAAATAATCACAACGCAAGTATATAGATATCAGCCTCTTTTATTCTACATTAATTGCGAATGTAAATATATATCCAGTGCAATATTTGGCATATGAAATATCAATGTTGGACAAGAAAATAAGTACAATTCACCCTAAATTTGGTGGAGCCTTGATGCAACAACAAAGAATACGGGTAGAGGGAAAAGAATGTAGTTCTTTAAATGATGTTTTCCTTTAGAAAAATAAAACACCTCAACTAATTTAGGCACTTTCTATGTAGGTTCCCCTAGTAACTAGGCTTCACATATTAGGTAGCACAACCTTTCCATGAGAGATCCAACAACCATATAGCATGAAAAAGTTGTTCAAGAAACATAATCTTGTTTAGTATTTACTAGTAATGGATTCAAGACACTTATACAAGAATGTTAAACTAGCAATTGCACCACATGTTTCAAAAGAAACGTAGTAAGGCAATACCAAAGGAAATACTAGCCTAGAAGAAATAAGTTGTTGCAGAGAAGGAACCATCGTGAAGGAATGAAAGACAAATTTTTCTTCCATGGAAGCAAGTAGTGGAGGTTTCAAAAATATTGATGATAAGAGTTATCAACCAGATTTTTTTCTTATAAATATTGAAATAGGAAATTGAGGGTGAAAATCCGTTGGTGATTAATAATCCTCTGAAACAAGCATGAAATAAGCATGTAACTCAAATCTCAAGTAGCACGAAATCAAGGTCAACATCATAAAAATAATTTGAATTGATTGCAGACCTTAGAATGCACTTCCTTGTTACCTACAAGTTTACATTCTTGCATATGCAACGTAAAGGATAAGGTCTTGGATGTCTAACAATTTCAAGATTCAGCTTTTTATCTAAGTCTTCAGAAATCAAATTAGCTTGAGAATCACTATCAAAAAGTGTATCTATATTGGTATGTTTAGAAATAAATCCAATATGGAAAATTTCACTTCTTGTATCTTCATCTTGAGTTACATTGGAACAACATGAAGAAATACTGCTTACTGTGTTCTTACCTTTCAAACCAATTGTTGTAATCTTAGTTTCATATCCTAAATTTGAACCTAAGTCATGTTCAATGATTGAAACAGTTTTTCCCTTCTCTTTGGCTTTAACTTTGTTTACCTTGAACCCCAAATGAAGTTGCCAACAATGGTCTTCATCATGGCCATTCTTCGAAAAATGTTTACATCTGAGTTTCCCTTTCTCTCTTTTGGTAGGGTTATTTCTCTTCCCTCTTCCATTAAACTTTCCCTTTCCTTTACCCTCATACTCAAGGAAACTCTCACTTTCCTCATCTATACTCTGTTTCCCTCTTGCTTCTAAATGTGTGGCTTGAACGAAAATCTCATCTAAGTTTGTGGGATTGAACATGAGAATAGTGTGTCTTAGGTAACCGTGTAAACCCCCGATATACTTTGACAAAGTTTCTTGAGAACACAAATTAATACCAAAAATAAAAGCTCTTCTCCTAAATTCGTGAGTATAATATTGCACACTTTTCCCTTTCAATTGTATAAAATTCTTGGAGTGCATAATGTATTTTTGCATGTAAGCTAGAGCATAGAATTTCCTTTTAATGGAAACAATAAAAATTGACCAAGACATTGAGATCTTACCATAGTTTTTAATATTTTCTTAAGTCCTTGCTTGACACCATACAAGTGTTGATCCCTCCATCCTCAAGGAAGCCAATTGAAACATTATGTCATCTTATAGAAGGTTCTCAATTCTAAAATAAACCTCCAATTGAAGAATCCAATTATCGAGGCTCTCTACATTCACTTCGCCATTATACATTAGAAGCTCAAACTTGAAATCAGGTTTTAGTAGGGGAGTTTTTCCATTTTTGTATTCTGAGTGAGTATGGGTGGTTTTGGTTGTGGAAGTGGAAGATGATGATGATGGTGATGATGAGGATGACGATGAATATGGTGGAGACAAAGGAGGCTTTCCTCCACCACCCTTTGAATCCTTATGTTCATCCTTTTCATCCGTCCCTTCAAAGAGGATCCTAACCCTTTCAGTTAGTTCATAGAAATCTTACTTGTATGCTTCCTCCTCTGAAATACCTTTAGTCTCTCCAAAAGCTCACATGATGGATATGTATTCAAGATCAGCTTCCGATGCAACTTCTACCTCATGAATCTCACCTAGATATAAAAATTGAGATGCTTCAAGTGCAATTGTGTGTGAAAATTTGGGTGGAGATGGTGCCCTAGTGGCTCTCCTTCTTTTGTTCCTAACCTTAGGACTAGCAACCAATAGTTTTCCTTCTCCTCTTTGCAAATTTAACCTTGTAAGCATCAAAAAATTGTAACCATTAAAACCTTAGTTGCACATATTTCAAGAAAATCAATGAAATAACCTTTTATCCCATGCTCTGATACCTCCTGGATCTGAATCTGAATGTTAGTTTTGTTGTGCTAATTTCACCTTCCAAATTATAAATAAGTTGACGATATTTTGCTTCATGTGCATAGGATTCTTGAGGTGTTTCTGAGGATTAAGATGATCCATTAACACAATTTTTTGATGAAGTAGTTCACGCCTCCTGGGCTAAATCTCCTTGGTCCATCTTCCATGTCTTGGGCCTCTGTATTAGCTCAAAATGAAAAAAAAAAAAAAAATTATAACCCTTTACTCCTAAAATCTACTTCAATGTGTTCAAAATGTCTAATTCATCCGTATTAGACTCTTCTTCAGCACAATTTTGTTGAATTTTGCAAAATTTATGGCCTCCTCAATTCTCGCCTACAAAACCCCACTAAATCTGGAAAGAAATCTAGTTATGACTGCTAATTTTGGAGATCTGCTGAAATTGGAAGACTCCACCAAAGATGCCTCTATATTAATCGCGATTAACTAACTGTTAATTAGGAGTTAGCTATCGAATTATCGCTAAACACACATTTAATTAAATATAGATTACAACAAGATTAGAACAAATTTAATACAGTTATTGATTATTAAGCATGTTTAAACCCACACTTAGTGGAGTGTTCCACCCCTAGTTGTAGCCCAACGGTGACATATATGAGGGGGCTCGGACCCTCAACCGCCCGATGCTTCAAACAATATGATAACATATGTAATTCAGTATCATATAGAGTTAAGTTACAAAGTTGTGGTATAGTGGTAGTTTGGTGTGCTCGCTTGTGGGAGGTCCTGGGGTCAAGCCCTGAACTCTTCCCTTCAGCCCATATTAATTTTTCCACCCAAACTATATTATATATGCCCGACCTTTGGATATATTACATTTGATAATTCAAAGTTTGACCATATATGAAATTCACCCATACCTTGGTCCACCTGGTTACCCCACGTGTCTGCCTCTGGTTGGACTATTTCAACCATATAATAAAAAAATGTCATTTGACCATTGAACTATGAAATTCAAAAATTCGACCTTAGTGGTAAAAAAAAATTCATCTTCCAAACTTTCCAGTGAATCCTACAGTGACACTTGTCACAGTGTCAATTGGAGAAAATGATGGAATATTCCTAGAACATCCCTTTTTTGTATACTAGGCTGTCATGTCACCATTCTATCACTTTGCAATTTTTTTTACTTGGTTAGGAAAATGAGCAACACGCTCTATCTTCCTCATTCGGAGTGGGTTTTCAATGAAACGAATTGCGTTGGATTTCTGGCAATGAATTGATTTTTGTCCTTTACTTTCCAATCAATTCTTAACAATTGCATTTTTTAGCTTAACACTGATCACTTCGTGATTCAGTGCGCTTGTGTGTGTGTGTTTCTTTTAAGAAGGAAAATTATCTACTGAAGTGTGTAAATATAAAATAAAATGAGTCCTAATTCAACAAACCTAGGATGTTACAATATAATCTGTAGGATTGAGAAGGGTGAGTTGAATAAATAATATCAAACAATATCGCTCCATTTTGGGCACACTCAAAATTTACAAGTTTGTTTAGCCTTTTTATTCACGTTGACATAACAATATTTCGAAATAGAGTTTCATATGCCTTATTTTTTCTAAACACAAAGAATAGTGGGTCATGGTAAGCTAAGACTTCAATAATGATCCACAATGAAAAATTGAATGGGTAAGGATTTTCGCTTTTTTATCATAGCTACAAGTGAAATTTTAGGGGCTAATATTCCCAAGTGGGGTAATACGGGCCATATTCCCAAGTGGGGTAATATTTAATGTTTTTCCAAAATAAATTAGTCAATTTCCATTTAAAAAAGAAAAATAGCCAAATTTTATAGTATTAAATTATTTTACCTTGAAAATACCCAATGTTATATATTCCCTAATATAAAATAATTAGAAATCTAAACATTTTTACAAAGCTATCATCAAACATTTTAATATTTGGGTATTAGGCACTAGTAATATTTAGTAATATTTTCCATGATTGGTAAACCTTAAGATAAACAACTATCGTTAAAACTATGTTACCTACTACAATTAATATAGGCAAAGACCGGGCTCTATTTGCATCTCTTTGAGTAGGAATTTGACAAATCAAGCATTCTATACTTGACAACAACTCCATCATAGAGATAAGATAATTATAGTGGAACATAATGTTATAGTCATGTACTCTGAAAGGTAAATCTATATTACTTAGTTCATTGTTAACCTTAGTTTGACATTTGTAAGCTAAACATTATATTTTTACTTATTCTTTACTAACTAAAATAAATTATGGCACATACAATAACTAGACTAACCTGCATTAGCCATAACTTTATTACTTTCTACATCTCTACAAATTGAGGTGTCTCTACATATTGTTAGACTAAAGAAATGAATTTCATATATATTAGATTAATATAGATAATCATATATATATTATGATATTTTAAAATTTAATAAATTATATAATATCTTTTTATTTCAAAATTATGTAATATCCCAAATCCCTTGGACTTGAATTATTAGACACCTAAGAGATTATCACATATATATTTTATAACTTCTTTTAATTCGTTAATAGAGTCATTCTTTTTCATATATAAATATCCAATATTCTTTCCATAAAAAAATATAAACTTATTTTTATTTAGTTTCATTCCATCCTAGTTAACCAAAACAATATTTCAATTTTTAATCATAATAAACTATTTTGCATTATCGAACTCATCAATTAATATGAAATGCATGATTTAAATATGTCTACTTCAACGCTGAGTTTACCCTCCGAGTGGCGAAGTAATAATATAACCAGAGCTTCCGGAAGTACAAGTACCGCTTAAAAAGGGAAGTCGACTTTTCTGAAGATTCGTTGAGTTTTTTAAGTGACCTTTATTTAACCACTGAATGTCCGAGCATCACGAAATGAATGAAGTGGAAGTGAATTTCTAGCCTCTTCTTTTATTTCTGTTGAAAAAACTCCTGGTAAGAGATTTACTACCTATACAACACATTACTGACACTTAACTAACAGCTGAATTTAATTTTCTAAACCATTAAAACTAGCTGTACTTCATGCACAGCCATTCAACCCCATTAACAAAGGTAATCATCTCCAACCATTCCATCGAATTAACAATGACAGCCAGTTAAATGGAAATTGTGTTACAAATAGACGAGTTATATAAATGGGCTTGGATCTATAAATTATAAGCAAAGAAGAGCAGCCAAGTAGAAATAATTGGAGGTCAAACCATCGTTAGAATTTTAGGTGTTACTCTTTTCCATGGATTGTCTAAAGAATATGACTGACAAGCTTTTTTTTACCGTGAAATGAGAAATTTAGTGATCGCCATGGGTTTTCAGGTGGCCTTTTATGTTTAATGGTGATATTTTCTGGAATAGCCATTGAACGTTGCAACTGGATTTGTGGTATGTGGAGGTGTGGTCTCCTTTTCCATTGAACGTTGCAACTTCAATCGCTTTTCAAGAAGATTTCAATCTTCCCGTTCTTGTATTTTCCTATGAATGCGAATGCATGGACAGCGCACTAATGGCAGAAGAAATGAATGAGGGAAAGAGTGCGGTTGCTAGGGTGATTCAAAATACAAACATGAAATCCATTGGCTAACCATCCAACGAACAGAACTCCGTTGTAAGAAAGAAGCTCAAAATTGCTAGCTATAAATTTTAGGGTTTCTTGAATTTTTTATATCTATTTGAAAGAATCCAAGAATCGCATAGGTTGTTTTAGAGTGTTCATAGTAACATGTTAGATACATTTCATTACACCAGTTGAATTAGGCCCGAGTTAGATACATGTTATTTGTCTAATAGGGATGTCAAAGTTAAGATGAAAATTGTATTATATCATTCGCATAGAATTTGATTCACAATCACTCATATAGTTTGTGAAGGGATTGAGGAACCCTACCACATTGCCTCATGTCATTCTCAAACATCACTGCCCCGACTTAAAAGAATAAAAGAAAAAAGACACAAAACCTTGAGAAAATCATTTCTAAACATATTTAGGCTTATTCCTAAACAACGGTTCTCTATTAAAAGATATGTCACTTATTCTAGGAAAACTTATTATAATACTCTTCACTAAACAAATATTCAAAACTTACTCTTGTATTAAATTTTATTACTAATGTTTTTTTTAACATTTAGGTTGTATTACTAGAAATAAAATAAATATAATTATTACTATTAAAATAAACATAATTATTATTATGAAATAAATTTTAAAATTATAAAAAACAAGGTAATTTTTTTTTATTAAATTAATGATTTATTTATTAAAATTTAATTAGAATTAATAAAAATAAAATAAAATAAATTTAATAGAACTATTATTGAATTGTTGATTAAATTATATGACACAAATTTGTTAAATTTATCAAAAAAAATTATAATAAACTAATTTTATTATTTATTAATAAAATATATTAAATAGATTAATAGAATATTAATTTGTTAGCTACTTGGTTTTTTTTTCTCCATATCTGACTATTTAAACTCTCACCTTGTGTTGTTCTTTTATTCGTCATTCAAAATCTTGTCTTGAAGATGAATTCCTTTGGGATTCTAAACATGGATCATTATTTTATTATACTGTGGATAATCTGAAATTTCTTCAATAAACTAGAACCACAAAAACTTGAAAACCATAATACTCAATATATTCTATGATGAGAAATATAACATATGTATTAGTTACAGAATAATTAAAAACACATATCTCCAACACCCTCCTTTTTCTTGTCCTTTTAAAACCATTTA